>CM053567.1:165036529-165154475 GCA_028646485.1 Cryptoprocta ferox
ATTAATATTGTTAAAGTGTTCATATGTAAAAAAAAAAAGTGTTCGTATGTTCATAATAGCAAAGTGATTTACAGATTCAACGTGACCTCTATTGAAATTCTCTTTTTAAATGTTTATTTATTTTTGAGAGAGAGAGAGTGAGAGAGAGAGAGAAACAGAGTGTGTGTATGAGAGGGGTAGAGACAGAGACACAGAATCTGAAGCAGCTCCAGGCTCCATGCTGTCAGCACAGAGCCCAATGCAGGTCTCAAACCCACAAACCATGAGATCATAACCTGAGCCAAAGTGGGATGCTTAACCAACCGAGCCACCCAGGCACCCCTCTATAGAAATTCTAATGGCATTTTTTTTCACAGAAATAGAAAAAAACTCATATAGAACAACAAAAGACCCCAAATAGTCATCTTGGTGAGATGAACAAAGCTAGAAGCATCACATTAATTTCAGATTATATTATGGAGCTAGAGTCACACAATAGCGTGAAACTGGCATATGAACAAATGCACAGACCAATATAACAGAATTGAGAGTTCAGAATTGAACTCATTCACATACAGTTAACTAATCTTCCAAGGGTGTCAAGATACAGAATGGAAAAAGAATAGTCTCTTCAAGAAATAGTGTAGTAAAAACTGGACACCACGTGCCAGAGAATGAAATTGGACACTTTTCATAGACCATACATCAACATCAAGTCCAAGTGGCCTAAAGAGTTTAGACATGAGACATGTGACTGTAAAACTCCCGGAAGAAAACATAGGGGGAAATCTCTTCAACACTAGTCTTGGCAATAATTTGTTGGATATGACACCAAAATCATAGGCAACAAAAGCAAAAATAAACAAACGAAAGTGCATCAAAGTAAAAACTTTCTGCACAGCAAAGGAAACAATCAGAAAAATGAAAAGGCCATCTACAGAATGGGAGAAAATATTGGAAATCCATATATTGATAAAAAAGTTAATACTCAAGTTATAGAAACAACTCCTACAACTCAATGGTAACAAACAAATAAACAAAAACAAATAACTTGGGGTGCCTGGGTGGTTCAGTCCATTAAGCATCTGACTGTCGATTTTGGCTCAGGTCATGATCTCATGGTGGATGAGATCCAGCCCTGCTTTGGGCTCTGCTCTGACAGCACAGAACTTTCTTGAGATTTTCTCCCTCCTCACTCTCTGCCCCTTCCCCACTGGTGCATGCCTGCTCACGCTCTCTCTTTCTCTCTCTGTCTCACAATAATTAATTAATTGATTGATTAATTAAACTTAAAAAAAACTTAATTAAAAGATAGACAAAGACCTGCATAGGCATTTATCCAAAGAAGGCATACAAATGTTCAACAGGTATATGAAAAGGTGCTCAACATAATTAGGAAAATGCAAATCATCATAGATGCAATCATCAGGGAAGGCTAAATCAAAGCTACAAAGAAACGCCACGTCATATCAGGATCTGGCATAAGCACTTGCACTCCAGTGTTCATTATTTGCAATAGCTAAGATACAGAAATAAGTGAAATCAATAAATGAACAAAGAAAATGTGATACATACATACAATGGAATATTATTCAGCTTTAAAAATGAAGAAAATCCTGTCATTTACAGCCACATGGATGGACCTTAAGAACACTACGCTAAGTGAAATAAGCCAGACACGGAATATAAATATTAGATGATCTTACCATATGTATAATCTTAATTAGTCAAACTCAGAAGCAGAGAACAGAATGGGAAAATGGGAAGCGATGGTCAAAAAAAAAACGTAGTCTCAACTTTTTCGAGATAAATTCTTGAGACCTTACAAATATACCATAGTGCCAATAACTAACAATGTTTTATTATACACAATTTGTAAAGAAGGCAAATATTATATCAGTGTTCTTACTACACACAAAAATAATAACAAAAAAATAATAAAAATAATAATAGTAGGAAATGTTGGAAGATGATGGATATGTGTATGCCCTTGATGGTCATGATTATTTTGTGGGTCCATTATTTTCCCCAAATTCATCAAGTTGTATACATTAAATATGTACAGCTTTTTACATGTCAATCATACCTCATTAAAGTACTTTAAAAAAATAAAAGCAAGGTGAATTGTATGAATTTTTATTCTGTTGGTGTCGGGTTATTCACATTTAGGATAAGATAACAAAAAAATGTAAGTACTGACCTCCTACACTAGAAATCCAGCAATTATGGCGTGATTCAATTTTGCAGTATTCACTTCCACCACCTCCCAACCCCCTTCTGACTGATGATACAATTTCATTTTTCTTGGCCTGGTATTCACGTTACCCAAAATGACTTTTAGATGATATGCTTATATATCTGACATAAAATTCAATGGATGACACTCTTTCTCTATTATCAAGATCCCCACTTCATGTTCCTCAAAGTCAATACTGTGTAACAGCTCCAGATAACATTCAAGGAATTTCAGAACCAACTAGTGTAAAACTGGATGCATTTTAACTTGTTAGGTTATCAATAGAGAAAATAAATCTCAATATACCTTACTCTCATTAGTTAATGCAATGACTTATCATCTTCCATGACTTTCATATAAATATTCATCATAGTCTAAATTTTTAGTTAAAACATAGGTGTAATGCTGTGTTTAATTACTAATGCGCCAATCCACCATCTTATTTCAGTGATTTACTATTTTCTTTTAGTCATAATATTGTATATTAGTTTCATTTCCTTCAAACTTAAGGTACTTTGTGTGTCAGTATACTAGCAGATGTGTTTGTCTAATTATTACTTATCTTTTTCTCTGCCTCAAAATTTTGTTCACATTTGCTGTGGAGATTTTAGAAATCATCTAGATTGTTTGGTACAGGAAGGAAATCAACCCTGGACTAACTAATGATTTGCAATCTTCCTGTTTTTCCTTAGATACATTTTCATTCTTACATACATACATTGGGCATTTTTGTTAACCCTTTCTATATACAACTCTGCCATACTATTTACCGTATACTATATGCAATTATGCTATACTTCCCACCAGAGCTTGCTGTATACTATGTCAAACTATTTTTGTATTGAAAGTGGATAAAGCATGCCATGGTGTTCCAGAAGAAAGTACATTTGATTCAGCATTTTTAAAATAAACTATAGTTTGAAAGTTTTATGTGTGGTCATAACAGAAAGAGAATTGGAAGAAAGATTAGAGATATATATGAAAAATATACCTGTATTTATCTTAATCAACCACTTTTACATCTCTGGGTTGGTTTTTTGTACTATAAAATAGGCTTGGCATTTAGCTACTTTCACTTCTATTTACTCATTTCTAAAAATAGAACAGGAAAGACAAGAACAACAATAGTAGAATACAAATTTAGAGAATACAAGTTCTTGCAAAAATGCAGAGGCACAAAATAGGAGCATTAATTGGGCATGGAGATATTAAATCTTAACAGAACAATTAATCACTAGTTTGAGTCTAAACTGAATGTTCATTTTCTCTTGCTTTTCAACTCTTCATGACTCCATCTCTCAGAGCACTTTTTTAAGGCATGACGTCAGAGGGAATGAGAGCATTGCTTGATATGTGAGCCGGAGTTTTGGTGGAGTGAAAGATTTTGACACTGAGATTGAATAAAAAGAATTTAAACTAATTGGACCACAGACTGTATAGTTAGTTTCACAAAAGTGTTTTCTTCAAATTTCTTCATATTCTAAATTCAAAGCTGACAGAAGAATATGTGATAGAAATAATAATTAAGCCGTTTATATTTTCTAGGTAGGAAAACTTCTGATATATACAGCTAATATATGTTTTCTCTTTTTCCTTTTGTCTTCAATCTTATATATAAATTTTATTTTATTTTTTTTACTTACAATTTGTGCCTTCAATCTTTCTTTTATTACCTAAGAGATTTCATATGAATACTGTCAGGGAAACCTGTATTAATCTTATATCTGTACAATAGTTGACATTTTCCAGTTCCTCCATGATATTCCAGTAAAGCATATACATGCCATTAACCTCTTTCTCCTCTGTGTTTCAGTGCTCAGACTCCTCTCATTAATCATCTGTACACCTAGAGATTCTGTTCTTTTCTAAAACTCACACCAGACTGAAGCTCTAGAGATTTGACAGGCATTAGATACTTTTTTACTTCCAAAAGGAGAATCGAAATGTCTCATAACTATCAAAATGAAGCTTATGGAGAATGTACTTCAGACAGACTTTGACTAAGAAAAAAAATCATCAAGTCCAAGAACTCCAGTGACAAATTTCAAGTAAAAAAGAAAGTCCTTTTATTCGACTGAGTTACTTTTTCTAATTTAAATTGATAATCCATGATATCAGACATTTTGGTATTTTATGGATAATTGGTAGGATTAATAATAGATTTTACAGAAAATTAGCTCATTTATCTCTGTGTGACATACGATGCTAAAATTAACTCTGGAAAAAATTTTACTTAAATGTTTCAAGTGCATTTTTTGGGGGGATGTTATTTTTAAGAAACTTGTTTTCACCAGGGTTAAGCATATGATAAAAGGATCTAGAAAATCAGCAATACACTGTTAAAATGTGTGAAATGGCTCATTGATTTATAGATTGAAGCATTTACAAGGTGACTATGTCCCTCATTAGGAAAACATGGTCAGTTACTCACCAACTAGAATACTTTGGATTTTAAATTTTTTTTTAAACCAGAGACTGTATTAACTTATTGATGGAAAATGATATTGTTTTTCCAAAATGAATTTTATTGATATATGGATAATTTTATTTGACCCTCTTAGTGACTTTTTGATATTTGGTTCACTTTGGTAAGTTTTTTCATTCTGGCCTCATTCACCCTACCCATCAACTTTTTTCATTCATTTATTGATCAGCCACCCAGCCCACCAGCCATATATAAGTATATATGGAGTCAAATTAGTTTGTGTAAATTCAAAACCAAATTAAATTAGTCTTGCTGTCAAGCATTTACAAGGAAGCAGATGTATAAAAATATTTGACAAATGCTATCATTGTTATACTGGAAGTTACTACTAAATACTAAATAATAATAATTTATTAATAATAATAATAATACTAAATACACTAAATACTAAAGTGGCACAAATTGAACTTCAAGGATAGATTCCAGTTAGAGTAGACTAAGACTTTCAAAAATGCATACATGAAGTGAATTTTGAAGGTCAAGAGGTTGACTTAAAGAAGCCAGCAGGGGTTGGCAATGACCTACTCAGTCTCATGAAAGTATACCCACATAAAGTAATTTGCATAAATTGGAATAATAAATAAACTTAATATGGCTTCAACATTGAACAGAAGTGGCTAAAAATAAGGCCAGATATATTAGACTAGTATCAGATTATATGTCCGGACAAAGAGGTTTAACATTATTTCTTGAGGAATAGGGAGCCATTTTGAAGAAAAGGAGTCATATTGATAGAGTTATTATGTTTTAGTGAAATTATCCAAGTAACAATGAAAATGACTGAGTTGGTGTAGGCAAAACTAGAAGCATAGAGGCAATATTAAAGTTATTCAACAGTGTAGATGTGGAAGGATGAGAGCTGATCTAACACAGGAATTTTGTGAGTGATGAGAAAGAATAAGCATGAGAGACTATAATAATCTAAATATGAGAGATTATAAGCCTGGTGTCAGTGGGCATTAGTGAATAAGTAGAAGTGGCAGATAAAGGAAGGGAGTAGTTTTGATTTAAAAAAAAAAATTCTATGAAAGAAGTACTGTGCACATGGTTACCTTAAGGTGTCTGTGGTTTCTTCAGGTGATGATGTATAGTTATTAGTTAAATATAAAGTCCCAGAACGCTCTAACTTCTAGGTATACAATTAGCAATTTTCAATGTTATAAGTAGTAGTGGAGCTGATTTCTAGTAGAGGGGTCCATGGTATGGACTGTATACAAAAATTTGAATTAAGAAAGTGTTTATAGCAGGGCTCTGCAAGACTCAAATTAATCAATAATTCACTGAAGAAGTACCAGTTTCACATTTAATCAGAAGTGAATTTCTTGAGAAACAGAATTTTAATGAAATCCTTAGCTAACAAAAACTAAATGAGAGAGGGTGATTATCTAGAATCTGAACAACAACAAAAATGTTTCTTCCTCTAGGCACTTATTTTCCAACTGTCAGGAAAGCTTTTGCAATGGAAGTTTTATTGTCCCCAGGGGACCAAAAATTGGTTATGTAGAGAGTGCAGGGGGGACTTTAATTTTTTTATTTATAAGCACAGGTATACATATAGTAAATAGATGAATATATAGTACATCTGTAGTGTTAACTTTGAGTGGGGCACAATGATTTGGAAAAAATAAATATATGTTTAAGAAATCTCTTGGGAGAGGAGCAATAAAAAACTGAGAAACACTGGTCTGGCAGTGAGTGGCATCTTCTGTAACGTTATGAAGATATTTCTGTGTGTCATATATGATTTGTGAACCCTTCAACATCAACTCTCACACCAAAGTGATTTAATGGCCACAAAATCACAAGGACTGGCAATTTCCCTCTCTTACGTTCTTACTCCAAATTCACAGTCTGACATTTTGACATATTTTGTCTGCTCTGCTCTTGTGGGGATGAACATTTCTCTGCTTTGTTCATGTTCCTGGGGAACCATAAGCCTTTAATTTTAGGAAGCCAGGAACTTAGTGCCAAAATCATTAGTGTTACTTATTGAATGATCATTAATGGCATCATCATCAAAAATCGCCCCAATTATGAGAGCTTCTTTTATGATGCTTTCATTTAGTTTTCCATGTTTGCCCTTAACATGATCATTTAAACAAGTTGTATTTTAGAAGTTCTTTTGGGGGTGCTTCGGTGGCTCAGTTGTTTAGGGGGCACCTGGGTGGCTCAGTCAATTGAGTGTCCAACTTCAGCTCAGGTCATGATCTCATGGTTTGTGAATTAGAGAGCCTTGCGTCGGGCTCTGTGCTGACAGCTGGGAGACTGGAGTCTGCTTTGGATTCTGTCTCTCTCTCTCTCTGTCCTTCCCCTGCTCATGCTCTCTCTCTCTCTCTCTCTCTCAAAAAAAAAAAAAAGTTTAAAAAAAAATTAGAGTTCTTCTTTTGGTGGGGGAAGGAGGACAGAATTTATGCACGTTTGACCTGACTATAGATTTTATAGAGTGAATATTTTTAATTGTATGTTAAAATTTGGGGAATTTTATGTATTTATTTTACCTATGGTATTCTGCATAAAGAAACAGAATAAAGTAGTAATGATGCAACTTCTTCCTTCCCTCAGATACCATCACATAAATAATGGGTTGTAAAGAAGCTAAAGAAAAAGAATGTTTCTCTGGATACATCATGGGAAATAAGCAATTGGCTTTTCTGTCTAATGTATGCATGAGGCAAACATGTGAGATTTGTAATCTAATTCCCCTGAAGTAGAAATGCAGTTTGGAGAGATAAGCTAAGAGCAGCCTAAATCCTAGCTGAGGTGTGTGGAAATGGGTTTGCACACTTAATTCCTAAATTCTAACAAAGTATTATAAAACTAAGGTGTCTGAATATAACATTTTAATTTTAGGTTGTGCTTTTGCTGAATTATTTTATAAACAAATGAATTTAAGAATTCTTTAAAAAGAAGTTATGAGCTAACATTATGATCAAAAGTATCAATTTACTGTGACTCAGTGGGAAAAATCTTTTCCAAGAGAGTCCTTTTTATCTTTCAGTCTTTTCTTACACTGTCACTAGAGACTTAGGTCCGTGGAAGAAAAACATTAAGATTTTCATTTCTCACATTTTATTTTCTTATATGAGTAAAGTTTTAACTTAGAATTCTGAATCACTTCTGGGGATGGTGGGGTGTCTGGTAAGCTACAAAAATGATGCAACAATTATTAGCGTGTGATCTTTTATGTATCCCCTCCCCCTCACCCCCACTACTTCTGGAGAGATTTTTCCAAGGAGTTCTTGACCTATAAACATTAACATTTTATCTTCTGTTTTTCCGACTTCACTCTTCCCTTCCTGTTTGGAGGGAACTAGTAACATATTTTCACTTGGCAGGAAAAAGAGAGAAGTCCCCTCCATCATATATTTCCATGGTTCCCCTTTAGCCAGGCTTAGGCTTAGCACAGTGAGAGCCAATTTTGCCCGCTCAGCACAGATGCAGGCTGACTTGGCTTGGCTTGACTCTCTCTTTTCAAATCCACTTTTCTCCTCATCATGCCTGGCTGCTGCTAAAGTCTCTTTTTTGCTTGAGGACTCCATGATGCCTCACATAACCTAGCAAGTTGTACATTATCTTAGATAGGCCTTATATTAGCCAGTAGTTTCATGGTGCATGCATTACAATAAATTCACTGGGATATTGGTGATAGGAATAAAATATACCTATGGTGCGAATTATTTTTGCTTAAGTGCACATTAATAGAACTACTTCGTGATGTTCTCTAATACTAAGGAATATAAAAATAATAGTCTGCAAAACATAATACCAGAACATTATCTCTGTGCATCTTTCAATTAATGGGACTGAATCCTGTAAATATGTTAATTTTTTTAATTGGTAGCAGTTTTCTTTGGGGAGGAAGAAAGAAAGCATATACTTTTCTAAAGGGCACAATACACTTGCCCTGTAATAACACACTACCTGTGTCTTTTACACCCCAGAGAACTTGAATACTGTATGATGTCACTTTATAATAAAAAGTAAATATTCAGTGTGCAGAAAGTTCACCTTGAGAATGAATAGTAGCTAGAGCTGAGTAAATTAACTGAAGGAAAGGACAAAAATATATGAATAGACAACAGTATGTTTTCCCTTGAGGAGAAGAGCAATAGAATATTCACAGAAAAGCAATTACTATGAAACTTAGTGAGGTATGCAGAAAAAGTGAAAGGAAAGTTAATGAGTTAAACAGAAAAGGGAAAAATGGTAACAGGACACATCCGTTGTTAAAATGTAAAAATTATAAACAAATACATATCTACGTACAACATCCGTAGGTCATATGCTTCTTGAGTGCCCTCAGATATGTGCATATGTGATCATCTCTACTTGGTTGTAACCTACATGAGAAAAGAATCTGGAGGGGCACCTGGGTGGCTCAGTTAAGTGTCAGACTTCGGCTCAGGCCATGATCTCACTGTCGTGGGCTTGAGCCCCGAGTCAGGCTTTATACTGACAGCTAGCTCAGAGCCTGTCGCCTGTCTTTGGATTCTGTATCACCCTCTCTCTCTGACAGTCCCCTGCTCGTGCTGTGTCTCTGTCTCTCAAAAATAAATAAACATAAAAAAAAAGAATCTGTAGTAGGTTCATTTTCTATATTACTGTATCTCCCATTTGAAGGCCTCACATGGTGTTTACAGCTCAGAAACAGATTTATCAGACAAGAGAAACCTCAGTGAGTAACTAGAACCTGTCTGGGCATCTGGGTCCCACAAGTATAATGGGTATAGGAATGCTTTCTTGACCAATCCTCTGTTGTCCCTTAGGAGTTCTTTGAACTGAAAAGTCCTGCTGAGGAAAGGCTTCTGTACTTCCTCTCTGATGTTCTATGTTCAGACATCTGAGTCCCAAAGCCCAGTGACCGTTCAAGTAGGAAACACATCAAAAGTCTAAGCAAAAAGTTTGGACTCTACACCGTCCTGTAGCAGAGCCTCCCAAATAAAAGTGGGATCCAAGGTAGTAAATCGACATCCTTTCCTAATCTAACTTCAAAGGACAAGCCACATTCCTCCATTGTAAATCTAAATGCTTAACTAGATTGGCTTCATTTTTTTAAAGTATTACATTTATATTGTGGCCTAAGCTATTACTGAAGGTGATTATCAGGGCCTTAAATTTGACTAAATTTTAGACAGCCTTTTTCCTGAATTGAGGCTCCTGCTTTCTCTCTCTCTCTTTCTCTCTCTCTTTTTTTTTTTGGGAAAACTTAACATTAGAAAACTTATTTTCTAAATTCTTTCTCTGCCCATTTGAGATGTAATCTCTCTCTCTCTCTCTCTCTCTCTCTCTCTCTCTCTCTCTCCCTTTTTAAGCTTCTACCCAGTTTACTACTTGGAAATGTCTTCCTAAAGGATCTGGAAACCATCTCTTTGAAATGTCAACATTGAAGACAAGAGTAACCCTCCCTCACAGTCGCTATGAAAAAGTGGAGGCCTAAATGAACGGGTGCTAATTACCAAACACAATGATCTAATCTCAGAGAAGAATATTTGCACTCAAGAATAACTCAATCTGTTCCACACGTGCCACCATCAACCAGTCTCCTAATGTCCTCCAGTACATTTCACTAGCCCACTCATTGCTTACAAAGTCAACAATAGCAACTACAAACATTGCCTTTTGTTTCAATGGAGGTGAGCTCCAACTGAGTTATGATTCTCTCATCTCTGATCTTGGGTAAACTCTTCCTTGCCTTTTTCACTTTATAGGTACAATTTTTGCTTTAGCAGAGGTCTTCAGTAGTCATAAGAATTTGGATCGCATTTACCCTGTAATTGTTACAAAATCGATTATCTGTTTTACTATTTGAGGGTCCCAGATAACATCTTTCATAAAATGGTGACAGTAAAGTTTATCATTTATTTATTTATTTTTTCATTGACAAAATTGAATATTGTTACTGAGGATATATTGCAATGGTTTTTATCTTAAACCATCAGTGAGAGTATAAATTGTTTCTATTTTGTGGAGAACAATTTAGCAGAATGTATGAAGAATTTTAACACATTCACTTTTTACCAAGTAATTCCAGAAGAATTTACACTAAGAAAATAACCAGAGATTTGCAAAATTATTGATGAAAATATTCCTAAATGTTAAACAATGAAATAATAGTTAAGTAAATGATGGTATGTATGGCCAGAAGAAAAATTATCATAAAGACATCAAATAACATTGGGAATGATACTTCATAGCATACTCCATTATCTTTCTGTATTTTCAGTGTCCGTGGGAGTAGGAAGAGATTTATTATGGCAATATGCTATGTTGAAAGAAATTATGTAAGCAGAATATAATTTTGAAAGCTCAAGAAGAGTGAAGACTGGATATGAAATATCAGTGAACTAGAGACAAATAATAAACAGCTTTGTGCATAAGGTAGCTGTTTGAATAAGACATTTTTAATTGGAATCTATCAACTCTCAATGAGGGCTTTAGTAAGTTTGTGTCTCTCTCGCATAACATGGAAATTTTGTTATCTACACCCATTTTTCTGGTCAAAGATCTCTTAGATTTAATCCGGTTCCCAAAATTTTGACAATCTCCAAAATCTTAAAAACAAATACATTTGAATTAATAGAACAGTGTCTCTTATATTGGACCATGGTGGGTTTTTGTTTTGTTTTGTTTTTGTTTTTTTGTTTTTTTTTTTTTTTTGTTTTTTTAGTTATTCCAATAATGATATAGGGGGTCTTTTTTGGTCATTCTTGCATGAATAAACAGGTTTCTGGTAAATGCAGGCCCATAGTCTAAATATCATCAGATAAAAATGTAAATGGAAACAGAAAAAATATTTTATTAAACAGGTGTTCACCATTCCATCAACCAATGTTGCTTTCCTCACTTAATTTTACATAACACCTACAATGTTGCTAAGAGTGACAGTGACTAATAGAATCAAAAGTTAGCTCTCACTCATGCAGGTGCAAGCCAGTTTCAAATTATGTAGTCATTTGCTTTGTTCTAGGGGAAACTGTTTCTTCAGTAACAGCATTATCCTTTCTGTGGTAGTTGAGATTTCCAGGAGCAAACTGCTTCTTCTGTTATGCTTCCTTGAATGAAATTTCTGTGAAATATATTAAAAGTTCTGTTTCTTTAGACACTTTAAAACATTAGCTTATTTTTTTTCATATATGGTACAAGTACAATAAGCTGAACTCATTATAATTCTTGTTTAATTGTTGTGTAGAAATGTAAAATATATTGTAAGAAACATTAGTGGTTATCTTTTCAGTATTTTAAAGACATTAAGAACAATATCCATCCATTAAATCGTTCATTTACCTTAAACACATACACCAAAGACTGAGCATGTCTAAAAGCATAAGGTAAAGCTGGCAAATCTGAAATGCACCTCAGTTAGATGAACCATAATGTGCAAATTAAGGGTAGTTAAAAAAAAACAGCAACACAACATGTTTGATGAAGTTCAACAATAGTAGACTGTACATTCATACCCAATTCTTTGGAAACAAACAGAATACAAGTGAATATAATTCTTAAGTTTTAAAACAAGAAAAAAAACATTTGTTCATAAGATTGCTTTCAATTTTAGTATGATTATATTAAAAGTATGCTACATAGTATTTTTAAAACATTAGTCATCTCTTTAATTTTGCTTTTCTTTCCTGTTATTACATTTGCCTCTCTGACTCTACTTGTATCAAACAGATATATGTGTAAATGCTGCAAGGTTGACTCCAAGCCTATATTAGACATGAGTGTGCTTGTATTTTAATTCTTGTAATTATAAGTGGCCCTTCTTCAGACTATTTTGTTTTCTATGAAACACAACAGAAAGCATCAAATTAGGGAAAAAGAGTGGCTCAGGCTGCCCCAAGCAATTAAGAGAATTAAAGAAAATTACTGGTGGATGCTTTATGTACAGCAGGGGCTCTGTGGATGAAGAAATATAACTGCTAGTCACACCTGTGCTGATTTGCACTGTGGAATTGAAATTATCATGAGTAAATATAATTACTTAGAAAATTTAATAAGCGTTGTTTGGGGTTCTGAAAACAGCACTTAGGTCTACGAATTACGTAGTGATAAATGTAGCAGCACACATTCAATGGTACCTTCCAACATTAAAATATGCAGAATGTTCTGGAATGTAGCAGGATGGTTATAAAGAAGGAAAGATGATAAATTCCTGCAAATATTGGGCAGCTAGATGCTCACAGTTATCCATGCTCCCGTGTTCTTTCTTCGATTATCTAATTTTGTCAAAATAATTTTTTTCCTAAATCTCCAATAGCTCAGAAATCTAGGCTGTCCTTCTGAATTATAAATAATTTTTTTTTATTTTTCTTTGTAAGAGATTAGTAAATATTTGCTAACACTTGAAATGAAGTGCCCTAAATAAGTATTTAATTAACAAATAAAGCAGTTATTCCTCTTGAGATGTAATGATAGGCAATAATTGCTTTACAGAATTTAATAGTTATGAAATTAACAGATAAGTAATAAAAGGAAGAAATTAAGCCACACTTTTCATCATAACTTTAATTTGTGAGCTCTTAAGAATCATAAAAATGATTGGCCTTTTATTAAATGAATATTAAGATAAACATTCATACATTCCATTTTATCTTCAGAGAACTGTGTTGACCCACTAAGTCATAATTGATCATTAAACTGTAATACAATTTATTTTTATTAAAAGGGAATAAAGTATTTATGTATTTTGTAAAATTGCAATATGGTACATGCCTACTCAGAGTATAAGTCTTCTGTTACATTGCTAATAACCATTAGCCTTCTACTTTAGCCAGTTAACTGGTAGAAAAACAAAATTTCAACAGTTTAAGAATGTTTCAGCATTTTAGCAAAATGGTTTTTCATTTTTAATTTTACCATTGTATTCATTTCCTAGGGGTGTTGTAACAAAGCAGCACAAATTAGGTGGCCTAAAACAATAGAAACATACTCTGTCACATTTCTGGAGACCAGACATCCAAAATCAAGTTTCTTCCAGACCAAAGGCTCTAAGGGAGGATCCTTACTTGCCACTCCTAGTTTTTAGCATTTACAGTTGACCTTTGGCACTATTTGGGTTGTTAATCTCTGCCTCCTTTGCCACATGGCCTTCCCTGTGTCTCTGTTATCTTCCCCATCATCTCCTCTATGTGTATGTGCCCGTGCTCAAATTTTCCTCTTTGTATGAGAATATTGGTCATAGTAGATTTTGTAGCTCTCCTAATTCAGTATGACTACATTTTAATTTGATTATCTTATTTACAAATAAGGTCCCTGTCTTAGTCCATTTGGGCTGCAATAACAAAAATACGAGACAGTACGTGCTTTAAACAACATACGTTTGTTTCTCACAGTTCTGGAGGCGGCAAAGTCCAAGATCACAGCACGGGCTGATTCAGTGTCTTATAAGAGTCTACTTTCTGGTTCGTAGATGGCTGATCTTTTCACTTTGTTCTTACAGGGAAGAGGAACAAAAAAGGTCGGTGGAGTCTCTTCTATAAGGACACAAATTCCATCATGAATGTTCCACCTCATGGCACAATTTCCCAAATGCCTTTCCTCCTAATACTATCATGGGGGGGGGGGGTTGGGGAGGCGGATACCAGGTTTGGGAAGATACCAACTTTCAATCCATAACAGTCATATTCACAGATTCTGGGTAGATGTAAATTTTTAGGGGACACTGTTCAGCCCAGAACAAAAATGAAATATGAGTGTTTTTCTAAATTCTGAAAACTGACTTCCCCAGTTCTGTGAGTGTCCTTCGATAAACAAAACGTCCACCGGAATTTTCACCAACACATAAGGAATAACTTCGTATGCTTGTGATAGTTTAAGGGCTGGTAAACTTTTTCTGTAGAAGGCTAGAAAGTAAATATTTTAAGATTTGCAGGCCAGATGGTTTCTGTCACAATTACTCATATCTGCTTTTGTAACACAAAAGTAACTATAAGCAATAGGTAAATGGATGGACATATTTGAACTTGGCCCCAGGCCATGGTTTTGGTATGCCCTGCTAGAGTGGAAAGAAATTATTTTATTGCCTTAATAGGGCAAATTTATTGAAAAAATAAATAAATACCAAGAAAAATCTGTTCACTGAAAGTGTTGTCCACAATTTTTTAAAATGCTGTCCTTATTTTTAATGTTATTTTAAGACATAGAAAACAAAACACATTTTAAAATTCAAACTCATAGAAAAAAATAAAGAATTCTAAATTTTTTAAAAATTGTGAATTTTGGGAGGGAATTTTAAAGTTCTGATATGTGGCCTAAGTTCAGGTCCCTGGATGACTTTGCGGATAATATGTCCTTAAAACTAACACTGCTTAAAACATTTTTAGTTTTTTACTCTTTCAATACATGCAGTCTTAACAAATGGAATTTTTAAAAACTCACTAATTAGAGCTCACAAATGGATGAAATGAATAATATATTACTTAAAGCATTTTGTACACTGAGTGACATCCCAGTTCCGAGATTTTAGATGAATTCACGAGGATTCTTAATAATATTAACATTAGGTGATGAGTGTTAATAAAGGTTTATTTTAAATGAAATTATATAATTCGTAAGATTATTCTTCTAGTTTTAGTAATATTAGTCAAATATCAATAGTAGTTAGTCAAATACCAATATTACTGAATTATATGATTTTAGTAAAAGCACTCAGTGTTTTAGCTGTGAATCCTCAAAGAATCAACATTCAGTGAACAGCCTGAATCACTGTAAAACATAAAGATCAATATTGTAGAACTGTTGCAAATCTCATCCGTTTAAGTTTGATTAACAAAAGAGGTAAAATTCCAAATAGTGAGTGTTACAGTTTGCTTTTTTTGTTTTTAAACATGCGAACTGGGGCGCCTGGGTGGCTCAGTCGGTTAAGCGTCCGGCTTCGGCTCAGGTCATGATCTCACGGTTCATGGGTTCAAGCCCCCCATCGGGCTCTGTGCTGACAGCTAGCTCAGAGCCTGGAGCCTGCCTCAGATTCTGCATCTCCCTCTCTCTCTGACCCTTCCCTGCTTGGGCTGTCTCTCTCTGTCTCTCAAAAATAAATAAAAAACATTAAAAAGTTAAAAAAAAACATGTGAACTTTCTCTGGGAATGAAAGCTTTAATTTCATGTACTAGCTACAAAGACAGATGTTCTGAAACTCATGAATTGTTACAAAAAAATAATAATAGTTATGTCTGAAGAGTCCAGATCCTTTGAGTTAGCACCTCATGGCCTGAGAAAATTTTTCCTGTTAATTCTACTAAAGTTCTTCCTCTACCACATCTGAGAAGTCACCAAATCCTGTTGCATCCATTTGGCATTTTCTGTTAGATTGTTTTGTCTCTGACCAGACTCTCCATTTCAAACATGCTGCTTTATTTAGGCTTCTAGATATTCCCTCCTGAATACTAAATATATTATCTTTCCTCCTCAGATCAGTTGGTACCCTTTCCACTCTATTCCATATTCTCTTGATAGTACTTTTAATAATGCAAAGCTCTTCACAGAACTTTCCACTTAAAATACTTCAAGATTGTCATTAGAATAAACTTCAACCTTTCTTTAAACAGTTTATTGAGATACAATTAATATATGAGAAATGGCACATACTTAAAGGATATGATATGATGAGTTTTAACATATGTATGTACCCATGAAACCATCACTACAATCAAGGTAATAAACATATTCATCACTTCTAAAAGTTTCCTCCTTCCCCTTTGTGTTTTTGTTTGTTTGCTGATTTGTTTGTTTGCTTTTGTGTATGTGTCTTTCCTATGGTAGTAACAACACAACATGAGACTCCATGTTAACCAATTTTTAAGTGCACAATAGAGTATTGTTAACTAGAAGCACAATGTTATACAATAGAACTTATTCATCTTCCATAACTGAAATGTTTATATCTTTGGAACAAGTTTTTATCAGTGTGATATACCATGTCAACAGAAGAGTGATAAAAATCACAAGATCATCTCAATAGACATAGAAATAGCATTTGACAAAATTCAACAAATTTTCATATTAAAAACTCTCAACAAACTAACCATAGAAAGATTATACCTAAATATAAGAAAGGTTGAATGTGACCACAGCCAACATTGTAATCCATTGTGAAAAACTGGAAGCTTTTCTTCTAAGATAAGGAACAAGGCAAATATACCCACTCTTGACACTTCTATTCAATGTAGTACTGGAATCCAGGCCAGAGAAATTAGTCAGGAAAAGAAAATAAAAGGCATCCATATAAGAAAGGAAGAAGTAAAATTATCTCTGTTTGTGTATTCCCATGAACCAGGAGTGCTATGCACATTTTACACACTCTATAAGCTTTTGCTGGCTTACTGAATAAATTAATGAATGAATAATGTAAGGATGGAATTTTTCTTTTTTTGAAATGGAAGGAGTTAAGCTGGATCATAGCATGTATGGAGGATAGAAGGTTGAGAAATGTTGCAGACACAAGTTGAGGCCACATAATAAAGGATCTGACACACCAGTGATTGAGAGTTTTGATTGTCTGTGCAAGTGATGGAGTACAACTGATGTTTTTTTTTTTTTTTTCAAACAGAATTATGAGTTAGAAAATTGAATTAGGCAATAATGACTACAATGAAATGGAGAAGAGAAAAACTAAATGAACACAGTCAGGAGAGAGCAGCATTTGTCTATTTTGGCTGATATACGTTTGCCCTGGAAAAGTGGCTGTTGGGAAGGTGATCAATTGGATGGTTTTTTTGTTTTGTTTTGTTTTTTCTTTTTTCTTTTGCTTGCTTTCCCTTACAAGGATTATATTTTTTCCCTCTCCAGTCCTATACAACCTTGTGATTTTGGAAAAGTGTTCTAATAATCTCTATTTCAGAGGAGTTAAGACCTCTTCTATATGTAGTAAAATGGAACTTTAGATCCTTTCCAAAGAGTTTATTCTGTCCTTTTCTTGGTTCTATTCTCATATATTTACCTGATGAAAGTATTTTCAGATAACTGAACCCATATATTTTCATTAACTTTGTAGGACTTCAAAATTTAACTATAATTTCAAAATTGCAGGGTTTGGAAGATTTTATAACCCCAGAGTTTGCTATGCTAGTGATTTAATTATAATTTGTCCAAATATTTTTTAAGGCTTACTAAGAGGCAACCATTACACAAAGCACTTTAAATGCAATATCTCTTTCATTTGTTCTCAGAACTGAATTATAAGTCCTACTTTCAAAAGTGAGAAAATTGATGCTTTAGGGTAAGGGCCATATAAATAACAAGCACTAGAGGAAGAATTCCAACTTAAGTCAAACAATAAACCCTGTGGCCTTAGTTACAAAGAAACTATCAACTGATAACTCCCTATATTCCAGAGCCAAAATTGATATATATTTTTAAGTGTTAAAGTGAACTGTGAGAGACAGAAAACAGTGCATATAAGCAAGCCCAGGGTCTTACCTTTGCCATGGCAAAGATAATAATCAATAAGATGGATTTTAAAATCTGTACATTGAAGAAAATATAATGAATTTTATATGGAGGCAGATGAATAGAATATAGAAAGTAAGAACCACATTAGCATAATGGGAATATAGTTCTGCTTAAGTGGCTAAGGGTATTCATTTTTAACCATTAATGCAAATATATATATCGTGTTTAATTTTCTATTATCTGATTATTTTAAATAATGTGCCTGGGTAATAAATAGAGGGTTTTTTTTCCCCTACAAAATATCATTGCAATGTTTGGTTTTTCCAATTCAGTAAAACATTCCATATGAGGTTATCTTTCAAGGTCTTGTAGACAAAACTTTAACTTCTCAAATTTTTACTTTTTGTAGAAATATTTTTTTTTGCATTTTGATACTTACACAGTATAAAATATTCTACTAGTTAATATATATTGATAAAACAATCCAGAATTTTGGTAGACAACATAATAGCATTCAAACATTTGCTTTATATTTGATTTTTTTTAATACAGAGGCTATTTATTTCTAAACTCAAAACTTATACTCTCCAAGATTGCATAACTTCAAAATAACATCATATTCCACCATAGGGAGAAGTGTACTTTTTTTTAGATTAAAGAAATTCAAGCTACAGCCATTTTAGTGAAATAATTTACAATAACTCAGTGAGAATGTAGAATAAGAGAGTGTGTGAAGGAAAACAATTCACTTGGTTCAAACACATGGATGCAAAGCTTTGTTAAAAGTTACTTTGAAATATTTGACTCCCAAAGTTCATCTCAATCCTTTATTCTGAATATAATAAATTGACTGTATATCTAAACTTAATTGTATAAAGATTTTTCTGAAGTGTGAATATGACTCTTCACATATTCTCTACACAATTTATAAGGATAGATAGATAGATAGATAGATTGAAATTTCAGACTCTTTTCTTGAAGGTATGGAAAATAGCCTCTACCCATAGCCCCCTACTTTTTTTTTAGTCTAAGCCACATACTCTGATCAAACATATGATAGCATTAAGACAGAATTATTAATCAATGTCAAACAAGATTTCTACTTGTTAAGAGGAACACTTAACACAGTCATTTTATCCATCCATTCTGCTATATATGAAATGGTCAGTAGATTACTTGATAAACTTCTAATTTCTATAGATATAAGTGTAATTGTTCTTTATTTCCATACTTTATATTACTGAAATTAAATCTCATTATACTTCATATTTATATTTACCTGATCTTCCCAAACAAATAAATGCTTGAAAATAAATATACAGAGAGTGTAGAGTTAGCCTATTATTTCAGAATCAATAGTAGTATTCAAGTATGTTGAATTTCTATAAAAGTAATTGTTCATTCTGTAAAAGCACTACTGCTCTGTATTTTAGTCTCTAAGTAAATCATTCAACATATAGAGCACCTATTATATCCATGCAATGTGATGAGTTATGAAGATATAAAAATGATGCAAGTTTCTACCATTAAACACATGGGAATTACATTCATCATGAAATACTAGTGACAACTCATGACTCAAAGAAGGAAGAAAATAGTCTCTGTTAGAGTTTAGGAGTGGAGAAATAGTTACAATGGTCATGAATGGTATTTGAGTTAGGCCTCAAAGATTAATAGAACTTTATTAAGCATAAATGGTAAGATCAAAGATAAATCTGGGTAGAGGGAATCATTTAGAGAAAGGCATAGAAGATAAATATACAAATAATAAGACTTTAAAACTTAGGAATTTCTTAGTATCCAGTATAGAAAAAAATTTGTACTTGTTTCTTCTCCTTAAATTCATGTATCAAGTCATTAACCTCATCAAATATTCCTTCAAAATGACTCTTAATTTCATTGCTTCTCCGTTTTCTCTGTTGCAGTCCTTATATTGATTTTTATCATCTCTCTCAAGTGGTTCTCAAATGAGGGTGTTTCCCCCCCAAAGGGATATTTGACAATGTTTAGAGCCAGTTCAGGCACAACTGAAACAGGGACCTACTGGAATCTAGTGGATAGAGGCCAAAGATGATGGTAAATATCCTACAATGCACAGAGCAAACTTCCACAGCAAAGAATTATCTGGCCCAAAATGTCAGCAGTGCCAAGGTAGAGAAACCCTAATCTGGACTATGGATAATTCCAATGACCTTATCTCTACCTCAAAATTTGCCCAAATCTAGACTAGAAGTCATCTAATTATGTCATATCACTTATTGTCTGAATTCAAGTTATCTATCAAATATCCAAGAAGACATACTTATTTGGCCATTTAAAAATCTAATGTTTGGCATCAAGAGAAAAATATTTTCCGGAGATCCAAAATAAATTTGAATAAAATAAAAAGATGATAGTTCAAAAACAGACAAGGCTAAATTTTTGTATAAATATTTAGAAATAAAGAAGTAAACAATAAGATATAAATGAAGATGGGGCACCCAGGTGGCTGAGTTGGTTAAGTATGTAATTCTTGGTTTCGGCTCAGATCATGATCTCACAGTTCATGGGATCAAACCTCCAGTTGAGCTCTGTGCTGAAGTGTGGAGCCTGCTGGGGATTCTCTCTCTCTCCCTCCCTCTCTCTCTCTCTGCTTCTACCCTATGCTCTTCTCCCCATATTAAAATAAATAAACTTAAAAAAGAGAGAGAGAGATACATGAAGATAAACCAGCCAATAAAAACAAATAAAAAAATCAAGATAGAAACATCCGGAAAGTAGGAGGAGAAGAGCTCTTAATAAAGCATGTCTTCAGTCACTGCCCACTTCCATGAATTTTGCTGCCCCCTCAACATGCACTTGTTTCCTATCAGGATTGGCAGTGTTTCCACTTCTCCCAAACATCCATTTGTTATACATTAATTATATATAAAAGAGATAATATTTTTAAGCCCTCTGTTCATTCTCATTCTTAGAATATCTTTAAACTAATAGAACCAAGGGGGAAACAACAAAGCTCTATCAAATTTGTGAATGTTTGGATGTTACAAAATAGAAGGCAGAAGAGACATCAGTGGACACACATTCCCAGATGACTACCAACCATCTTTCAAACCACTTCTTTTTAAATTAATTGATTTCTTTATAAGTTAACATATAGCATAATATTGGTTTCAGCAGTAGAATTTAGTGATTCATCTTTACATATAACACCCAGTGCTCATCCCAAGAACCTTCCTTAATGCCCATCACACATTTAGTCCATCCCTCCCACCTCCTCTCTAGCATTCCCCAAGTCTGTTCTCTATATTTAAGAGTCTCTTATGGTTTGTCTTTCTTTGTTTTTATCTTATTTTCCCTCCCCTTCTCCTATGCTCATCTGTTTTGTTTCTTAAACTCCACATATGAGTAAAATGCAAAATAAGTCAGTCAGAGAAAGATAAATATCAATCCACTTCTTGATGTACCAAGAATGATCAGGGAAGTTAATAATGTGATTTCATCAATACTTTTTTAGAAGTCTTCAAAATTCTGTCCAGTTCAGACAGACAGGAGTCTTCTTTTACACAAAAAGAAAATTGCCTTGGCAGAAGTTGGGTTTAAATATTTTGCAAAACACAGTAAGTTTGGCATTTTCAAATTACCAGTTGGTCACATCACATGTGTTTATAATTAATTGGATTTAAAAAAATCCTGAAGTGACTTTGTTGGGTAAATAACCTATTCCAATATTTGGTCCAACCTTTCCCAGGTGGGAGGGAAAAGTCTTTATTTCTATTAGATTTTACCTGCATTAAAATGGCGTTTAAATATTTTGACTTCATTGATTTGTTAAAACTATCAAATGGTTTACTTAGTAAAATAAATATTCAATTCAGAAAATAAAATAAACCAATTACTGTGTGTAGATTCACTCATCTAAATGGAAGGCATTAAACTACCCTTTTAATTGTTCAGTGGTGAAGACCTTCTTTATCACTCTGGAGATCACTTTCTCTTTTATATTCCTGAAGCTGTGCACCATAAATAAAGAAAGATTGGGGGGTGGGTGGCAGAGGCAAGAGAGATGCTGGAAAATTTTTAAATTTTAAGAAACAAAAGCCTAAAATTGAGAAAATATTACTATATTATTTATTTCTCCTATCTATATTCTTCAATCCTTTTATTTGAGAAATGATGAGTTACCCTATACAGGTCTATGGCTGAAAATGTGAAATAAGAATGAATTAAATATTATATATTCATTAATTTATTTTTCATAATTTACTGCTCACCTACTGTGTTCATGTCACTAAACTTGTCACTATATCTATAGCAATGAACAAGACGAAGAAGTCTTTTAAGCTTGAAGTCTAGAAAAAGAGAAATCAAGGAACTAATTACTCAATTAATTATTTTTAAGTGTGAATCAATAATGTTTGAGAAAATTACAAGTTGTTATGACAGCATATACCACAGAACATGACTTATGTCTAAAGATCTGGATAAACTTTCTCAATGAGATTATGAATGAAACAAACCTGAGAAATTTGTGGCAATTGGGTAGGTGAGGAAAAAAGGAAAAAAAATCCTTCCAAAGAGAGGAAAAGACATGGTAGAATGTTCTTAGGATGAAGGGGGCATGAATCATTTGAAGAACACTGAAAAATACCAATAAGACAGTACGTGGATAACAGACTGAGGGGAGTATTGGCAAGAATGTAAAAATGAGTAAGAGTCAAATCATGCATATACTTCTAATTCATGTTAAAATGACAGTCTTTGTCCTGTATTAATAGAAATCTGCTAAAATTTTGAACCAGTGTGCTGGTGTGAGGCATTTATATTTTCATTATGTACGTGTTACTTTGGCTGCAGTGTGGAAAGCTAATTCAATGGGGGAAGAATGCATTTAGGAAAACAACTAAGATATATAGTTATCAAAGGAGATATGAAAAAGCAGAGATATCTATTACTTAGGAGTTAAAATAAACATAACTTGATAATGCATACAACATAGGCTAAGACTTCAGGCTTATAGTTTAGAAAACTAGGTATTTGAAAGTATCATTCTAGAAAATGAGGACAACCTTTCACTTCAAGAATTGATGTTAAAGAGAGAGGTTGGCTCTAAATATTGGACAGTTTGAATTTGAGATGCCAGTCAGATATTTAAGTGGAGATGAGAAAGTATATAGGACAACTTATGACATTTAATATGTATTTAATACATATTAGCTTAAAAATGAATCTATGAATGAATGAAGAGAGGAGGCATTTAGCATGATATTTGTTTGCTATCAAGAGAAGCAGAAAATACTTACTAGACCGAAGTGGAAAATGCACAGAATTGAGTTACTTGCCAAAGGTCATCTGGAAACATCAAGGAAAGAATTAAAATAAAATGGAAAAGAAGCACAAGCTTATATTAAATTATGCTGAGACCAGTAGCTATTTATTTTTAAAATTGGAACACTTTTCTCTGAACTTATGATACATTGAAATTCATTGGAAATATTATTCATACACATATCTAAGTCAAATATATAATCTACCAAATAGTTTTTGGCGTATATTTCCCTTTCAGTATTTCTTCAGAACATACCATGAAAATACATGAGATTAATGGGATTTGTAAGGAAAGACTATGCAATTTTTTGGATAAGTAAATAAATAATAAATGAAAATCTAATTTAACAACATATCTAAAGAGTAACTTCTTTGTTATATATACAAAGTACAATTAATAGAAGAGAATATTTCCATTACATTTCAATCGCATTTGTTAACAATGTTGTCCACCATCCACTATTACTTCTTATTAGTTGTGTCTTACTTTTGTACAGTTTTTACTATTGGATTTGCTATAAAATATTATGTTTGGTTATAACCTTTGGTTATATGTTAACAATATTATATTGGCATATTTTTTAATTCAAATGAAATCTTTTCCCATGCATTCAACCATGTCTCTCCATAATTTAATGTATTGAAAATAGAGAGCATACTGATAGTAAATTTCAATGATTTAAAATCCTTTAATAGTGGAAAGATAACATTTTAGCTTTGATAAATATCATTTTCATGAACAAAAGCGTTCTTATATTCATAGATCATGAGGTAGCCGTCCTTAGTGGTACATTTTTAGATTTACAACTATGAGTAGAAGAGGAAGGGAAATTTTAGATCTCCAATTTCAGTTACAGATGAACATCAGGATTGGTACCTTTGATATCCTTTGACATTTAGGTTATGAGGAAATAATTAAAATAATTAAAAATGAAATCTTATCTACCTTAAAAGCCTCTCCACAAAAATAGAAGGGAAAGGAAACAATTTTATTATTGACTAAGTATTGACTAAGTATTGACTAAGTGATTAAATCATATTGTGATGCATACCACAGTAATCCACTAAAGAGACTGTGGAAAAAAGAAATTGGGCCTTTTACACAGCTACTCATTCATTACAAAAATGTTCTCAAGATAAACGGTAACGAGTCCTCGGATAAAAGGACTTGCTAACACCATTCGTCACACTATGTTCCTTCCAAACTCAGTTGGTGATTGGGTGACCATTTGTTTTAGCTAATTTTCATTAGTCATAGGAGGAACAGATTTCTCGTATCTTTAAGCAAGAGCTTGTTTTCCAACTTGGAGTGACACACGTTGAAGTCAGTTTCCTACCTTCCTGTAGAAACTAGGAGCTACAGATACTATCTTTCTCTATGAATGCAACTCAGAGGATGTCCCCAGGGTTGGAGAACGACATTCCTGAATCTCTCTCTCTCTCTCTCTCTCTCTCTCTCACTCTTTTTCAGCAGGAAGAATTAAGCCTTCACCCGGTGTAACTATAAAATAATAGCAGTTTTATAATGATCTCCGTCACTGTTTCTGACTTTCTCTGGGAAAACTGCAGCTTCCTAAATATCCAGCAAGTCTAAAGTAACATATAAAGTAAAACAATTACCAGAATTATGATGAAAAATCAGAATTATTGATTATTTTTAAGTCAGTACATATGTTGCCTTTGGGGAATAACATTTGAATATATCATGCCAATGGTAAGTGATTAAATGATTCTCTTAGTGATCAATGTACAACTTTTCTTTCCTTTTTTTTTTTAAGAGAGAAAGTGTGCAAATGAGCAGGGAGGGGCAGAAAGAGGGAGGGAGAGAGAGAGAGAGAGAAAGAGAGAGAGAGAGAGAGAGAAGCAGGTTTTACACCCAGCATGGAACCCAGTGCAGGGCTGTACCTCACGACCATGAGATCATAACCTGAGCCAAAATCAAGATCCGGTCACTTAAGTGACTGAGGCACCCAGGTGCCACAAACAGCTTTCTTAGTCTTATTTCTTATTACGACATTTTACAAATTGTCGTAATATCTTTGCTGCTGGTTTTCAATAATAAACGATCCAAATACTGTTTGGTGGGTACTTATGAAGTCTTTCTCCATCTGTCCAAGGAACTACTTAACTCTGGATCCTGATAATCTAAATTTTTAACTAAGTTTTTCTTGCAAGGCCCAATAAACTTCTGAGTTATAGAGAATGATTTAAGTATCATCACATCTCTGTGACACTCTAGGCTCTTTACTAATTGCTCTACTTTGCAAATAAATTTTCATAGATATAAAACACAATGACATCCATGGTCATCATCTAGTATAGAAATCTTGGGGTGCCTGGCCGGCTGAGTCAGTTAGGCGTCCAACTCTTGGTTTCAGCTCAGATCATGGTCTCATGGTTCATGGAATCAAGCTCTGCATCAGGCTCTGTGCTGACAAGGCAGACGCTGCTTGGGATTCTCTCTCTTCCTCTCTCCCTGCCCCTACCTCACTCTCACTCTCTCTCTCAAGATAAAAATAAATAAACATTAAAAAAAAGAAATCTTATTATGAGGCACACATTGGAAGGTACTGAAATTCTAGTGTTTAATATATATGGCTCTAATGGTTTTAATCCTGAGGACACACCCACACTCTGGGCATTTTTAAAGCAACAGTTTTACTATAACTGTTTACTATATTCCCTAAATAATAGGCACTCACATTTATTTATCAACTTAAAATTGGAACTGGAGAAAAATTGCATTCTGAAGTAACATTAGACCTGTCTTTTGAGTCTCTATCTTAAAATGCCAGATGTTTACTTTTCTATTAATTAGAATTTTTACACCATCCTTCCAATTAAAACAGTTAAAATATTCTTGTTTCACATTTGGACATGAGTACCTGGATGCCCTGGATGCGTATTAGTTAACCTTTACTGTGTTATTATCTAAAATTACTAATAAAGATAGTCTCTCTTTTACTCTGTCATTAATCAAATTGTTGGACTTAGAAGTTGAGACTCTGTCTATAGCAGTGGGACAATTTAGAGCTGATTGGAAATGAGATTGTGAGAACCATTACTGGGAGAACAGAAAGAAAACATAATATAACAAATAACATTTATTTTCTTTTTCTTTTTTAATTTTGTGTGTGTGTGTGTGTGTGTGTGTGTGTTTTATCTATTTTTGAGAGACAGAGAGAGACAGCGCGAGCAGGGGAGGGTCAGAGAGAGAGAGGGAGATACAGAATCGGAAGCAGGCTCCAGGCTCTGAGCTGTCAGTCAGCACAGAGCCTGACACGGGGCCCGAACCCACGAACCATGAGATCATGACCTGAGCCGAAGCCGGACGCTTAACCCATTGAGCCACCCAGGCGCCCCAAATAACATTTATTTTCTAATAAAATGTTATTCTCAAAGTAATTGAAGTAACCTCACTGTGAATATGTTAATATATATGTGTGTTTATATATTATATACATAATATTTACATAACTACTTTATGGAGGTTTCATAAATATTCATGGAGATGAATATATATTTATTTTTATATATTTATACATATTTTAAAATGAACATATTCATTTTAAATCCATAACCAAGATTTGCTGCTCTACAGACTGCTGTTAACTTATCTGCCTGTGTAGACTTAATTTCAGAAAATATGAAAACTTCCAAATTTTGTAAGTTACGTCAGCATCAGAAGATTTAAGGGAGCCACTATTATTCTGAGTACATGACCCCTAAGTAAACATGGTCACATAAGCAATATGAGTCAGAGCATCAGATAAATCAGGTCAAAATTTGGAATAACCAAATGTTAGAATCCCATAAATTTGGAGCCCCCAAAGCTGGAACAGCAAAGTTGACAATTTTAAGGTTCAAATCCTTTTCAGATTCTAGGAACCAAACAAGAAGATCTGGATAATTAACATATGAATCAAAGTTGTTTTTTTTTTTCACTCTGCAAATACTAGAATCTACTGTCTACAATATTGTACTAGTTCCCAAAATTGTTCAAGTTTATTGTTGATATTGTTGTTAGTGTTCAAAGTGAGCAGACTGTAACAGTCTGTGGCCTGTAACTGACAACAGATGCCATTAGTTAAGAATATTGTAATTGGCCTTTGTCACTATGAAGCAAAGAAATATACAAAGCTAAAGTATCACTTTTGTATTTCTCTCTAATTTCTGAGACTACAAGATCATCTAAATTTATCTAATTATAGAGCCCTTTGAGGAAAATTTTTCTCTAGGTTTCTTTTTGTCTGTTTATCTATAAATAACTAGAAGGAAAAAAAGTGGGAAAGTCCAAAACCTTTGAGAAATCTTGTAGCATAAAAATTGAACTCCTTCAAACAAAAGGAAACAAGAATTTAAATTCATATGCTAGAAGGACAGAGAAAAGAAGAAAGGAAAGGAGAGAGGGAGGAAAGAAATACAGAACATCAATTAATTACAGGGAAAAGTTCTGAAGACAATGGTACCAAAGTCAGAAAACTTCCAAGATTAGGTAGTATAGGGATTAATGCAACAATAAATGTATTCACTTCCCTATGATCTCTTACAAATCTATATAGTGGTCAATCATCTTTATCAAATTTATCTTCCTTCCTTTTTGGAAGTATGGGAGTACTACAGAGGAAGTGTCTTTTAAAAAAATCCCTTGTTTTTCTAGTTCTTCTATAAATTTATCATTTTATTTCTTTTATTGGTCCCTTATAAAAGGATACCATTTTACACATGGCCATGACTTATTCTTTTGGTGAACTATTTTTATTGTTTCTACATATCAAATGAAACCAGAATCATTATTCCCTAACACCCAAAGTGATACACTGATTTGTTTCAGCTTGGGGTGATTTTCCAGCATGGGGTGAGCCCACCACTCTCTGCCATACCCCTTTTCTTTCAGAAGGCACCTGGTAACTAAATAAAATGTGCTCTTTCCAAGGTCCTCCATAGACTGTCCTTTCAAAGTAGAGAATATGGTAACCTTTCTGACGACATGTCTCTTCCCAGCAAATTTACAGGAGACTCAGAAGAAAGTAAGAATACATGCTCTTCAGTCAGATGGGAACCATAGAGGAAAAGAAGCAAGTATGAAAATGAACAAGGCTCATAAGAAAGACCAACAATCTTCACCAAATGCAAAGTGACAAACTGAGAAAATTAGATGTAAGTATCACCGTTTCCAACTCTGAGATTGCTTATATCTGTCTACTTTAAGTGGTTTACCAATTATTCCCTAGCCCTCTGGACTTTTCTGATTCCCTTGCTCCTGCATCCTACAGCATCTCTTTCTAAAATCCCTTTTCTAATATCCTTGTTTCTTGTAAAAATGACATATAGTCCTGCTTCTTCCTTTTTTCCCTTTATAGGTTGGCCAAAGTAGGGATAATTCCCCTTAGTAAAGAGTTCTGAGCATCCAACCCAGCAGTCTTTAATTTCTTCTATTTTTGTCTTTCTCTAGATTACCCTGGAACTGAGTAGTTGCTGCTAAGCTCTAAATAATAGGCTGTCCTTCTTCCTAACTTAGGTTTGGAGAGTCTGCCCAAAAACCAAAATAAAGGTGGCTAGGGTAAGAAGGCTGTTTTGATCCATCCTTAGATCCATGCCAGTAAATTTTGGGAAAGTCTCAGCAAACCATTGATGGAAATCAACTGGGAACAGACCTATCTTCTGGATATAGTAATACAAGTTCTCCCAGCTCACCTTTAACAGTAAGACCTCAGGCACTGAAGTTAGCCACTCCTTTCACTGGGTCTCTTACACAATTTGATCTTCCATACGTGTGTGTGTTCTCTCTCTCTGTCTTCCACACCCCCACAGGTTCTCTCTCTCTCTCTCTCTCTCTCTCAAAAATAAATAAAATAAACATTTAAAAAAAGATAAAGTATAACTGGTCTTCAAGTAAGAGGACTGCACAGCACAGAATTTATTTTATTTTATTTTATTTTACTTTATTTTTTTAAATGTTTTATTTATTTTTGAGAGAGAGAGAGAGACAGCGTGAGCAGGGGAGGGTCAGAGAAAGAGGGAGACACAGAATCTGAAGACAGGTTCCAGGCTCTGAGCTAGCTGTCAGCACAGAGCCGGACGCCAGGCTCGAAACCACCCACCATGAGATCATGACCTGAGCCTAAATCAAATAACCGACTGAGCCACCCAGGCTCCCCCACAGAATTCATTTTAAACTCACTTGGTAATTGGAGTGACCATCTGTGTTGGTTAACTGGCTCCATCCAAAGGAAAAGTTAAATCCTTGTATCTTTTTGATGAGGTAGTTTCACATTAGGCTCCTACCTTCTCATTGGAGTGGTGATAAGGATGCCATTTTCCTTGAAGATAAACTTTTGAAAAGATGATTCATAGGTCCTCAAGAAAATCCCGTCTGGGTTTGTACCGTATGTATCCAGGTTTTCATTAATTCAGTAAGTAGTTCTTTAGCACTACTTTGCCAGACATTATAAGAAGGCACCATAGGGGCTAAGGGTAGGCTGCCCCCAAATGTACTCCTTTAGCATACTGATAATTTTAGATAAAACCTATGTAAACAAAGAGACCCTCTTCGGTCCCCCTGAAAGTAGGAAATGAATCTTCTATGTGAAAAATAACCTCACTGTCCTAAGAAGTGAAAATACATCTTTATTACCAGAAATAGAGACATGAAAGCTTAGAAAGCTGTAGAAAAAAACCTTGATTTTTTTTCTAATCTACTACCACAGCCTGAATTCTGTTTAGAATTCCCTACTAATTAAAGCTCCCAAACACCTTTTTTCTTTACCCTGTCAATTCCTCACAAATTTCCTGTCTGCTTGCCTAAAAAGTATAAAGACTACTTGGCTTGGTCATTTCCTGAGGTTTCAATTTCATTTTTTGGGCTGCTGTGCACATGAAATAAAACTTTGGGTTTTTTCTCTTATTATTTTATCTCTGTAAATTTAATTTTAGTCCAGCTGTAGACCTTGAAGGGTAGAAGAAGAACTTTCTTTCCCTACAGCACTGATTCATCATCATAATCCTCTTATGTTTTGGGACCAGTGTGTACTTTTCCTGGCTTTGCATCTATTAGAATTATAATCAATATACTATTACGCTCATTATAAAGATGAAGAAACAGAAACATTGTTTAAATTATTTATTCACTATCACAAAGCAGTTATTGGTAGGAAGGAAATAAATTTTTTTTAGATTTAAGATGTAAAGAAACCATAAGGATATGAATATTTTATTCACAGATATTTGTATATATGTATTTTCACATTTATAGTATAATTATGAAGATATTTCTAAGATAATTTTATTATTCATATTTTTATAGTTTATTGTCAAGTTGGTTTCCATGTAACAACCAGTGCTCATCCCAACAAGAGTCCTCCTCCATGCCCATCACCCATTTTCCCCTCGCCCCCACCCCCATCAACCCTCAGTTTGTTCTCAGAATTTAAGAGTCTCTTATGGTTTGCCTCCCTCCCTCTCCATAACTATTTTTTTATTCATTTTTCTTTTAACCATGTGACATTTTCTCTCAAACTGCAATCAACATAAGATATGATTTATACTCCTATTCAGTATATTGAAACTCAAAATCATGCTAATAAATTAATTTTTTCAGTTATTTTTGTTTGAACAACTCTTATATCTTCTTTTAGCTCCAAGACTAGAATAAAAGATTTTTATCTTGCTACAAGAAATTTAAAGGAGGCAAAAAAACAAACAATTTAGAAAATATTTTCCAAAAAAAAAAAGAAATTTCTTCCTTCTTACTGCTCTGAAACCTGAGAGAGATGAGCCCCTCTACAGGCTGGTTCTTTAAAACGTCCAAATATTACAACCTTCCACACACTACATTATTTCAGAGCACATAGGCACCTTTTCTTTCAGGATTCAATGCTCAGTGCTGATGTAGCATCGCCCTAGTAGTTAATACATTTTATGCTCCAGGAAATTCTTTCTCAACTTTTACCCCATGTTCTCAAAACAGAGGCAATTGTATCGGAAGGTCATGAAGCTTCTGGATTGCACTCCTCCTGATGTCAGAGATGGATCGTGCTTTACAGGGAGAGATTGAACTCCTAGAAAAGAAAAACACAAATTTGGTACCTAATGCACAGCTTTGTCATGATAGTTAGCAATACTGTATTATATACTGGACAGTTGCTAGGAGACGAAATCTTAAATGTTCTTCCACACACACACAAATGATGATTCTGGAACATGATGAAGGTGTTAGATAACACTCTGGCTGCAATCATATTGCAATATATAAGTGTATCAAATCAACATGTTGTGCAACTGAAACTTCCATAGTGTTATATGTCAAGTATATCTAAAAAAATGAAAAAGAAAAAAAGACCAAAAAAAAAAAAAGGAAAAACACTAATTTAAGGCATTTTTAGGTCTTCTTCTTTGGGAAGCTAAAGGCAATAAGTTCTTATCCAGTAAGATATAATTTTCCAATAACACCAAGAACTATTTGCTTCTTTTCGTTCATCTTCCAATGTGTGATTTTGCAGGCATCCATAATTTAGCATGGGTTTTGCAACAGTGGAACTTGGTTGCTAATGAATATTTTAATGTTAAGTAATTCATATGACCACCAAATTTATAGATTTATAGGACTTGTATGCATGAACCATATTTTCTTTATATTGGCACATTAGCCACTAGAATTGTGAATGGTTTTATTCTTATGTAATGGGATATAATTTTTTAATTAATAAAAATTGTAAATCAATTATTTTTATTTATATATTTATATATGTTTTAACTTAGATGGTTGAAGCATTTAGAGAAAAGTATATATGTAAAAATAATTTCATTTTTATATTTAATACTTTTTATTGCCCTTGAAAATATTTTCAATTTTTTTCCACTTAGTATAAAATTGCATTTTTTTTCAGGGATACCTGGGTGGCTCAGTCAGTTAGGCGTCCAACTCTTGGTTTCAGCTCAAGTCTTGACTTCATGATTTTGTGAGTTCAAGCCCCACATTGGGCTCTGTGCTGACAGTGTGAAACCTGCTTGGGATTCTCTCTCTCTCCCTCTCTCTTGGCTCCTCCTCTGCCCACATTGTCTCTGTCTCTCTCAAAATAAATAAATAAACTTAAATTTTTTAAAAAAATATTGAATTTTTCCATGGTAATAATAGTTAACATGAAATTTACACTCTTAAAATTTTTGATATGTACGGTATAGTAGTATTAACTATAGACATAATATATATCACATCTCTAGAACTTTTCATCTCGAATAACTGAAATGTTGTGCCCTTTGACCAATATCCCTTCCTCTTGGTCATCTCCCCAAACACTGGCAACTACCATTCTACTTGCTGTTTCTATGAGTTTGACTATTTTAGATTCCTCAGGTAAGAAGAATCATGCAGAATTTGTCCTTCTTCGCTTGGTTTATGTCACTTAGCATAATGTCCTCTAGGTTCCCTCTTAAATTCTATAGATGATTGAGACTAAATATGAAAGATCTCTTACGTATTCATAATACACAAATAATGTAAATATATAAATATTCTGAGAGAAATAAGTAAAGGCTAAAAGAGAAATAGGAAAATATTTTTTAAATGTTCTATTTACATTCCTAAAAAGTGGAAACAATAAAAAATGAATAAAATTTTACCAAATCTGATGACTACAAAATGCATCAACAGAAAATTACAAAGTCTTACAATATAATTAATACTGAAAACTATAAAAATGAACAAAGAAGTCACCTTCAAAAAATGACATGATAATATCATGGTGACTAAAGATGTCACCAAAAATCTATTAGGCTGGATAAATGAATTCAGCAAAGTCGCAGGATAAAAAATCAATCTACAGAAATCAATGGCATTTCTATACACCAACAACGAAGCTTCAGAAAGAGAAATTAAGAACACAGTCCTACAGGGGACACCTAGTGGCTCAGTCAGTTAAGTATCAAGCTCTTGATTTTGGCTCAGGTCATGATCTCCTGGTTCATGAGATCAAACCCACATTGGCCTCTGTGCTGACAGCATGGAGCCTACTTGGGATTCTCTTTCTCCCTCTCTCTGCCATTCCTCTGCTTGTGTTCTCCCTTCCACTCTCTAAATAAATAAATAAACATTTTAAAAAATCCTATTTGCCTTTGTATGAAAAACAGTAAGATACTTGGGAATAAATTTAACTAAGAAGGTAAAACATCTGTACCCCGAAAAATGTAAAGCATTGATGAAAGAAGTTGACAAATGGAACAAATGAAAAAGCATTCCATGCTCATGGATAGAGAGAATAAATACTGTTAAAATGTCCATACTACCTAAAGCAATTTGCCTATTTAATGGAAACTCCATCAAAATACCAATAGCATTTTTCACAGAATACACTGTGAATTGAATTTAATAATTTAACAAAACTGAACGACAAAATAATGTTGAAAGAAGCATATTTATTTTTTAAACGTTTTTTATTTATTTTTTTTTAGAGAGAGAGAGAGAAAGCGTGAGCAGGGGAGGGTCAGAGAGAGAGGGAGACACAGAATCCGAAGACAGGCTCCATCCAGACTCTGAGCTAGCTGTCAGCACAGAGCCTGACTCAGGGCTCGAACCCATGAACAGTGAGATCATGACCTGAGCTGAAGTCGGACGCTTAACCGACTGAGCCACCCGGGTGCCCAGAAAGAAACATATTTTAAATGAGAACTCATATTGAAATAAATTTTCTAAGTAGTGCACATGATATGAGAGAAAGTCAGACATAGATATAGATATATGATATATACAAAATACAAATTTTATTGATCCTAGATCATTGGTTATAGAAAATAGATGAAACAATGAAAACAGTATTGAGTTTAAATTACTGGTTCCAGGGTTGCCTGGGTGGCTCAGTCTGTTAGTGGCTGACTTTGGCTCAAGTCATGATCTCACGGTTTGTGGATTTGAGCCCAGCGATGGGCTCTGTGCTGACAGCTCCGAGCGTGGAGCCTGCTTCAGATGCTGTGTCTCCCTCTCTCTTTGCCCCTCCCCTGCTCATGCTCTGTCTCTCTGTCTCTCAAAAATAAATGAATGTAAAAAAATTTTTAAATAAAAGAAAGTAAATAAATTATTGGTTTCAGATATTGAAATTATGGGTAATTAATTATCTTTTCTTCATTTTGTATATTTTTTGTTCAAGAGAAAACTAATTTTAGAACAGAAATTATTTCCTTTTACTAATTTTTTATGCATTTCTAATGCAGATTTCCTCTAACTTCTTGGATTAAGCTGATAATTATTGCCATTTTACTGCTTAGAAATAATTTTTCAGAATATAAAATGCTTAGATTATGGTGTTTTTAAAAATATAGAGATATAACATTTGATATAATTTATAAATGTAATTGTAAAGAAGGTAAAGACTAGATGAAAATGCACTAATTTTTGAACAAGTGATCATGCTTGCTTAGTGACTATTTTCTCTATACGCTACTACCCTACATATTCTGCATGTATTACTTTATAATTTAAGAATATTCACAAGGAAAATGAATAGAAAAAAAGAAAAAATTTAAAAATGAGTAGGACCATCTGTGGGGCAGCACCTGACCATTTCTAGTAGCTTAGATTAACAATTTCCTTATTGTAATTTATGTTTGAATTTGTAGCTATCCACAGTGTGTAAAACTTTATATTGAAGGCCATGAAAGTTTAAAACATGGGCAATAAAACTTCATATGATAGAAATAAGCTTCTAAAACTGGTAACTTGCCATAAAGCAATGTATAAAGAAAGTTTAGTTTGTTTGGCTTTGTTTAGGTTAGCGAGAAGACTTCTAAGGAGACAATAGCAAAGGCTTCACTACACCTTAGGAATCATTCATATTTTTAGTTTACTATCACAAAGCACCTGATTTGGATAGAACGTGTAAACCTATCCTTAATTTATTGAAATGAGGCATTATTCTTTCTAATCAAACTTTAGTTTTAAAAGAGTAAAAATATACTCTAATAAAGCATAAATACATGTTTCTTAGAAAAATGTATTTGAAAATAGAGACTGGTTTCCCTTCAACTGTGGTCCGTTTTCAAGAGTCATCCTTTCACTCGGTTATTGTAATTCTAAAGTTCTTTTAAGTCTTACTTAACTGAATTCTTAATATGCTGAAACCTGAAAATTTTAAGCATCTGAAGCTTGATTACTTCTGATTTTATTAGTGCCAATATAATAGTGCTTACTATCAAAGCCCATTTTTTTTTTTATCAGTACTAATCTCTTTCTTTCCTGATGCTTCCAGACTATACTGAAAGCTCCTGATTTGAAATAATTAACCTCCTGAGAATAGCATTTCCCATTTTTTTTCCAGGGAGTAGCTATATTTCTCTATGTTCAGCTCTGCAACCTCACAGACAGGTTATTTCTTGTCTGAACTCAGGAATCAGGCAAATTATGCACTAATAAACAATGAGTTCGTTTTGTAGTAAATCCAAAATTATATAGAAAGCACATGTCATATGGAGAGGTGGTTTGCTGTGGAGGTCATGAACAGATGGTTTAGTGTTACACCTGATTCTTCTTAATGACCTATGTGATATTTTAAAAATTATATAATCTTTCTTGCCTGAGTTCCTCCATCTGTAGCAATGTCATACAGTTGTTGTGAGGGCGAAGAGAGTTAATATCTATGAGATCCTTATAATAGACTCTGAAACACAGGCATACTAAGCTCCAGGTTACGGCCATTACCATCAGGATAACAAAATTTCATTTTGAAACTAAAGGTACGGATAAAATTAGTGTAGAAGAAAAAAGAAAAAGAAAATAGTGATTAATATAATATAAATGAATAAATGATTTCTCAACATAGGAAGCATATTTTTGAAGAGAGGGAAACACAAACTGTGTCAGGAACAAGGAGAGAAAAAAGTGTTTTTTATTCATACACATTAAGAGAGTAGAGAATAACCAGCACACTTTAATATGAACATTAAGGTGCTCCATGTTTTATTAAAAATTGTCCTCTCTCCTTAGGTGCCTGGGTGGCTCAGTCGGGTAAGCATCCAACTTCAGCTCAGGTCATGACCTCACAGTCCACGAGTTCGTGCTGACAGCTCAGAGCCTGGAGCCTGCTTCAGATTCTGTGTCTCCTTCTCTCTCTGCCCCTCCCCTGCTCATGCTCTCTCTCTCTCTCTCTCTCTCTCTGAAATAAATTAACCTTAAAAAACAGTAAAAAAAATTTCCTCTCTCCAATTAGAACAACTTTGGAGTAGGTATAATTGGCATAAAAATATCAAATGGTTGATACAGCTATGTTATGACATGATATATGTAATTTGTTACATTTATATTATTGCAAAGATATATATATATATTATAATCAGTGATATAATTACTATTTTTTTGAAGTATAGATTTCACTAAATTTATTTTATTAAAAATTTTTTTAATGTTTATTTATTTTAGAGAGACAGAGAGACAGAGTGTGAGCGGGGGAGGGGCAGAGAGAGAGGGAGACACAGCATCTGAAGCAGGCTCCAGGCTCGGAGCTGTCAAAACAGAGCCTGACACAGGGCTCGAACCCACAAACTGTGAGATCATGATCTGAGTTGAAGTCAGACGCTTAACCGACTGAGCCATCCAGGCGCCCCTAGATTTCACTAAATTTAAAGCAAAGGGCACATGTCAACTAATATGCTATGTTGATAACTTTTTTCTAACTTAATGAGATATAATTAACATGAGTTTAAGGTGTATGGTGTGATGATTTGATATACTTATTATTGCAAAATTATTACCACCTTAGCGTTAGTTAGCGCCTCCATAACCTTACATAGGTACCATTTTTCGTGAAAATATTTCAAAATCTACTCGATAGCTACTTTCCGGTGTGTAGTATAGTATTGTTAACTACTGTTAACATACTGTACATTAGTTCCACAAAACTTATTCATCTTACATTGGAAGTATTTACCATTTTTTATTTTTTATTTTAATTCCAGTATAGTTAACATATAATGTTATATAATTTTAGGTATACAATACAGTGATTCAACAATTCTATACATTACTCAGTGCTCATCATTATAAGTATATTCTTAATCCCCATCACCTATTTCACCCATTCCCCCACCCACTCCCCCTCTGGTGGCCATCAGTTTGTTCTCTATATTTAAAAGTCCATTTCTTGGTCTGTCTGTCTCTCTTTTTTTTCCCCATTGGCTCATTTGTTTTGTTTCTTAAATGTCACATATGAGTGAAATTATATGGTATTTGGATTTCTCTAACTGAAATATTTTTCTTAGCATTACACTCTAGCTCCATCCATGTTGTTGCAAATGGCAAGTTTTCATTCCTTTTTATACACACTATTTCATTGTGTGTGTATGTGTGTGTGTGTGTGTGTGTGTGTATGTATATACACATATACCACATCTTCTTTATCCATTTATTTATCAATGGATATTGGGCTGCTTCCAGATTTTGGCTATTGTAAATAATGCTATAATAAACATAGGAGTGCATGTATCCCTTTGAATCAGTGTTTTTCTATTTTGGGGGTAAATATTCAGTAGTGCAGTAACTGGACCATATTAATGGGATAGTTCCATTTTTAACTTTTGAAAAACCTTGAAACCGGTTTCCACACTGACTGTACCAGTTTGCATTTTCACCAACAGTACAAGAGGGCTCCCTTTTCTCCACATCCTCCCCAGTGCTTGTTGTTCCTTGTGTTCTTCATTTTAGCCATTCTGACAGGTGCGAAGTGATACCTTATTGTGGTTTTGATTTGCATTTCTCTGATGATGAGTGATGTTGAGCATCTTTTCATGTGTCTGTTGGCCATCTGTATGTCTTCTTTGGAGAAATGTTTAGTGATATTTTCTGCCAATTTAAAATTGGATTATTTGTTTTTTGAGTGTTGAATTGTATCAGTTCTTTATATATTTTAAATACTAACCCTTCATTTAATATGGCATTTGCAAATATATTTTCCATTTAGTAGGTTACCCTTTAGTTTTGTTGATCATTTCTTTTGCTGTTAAGAAGCTTTTTATTTTGATATAGTCCCAGTAGTTTATTTTTGCTTTTGTTTCCTTTGCCTCAGGAGACATATCCAGAAAAATGTTACTAAGGCCAATGTCAGAAATATTACTGCTTGTGCTCTCTTCTATGGTTTCTATGCTTTTAGGTCTCATATGTAGGTCTTTTTGAGTTGGTTTTTGTGTATGGTGTAAAAAAGCGTTCCAGGGTCATTCTTTTGCATGTTGCTGTCCAGTTTTCCAGCCACCATTCATTGAAGAGCTTGTCTTTTTCCAGTGGATATTCATTCCTTCTTTGGTGAAGATTAATTGACCATATAATTGTGGATTTATTTCTTGATTTCCTATTTTGTTCCATTGGTCGATCTTTCTATTTTTGTACCAGTACCACACTGTTTTGATTGCTACATCTTTGTAACCTAACTTTAAGTCTAGATTCCAAAACCTTTAGTTTGTTTTTCTTTTTTAAAACTGCTTTGGCTATGCCTGGTCTTTAGTGATTCTATACACATTTTAGGATTGTTTGTTCTAGTTCTTTGAAAAATGCTGATGGCTTTATGATAGGGATTGAATTCAATCTGTAGATTCCTTTGGGTTGTATTGACATTTTAACAATATTTGTTCTTCCATTCCATGAATATAGAATGTTTTTCCATTTATTTGTGTTGTCTTCCATTTCTTTAATCAATGTTTTGTACTTTTCAAAGTACAGGTCTTTCACCTCTTTGGCTAAGTTTATTCCTAGGTATTTTACTAGTTTTGGTTCAATGGTAAATGGGATTGTTTTCTTAATTTCTCATTCTGCTGGGTCATTATAAGTATATAGAAATACAACTGACTTCTGTAGATTTATTTTGTATCCTGTGACTCTCTTGAATTCATTTATACATTCTACTAGTTTTTTGGTGAACTTTTTAGGGTTTTATATATGTAGCGTCATATCATCTGCAAATATTGAAAGTTTTACTTATTTTCACCAACTTGGATGCCTTTTTGTTGTCTGATTGTTTGGCTAGGATATGAGTTTGTAGCTTTTGACTGACCTGTCCTTGTTTCCCTCAAGCCTCAGCTCCTGGAAACTACAATTCTACTCCCTGTTTTTATGACTTGAACTTTTTCCACATATAGTGATAAAATACAGTATTTGTCACTCTCTGTCTGGCTATTTTTTATCATAATGTCCTCTAGGTTCATTCAAGTCGCCACAAATGTCAGGATTTTTCTTTTTATGGCTGAATAATATTCCATTCTACATATATACATCAAATTTTCTTTATCCATTCATCTGTCAACTGAAATTTAGGTTGTTGCCATATCTTGGCTATTGTGAACAAAACCACAATGAAAATAGGAATGTGGATATCTCTTTGAGATCCTGGTTTCATTTCCTTCAGATATACACCCAAAAGTGTGACTGTTGTGTAATATATTGGTACTATTTTTAACTTTTTGAGTAACCTCCATACTGTTTTTCCATATTGGATATATTAGCATACATTTCCATAACAGTGAACAATCATTTTTTATATCTTCACTAACACTCATCACTTGCCTTTTGGATAATAGCCATTCTAAGGTGTGAGATGGTATCTCATTGTGGTTTTGATTTACATTTCCCTGATGATGTTGCATATCTTTTCATGTACCTGTTGGTCATTTGCATGTTTTCTTTAGAAAAATGTTTATTCAATTCCTCTGTTAATTTTTATAATAGATGGTTTGATTTTTTGCTAGTGAGTGGTATGAGTTCCTTATATATTTTGTATATTAACCCCTTACAGATACATGATTTGCAATTATTTTCTTTCATTCCATAGGATGCCTTTTCATTTTGTTGATCATTTCTTCCTTAGCTGTGTAGAAGGTTTTTAGTTTGAGTTGGTTCCACTTGTTTACTTTTGCTTTTGTTGCTTATGATGCAGGTTAGGTCAAACTGTTTATCACTGTCTCCAGTACATCCATACTCATTCATTCATTCATTATGCTACCACAGTGTACTGGAACTTCCCTGTTCCAGTCTGTTAGAAACCTAGACTTCCAGAAAGCCCTTCTTGTTCATGGGTGATTGTCCAACACACTGTTCTCCAGAGGATCCTGATGTCCAAGAGGGACCACCACAGGGTCCACAGCCTAGGGTGAGGTCTGTATGCCTATTACCTGACACATGGTTGGGTAATACCTCTCCCTGGTTCCTTGGTGTATGGTGCTGGAACCCACAACTCTTACAAAAGTACTTTGTCAGTGGATGGATGTTGAACTGTTGTTGTCGAGGGGGTGGTATGATGAGGAATGACGTATTTATTTATGTTGTTGATGTTGCAACAGTAGTTGATAATGTTCTCCTAATGGTAAGTACAGATATTTTCACCTAGAAATCTTAAAAGTATCTTAAATTCATATGAGAAACTGAGGTATAAATGAAAATAAATAATGTTTTTTAATTGATAATGCTTTTTAAAGATATCCTAAGACAGGATCACCTGGGTGGCTCCGTCAGTTAAATGTCTGACTTCGGCTCGGGTCATGATCTCACAGTTCCTGAATTTGAGCCTCGGGTCAAGCTCTGTGCTTACATATCAGAGTCTGGAGCCCACTTCGAATTCTGTGTGTGTTTGTATCTCTCTCTGCCTCTCCCCCGCTCATGTTCTGTCTCTCTCTCAAAAAAAAAAATTAAAAAAATTTAAAAGGGGGCGCCTGGGTGGCTCAGTTGGTTGGGCGGCCAACTACAGCTCAGGTCATGATCTCGGGGTCTGTGGGTTTGAGCCCCGCATCGGGCTCTGTGCTGACAGCTCAGAGCCTTGAGCCTACTTCCGATTCTGTGTCTCCCTCTCTCTCTGCCCATCCTCTGCTTGCTCCTTGTTTCTGTCTCTCTCTCAAAAATAATAAACATTAAAAAAAATAAAAAAAATAAAAAAAATTTTAAAAATATCCTAAGATATATTGCAATAGAATTACAATTAATGAAAAGACTTAGGGAGAGTATTAGAATAGAAAGGGGCCTAGAATGTGATCATAAAAAACCCCAACATTTAGAGCAGTTTCAGAAGAGTCTATAAAGAATGCATGGAATGACAAGGTAGAGGCATAAGCATATAAAATCGAGACTCAGATGAAGAAGAGTCTACAATGAAAGCATTGGAATGCTGGTTATAGAATCTTCCTCATATATATTAAAGCACTTATTATATTCCATTTCTATGCTCAGAATTAAACATTAAACAGGATGAGATAACTGTGCCAAAGGAACTTTTAATCAGGAAAAGGGAATGCAAATTGTGTAAAAAGTAAATGGAAAGGTAATTATGCAGGTTTACTTAAATTTTGATTAATAAATGAGGAAAATCATAATCTCAAGAAAAACTTTTATTGAATGTCTGTTACATGCCAGGCACTGCTTAAGATACTGGGAATACTGCAATCAACAAAACAAAGTTGGTTCCTTAATGGAATGTTTATTAGGTGAGCAATGCAGACAATAAAACAAATAAGTGGGTAAGTACATAATATTCTTAATGGTTTTAAGAGCCTTTAAAATAATGAAACAGGATGAGAATAGAAAACAAAAATAAGGAGTAAGAGGTAAAGATTTTCTGTTATGTGAGGAGATCAGGGAAGGAAGGGCTTTCTAAAATGGTAATGAATTAACACCTGTCTATAGGAGCTGAAAGATAGCTGGATGAAGAAGATTGCAGTAAAAGAAAACAATAAATACAAAGGCCCTAACCATGGCTTTACCAGGCTGTCCCAAAATAATTTCTTACCCATGCCCTATCCTATCACACTATACACTATATACTCCAGAAATACCAGAGTTTACATTGTTGTTTTCATTATCTTTCTTTTTTTTTTTTTTGATGTTTTATTTTATTCTTGAGAGACAGAGAGAGACAGAGCACGAGCTGGGGAGGGGCAGAAAGAGAGGGAGACACAGAATCCAAAGCAGGCTCCAGGCTCTGAACTGTCAGCACAGAGTCTGACGTGGGGTTCGAACTCAAAAGCCGTGAGATCATGACCTGAGCTAAAGTTGGACACTCAGCGGACTGAGCCACCCAGGTGCAACTATGTTCTTATCTTCGTAAGTTTTTTTCAGGTGGTTCTTCCTATCTGGAATGATCTTCCTCTCAGTCTCTAAACCATTTTCTCCAGGAAGCCTTTTTAGAATTCAAGCAAAATAATGACATTTAAAATATTATTTAGGCATCGATTTCCCTTACTAAATAAGTTCGTTGAGATGTACAATTGTGTTTTCTTCCTCATTACATCCATGGTACACTTACAATTCTCACCATATACCCAGCATCTGGCACACAGTAGGTGCTTCATAGATCATGATCAATACTGTACACTAAAATCAGGAGGTATCAAAAACTATATAGGAACACCCGTGTAACTTAGTCAGTTAAGCATCTAACTCTTGATTTCGGCTCAGGTCATGATCTCAGGGTTCATGGGATTGAAAACCCCATCAGTGTGGACCTGCTTGGGATTCTCTCTCTCTCTCTCTGTCTCTCTCTGCTTCTCATCCCCTGATTCTCTCTCTCTCTCTCTCTCTCAAAATAAATAAATAAATTTTTTAAATCTATGTTTTAAATTATAAAATTAAAATTCATGAATGCTTAATGTTATTCTTTTTAACAATAATATATAAGAACTATTAAATGCTTATTACATTCTAATTAAATGTTTTATATTCTTTACATGTATTAACTCTTTAAACCTCAAAATAAAAACAAAGGAAATAGAAAAGGAAGAACAAAGGATACTTGTTCTTCCATAGCACAGTAAGAAAAAATATATATGAAAAGAAGACGGAGAGCGGCACCAAAACTTAAACTTTAATCAACAAAACTTCTGTGTTTAATCTAACTGCACAAGATTTTAAATCAGAAACTTATCTTAGTGCTTCATAAACATACCAAATTAGGAATGAGATGAATGTATATCTGAAAACAAAATAATGCATCATTTTACTGCAAGAGTTTACACAGCTTCAAAGAGCAGATGTTTTGATTCTACCAAACTGTGGTTGACAAATTTGCTAGCAGTGGGAGTGGAAAATTACTTTTCGTTTTTAGAAATTATTTGATAGCATTTACAGACCTTTGCTATTTATCACCTTGATTAAAAGCTGTCATTTGCAGCATTTATAGTCTTCAAGTACATGTCAAAAGAGTTTCCAGCCAATTCGAATGCTCTTCAGAAAAGGCATATGAAACTAAACTGGGGTATATATCGTTTCTTTTCTTAGGCAATACATCAAAACTATGCAGTAAGCTACATTCTAATATAGTATGAGAGTTTCACTGATTAAATTTGGAAACATTCTTATCTATCACTTACAAACCTGGAAAGATCTTTAGATTCAAAGATAAATATGAATAGATAAGAAATACTGCCTGGAAGTGTCATGATAAAATGGTTGCAATTTCCATAAAACCAACAATATCTCAAACCGATTTATCCCATGAGAACAGATCTCATTTCAAAAAAAAAGAAAAGAAAAGAAAAGAAAAGATCTTTTATTGAAGCTTGTGAATTTATAGATGAATTTCCCTAATGATTTCTCATGATCACAGGAATTTCTTCCATGTGTACTGAGGGGGAAAAAAAAAAAACACCGAAGGAAAGGCCCCACTCTTGCTCAATCATTTAGTCTCAGGATTTCACATGAGCTGACTCATGGCTTCATTTGTACTTAAGATCTAAACTTTTGAATACATTGTGTATTTTCAAAGTCTTTCATTAACTAAATAGCTCTTATTTTGAAGAAGGGGTTTATATCTAGATACTTTTTGATAAACTAAATAAAAGTAGCTTTGGACTAGTTGTTTAAAAATTTCAGCTCAGTGTGATCAGTCTGCACTGTGTATGAACAGTAGTTTCATATGCTATATTTACCATGCAGCATTTATGTAATAGTCTAAATTATCGTAGAGCGTATGTATTTTTTTCTCATGGTTTTATCTTTCAGTCAATGTACATTTCATTGATCCTAAGAAATCATCAGATTTGATTCGACAATTTTAAGTTGTTTACTAAGTGGGTTCATTGAAGAATCAATTTTTAAATAAGAATCAATTTTTATATTGTATTAAACTGTCCTTTCATCTCCTATCCTTTTCTTGCCCTAAACAAATAATTTCACGTATCTCCAAAAAATTGTATCGGAATTTAATAATTTGAGTATCTTGAAATAAACTTGAAACACATCTTCCCTAAACTTTGGTCAAAAGGCTGTTCATTCCTGTTTTTCCTCTCTCACTGTCTTTCATTTTAGGAAATCTAGTGTTCAAAACATAATATAATAAAGATAATATGTATTTGTGTAAAATGGTATTAGAATCAGATATTATATACATATACATATATAAATTTAAAATATATTTTTAAATCCAAGTAGAAATATATGTCAATATTATAACTAATGTTAATCTCAATTCAGGGAATGTTATTAAAGGCAATAGTTTAAATGTGAAATGAGGGAGGCGCCTGGGTGGCTCAGTTGGATAAGCCATTGACTTAGGCTCAGGTCATGATCTCACTGTTCATGAGTTTGAGCCCCTTGTGGAACTCTGTGCTGACAACTCAGAGCCTGGAGCTTCCTTCAGATCTGTCTCCTTCTCTCTCTCTGCCCCTCCCTCACTAGTGCGTGTGCGCGCACACTCTCTCTCTCTCTCTCTCTCTCTAAAATGAAAATTAAAAATAATAATAATAATAAATGTGAAATAATGGATTGCCATATGTTATCCCTGACATATACAAATGTGTACATAAGCATAGCATATACTTGTGTGTGGGTGTGTGTGTGTGTGTGTGTGTGTATTTAAAGTCTTGTTCCAAGATTTGGGCTTGTGTTTGCTGATTTGCAGGAGAGTTAAAAATATAGTGGCTCTTCTTTGGATTGAGAGCTATCAAAAAGTGAGAAATGTTAAATGGATATCAACGTTATTTGGAACATAGTTCATGAAAAGTATGTATAATTATTTGTCATTATCCTTAAATATATTTGTGGTTAAGTATTTTTTTTAAATATCAATCTATTTCAGAATCTGTATTGTGATACTCTAAACAGCATTCACTCAAAGGCAGTATTATACTAGGGTGACTGAACACAACTTCTTGCCTGTTTAGTCAGATAATTAGTCTAAGAGTTAGACTAAGCAAATAAATGAATGCAAACAGCCAAATGTAGCATATCAATTAAGCTCTGACTCTTAGGAAATTAACACCCCTAAGTAATGCTGAGTCCAGGGACACAGTCATGTCTATAGATATATTTAGGATAGATGCCCATATGCAAACAGCATAAACAAGTGCTCATGTGAGTTCTTTTCTTTTTCTCTATAATTTTTCTATTTATTTGTTCTCCCTGGGAGATAGTAAAGCAATGTTTTCTTCTTCCCTACCCTGATTTTCTAATATCCTTATAAATAAACTTGTTTATTAATAGCCTCTTTTCACCATTGGCCTGCAGGATAGGAAGATTACAAGTATAAGTGCATTGCTATCAAGGGCACTTTTTCCCTTTCACTCTGTGTATTGGTATCTTCCTTCAGTCAGAATCAACCTTGTGGCTACTAAAAAGAAATTCAGAGAAAGAAAAACAGACTCTTTCATCACATAATAGAGGAATTTGTTCTGTAAAAGCAAGAGTCTGTTTATATGGATGATAATAATTGAATCAGAAAGCCTTCTTTATGATACATGATTGATATAGCTACCCAGAATATAAAGCACTGCATAGACCATATAATATTCAAAATCAGATTCAGCTATCAAACTGAAAAATTATCCTGAGTATACTCCTGCCCTTCAGAGCAGCATCACTACTAAAGTGAAACCCAAGTTATTTTATTTACATTTTCCAAGTGGGAGATAGAGAGAGACAGACAGACAGATAACAGATAGATGGATGAATAGATGATAGATAAATAGATGATAGATAGATGTTAGAAGGAAAGAAAGAAAGAAAGAAAAAGAAAGAAAGAAAGAAAGAAAGAAAGAAGAAAGAGAAAAAAATACATATATTGTGTGGTACATAAGATATACTGATTAATTCATTTAACACATACTAATTACTTATTTTATGTAAAGTACTCTTCTAGGTACTGGGTATTCAGCAGTAGGCAAGAAAAATCTCCTACTCTCATGGAGAAATTATTCTAGCGGGACAAATGCCTACCTGATTATTGATATAACATGTTAAGGAAGGGAGGCCGTGATAGTTAGGATGAGCAGACTATCTTGAAGGGAAGGTAACCTTTGCATGTAAACCTGAAAGATGTCAGTAAATAATACTCATGATTTAGTAAGTAAGGTATGATAGCTGTTCTATCCATGGCTCCTAATGAACCATGGTTTTAGTGTGCATGCCCTTGAATTGACCTGAGACTGGCTTATAACTGCATAAACCAACTGAACAGAGTAACAATGCCAATTCTGGCACTACCATTAAAAAAGCAAAACAAAACAACAACAGAAACAAGAGTTTCCCTTTCCTCTCCCTTTGGATGCTAGTCATTGGTAACACTGAGCTGCAAATTGAGAAGTCCTTTGATCTTGCTGGAGAGACCACATGGAAAGGCTATGTGTAGAGGCCATGTGGAGAAAACTTCTCTTGGACGACATGGGGAGGGAGTGAGTAAGGTTCAGCTCTCCTAGCATTCCAGTCCACCCTAAAGAAGACATGATGCCAACCATTGCCAACACTGGGGCTGTTTTATGGACAACTGACCTGTTCAGTTCCACAAGGCCATGTGCTTAAAAAGGACTTCACTTAGATGGCACTGCCCTTGGTTAGCTGCTTCTATTGCTGCTATTAGGAGTTCTTGATTGTTTACTTGCATTTTTACTTATGTAACTGGTTCTGCCAACAAGTGTTGGCCATTGCCTGAAACATAAAGTAAGAGCAGCAGAAGGTGTGCAGAACTGAATCCAGTTGAACCACGGAACTCTGAAAGACAAGATGCTTTTTCTTTTAAACCACTAGGTTGAACACTTCAGGGAAGTTTATAAATATGGAAAAAGATATCAGGATTTTTTTTGGAAGAAGTAAAGTTTTGGAAACATTGTATATTCTCAGCATTGCCACAGGTCATGTTGCAAGCCTGTAGGCTCTTCTCAATAAGGAATGAAAGGGTCTCCCCAAATTCACCATTAATTAAGAATTAAAATATATAATAACTTTCAAAGTGTAGGAATAGAACTATAAGAATATTAAGGCCTTTGTTTTATAGCGTCAGATTTAAGGCATCACAATCTAGGAAACCAGTAAAAGAATTCACTGCTTAAGGTTTATGCTAAATTATAAATTTACTAAAGCATCTATGATTTTTTTCCTAATGCAAAGATTGGCATAGAGTCAGAATTCACTAGTGCTGACTGAAGAGACCATATCATGTTAATTAACATGGACTGTTTCAGATACCTCCATAAAGCAGGGACAGCTGATCATATTATTTATCAGGATTCAGTCTAGTCCTAAATACCACATTTTTTTTGTAGCAAGTAGAAGGTTCTAATGGTCAACCTTCCCTTCTTAATTAAGATAGCTTATTATTTGTTTCCTATTTCTGTACCTCTTCTTTATTAACATCTGAAGTTGGATTATTTATAATCTACTCAGAAGTGCAAGTCTTTCAAAAGAATTTATGTTTCCTTTTACTCCACTGTCAAGTCACTTAATCTCTGTCACCATTTTCAGAGGACACCTAGTTTATATTTCTGCCAAGTAAACCTGTCTACCTATAGAAATCATGAAGGAATGTTTTATGTCAACAGCACTGGGATACACAGTGAACCCTTTATGTTCAGTGCATTTTGATTAAACAAATGCTCAACTCCTGAGTTGTAGTGTTTCAACTTCTAGATACACTGACCTATATATTATTGTAAAAATGTCACCTCTTATCTGTCCAAATAATAGCATTTTATTGATCATTAAATGTATTTTAATCCCTTACTTTAAAACTTATCCTTTAGTATTTCCAACACCATCACATTAATTATTAATTCAAGATTCACAGTGAGAACTCTCTAATGAAGAAATTATATCAACATATGTGAACCTCAGTTCCTTCAAATGTAAAATGAAGATAAATGTACATCTTTTTATATCTAGAGAAAGAGAAATACTATATACCTTTACAGTTATCTTATAAAATCTTAAGTGTGCCTTAATTTCAATATTCAGTGACTTAACATACCCAATCTAGATCCACACTCCTCACCAAGGGGTCGAATACCCCAGTGATGTGACCTCAGTGGCTCTTTTGCCTCCTCTCCTACTGCCTTCCTCACTCACTGCCCTAAAATCAGACCGACTTGCTAAGGTTGGAAAATACTGGCATTTTTGTTCTCACCCAGATACCACACATATGTCCTTCCCTCTGCCTGGAAGTCACCTTCCCCGATCCTTTGCATTATCTTACTCTACTTACTCCTTCACATCAGTCTTTTTTCCTATTTCACTTCCTCAGAAATCATGTCCTGACCACCTATACATTCAGATCTTCTGTTCCACTTACCTTTCACTCCTTAAGGCTTTAATTTTTATGTATTTTACTTATTCACTAACTCTTTCTACCAAAAGAATTTTGGCTTAACTATTGTTAATTCACAGCATCTAGTGCTAAGTTTGAACACATACTTGTTAGGTGGATAAATAAAACAGAAAGATGATAATGTGCAATACAGTTGAAATGGCTCTTCAGAGTTGGTCACATTCGTGACTTCAATTCTTCTCCCTTCCCTGTATCCACTCCCTTTGCCAGGTAACTTTGCAACTCTGTGTGGGATGTTCTACCTCATTCCTGGACCCTGGCTCTGCTTGGTGGCTTTATTGACCAATAGGATGTTAGCAAATGTGAATAAGCAGAGGTAAGAGAAAGCATTTGCCTATTTCTGCTTGTACTATTACGCTGCAAACTTAATATGAGAACAGACTAGTTTGGATTAACCTGCTGGGATTTACAATTTGGAGCAGAGATGAGCACTTTCTGTCATCCCAGTTGAGACTGCCCTAAATAAGTTGGCTCTTGGCTAATACCAAACATTTGCGTGAGCCCAGCCATGACAAGAACTGCCTGGACTCAGAAGCTCCCTGCAAGGTTACTGTTACATGTTACTGAAGTCTGGTGGTTTCATTGTGGCTAGAGATAACTGTTAAAATAGTCAACAAGGTTTTAAAACTCTTTTAATCCCTTCATAATATCATTACAAAGTAGTGCATTCCCCTTGTTATTACCAAAAGAAAAAAATCAAAGAAGACATTCATTATCTTAACCTACTCCCACCTCTTTCATTCAGGTCCATGTGAGAAACTTCTGTGACCAGGCCAATGTGGATATTTCGATATTTTTTGCAATAATACATGTTTCTAACAATCTGTGTATCCATCTGACAGCAGCAAGACTGAATAATCCAGGGCAAATCAGAGCCAATCAGAGCTCCAGTTCTCCTTCCAGTTCTGCCCCTCTGGTGGCAGCAGGATCCAATGGGGAGCAGAGCTTCTACTCCTACCAGGTACCAATGAAGTAGAACATGGTCGTGAAAAGTGGATTAGTTGACACTCCACTTCCCTCCTCCACTGGTGTCAGTGGGGAGTTCAGTTTATACCCCCAATCAGAGGTGGTAAGGTAGGGATTGTTGATGACTTGTTTTCACTTAGAAAGTATCAGTGAGGCCTAGAGGAAGCTGCACTTGCATCCCACCCATCTGAAATGAGGAGGTGTGCCTAAGCACTCCACTTTTGTCAGGTGGTGTTGGTGGGGCCTGATGGAAAACTGAAAATATACACCTTTTCAGCTCTGGTTGCTGGAGGATTACCTGCTAGGAAACATTAAAAAGAATCTGGAGACTCATAACATAAAATCCAAAATGTCCAGCGTATCATGTACCATACCAAGAAGGAGAAAAATTGCAACGTGACTAGGCAAGGGCAGTCATAAGATGCCAAACCTGAAGCGAATCAGACAATGGAATAATATGATAAGTATTTTAAGCAACCTTTATGAAAATGCTTTACAACAATTAGGAATTAATTTAAAGCAAACAAACAAAAAAAGGAATATCTCAGCAAAGAAACAGACTTCCTAAAAGGAACCATGTGGAAATTACAGAACTGGAAAACAATGGAGTTTCAGGGTCCTGTGCGACAGTAACAAAAAAGCTAACATCCATTATCATCAGTCCCAGGAAAAGAAGAAAAAAATGAAGTCAAAAAAGTATTCAAAGAAATAATTGCTGAAAAATTCCCAAATTGGTAAAAAGCCATGAACCTATAGAAGAAATCCACACCAACATACCTCATAATCAACTAACCTCTAAAACATGAGACAAAGTCTGAAAGCATCCAGAGAGAAACAACGCTTCTAAAAAAGAAATCTTTTTTAGAGGAACACCAATTTAAATGACTGAAGATTTCTCATCCGAAACCGGAGGCCAGAAGAAAATGGCTCAATATTTTCTGAGTCATAACAGAAAAGAATTGTCAACCAGAAATTCTATATGCAGTGAAAATATTCTTCAGAAATGAAGAAAAAATAGAGCTCTTGTCAGATCAAGTACAACTAAAAGAACTTGTTGTCAGCAAAACTAAACTTAAGAATGGCGAAAAGAAGTTCTCTTAAAAGATAGGAAAAGATAACAGAAGAATGCTTGAAATTTCAGAAAGAAAAAATAAAATAAGTAAAAATAGAGGAACATATAATAGACAATTCTAATTCGCATGAGTCTTGTAAGCCTCATTTGAAGGTAGAAGCAAAAATTATAACATCATCGGACGTGGTGCTCAATGTATATAGAAAAATAAAGACAATTCAATTTTAAAAGGGGGAGGGTGATGGGGCCTAAGGGAAGTAAAGTTTCTACATTTCACTTGAACTGCCAAAACATCAATACCAGCTAGCAGTATATTTTAATACCTAGAGCAACTACTAAGAAAATTGTACAAAACAATATATCAAAAAATCGCTATAAACAAATCAGGACAGATATCAAAAAATCTGCAGAAAGTTTAGCAAAGAGAAACAAAGGAATGAGCAACAGAGAAACATCCGAAGAGAAATATTAAAAATAAAGCTTCCTTTGTATTGCTGCTGGAACAATTGATTTGAAGCTACTGTATTTTATGCATTTTGCAATTGGGAAATTTTCATGTTGTTTTAATCCTCTGTTTCACTCTAAGATTCTAGAACACAGAGGCCACTATTTTTTTATCTCCTATTGTAAATGCATGCCACATAATGCCATTTGATTTATGTGTCTAGCAAAGTGGCACTGCCACAGAGTGGCTCTGGGGGTAAAGATTTTCTCACATCCCTATCATCCTTCCACTCCCAGCCAATTAAATTAATCTAAGTAAAATTGCTGTGCGTGATATTCAAATGTAGCTTCAAGAGAATTTCCCTAGTTTCTCTCTTACAACAAAGTGTTAGCGTCTGAGTTCTTCACACGTGGATACTCACATACAGGAATTCTTCATGGATCAACAAGAAAATGTTTTCTTTTTGCCTCCCAGAATTTATCCCTCAGGATGCTTTTGTCTTACTATTACATGAAAATATCCAATTAAAGATTTTTATATGCGACTTACAATTCAAATAATAATATGCATTATCTGCTATATATTAGAAGTACTTACAAGTACTTACAAGAATATTGCCTAATTTTTTTCACTTTTTAAATTTATCGATACTTTTTTATTTGTCCCCATGGATTTAATGAAGTAGATTTTATTTTTAAGTATGTTTTCCCTGAGTCTTTCATATAGGTGATTAGGTGAATAAAAATGAACATTTTGAAAAGGGAAAAAATGGTCAATGAAGCAGATGCTTGCATAAATTTGAGATGATTGCTGTTAATTGTGTGGGGGTGGCGGTGGGGGAGGTAGGTCCTTCTACAGGACTGGAAAATGCTTTTTGATATCCTCCATCAGATATTATTTAACATGATTAGCATGATATATTGTGCTTTGTCATTATGTTCACAACATTTGTTTTTTGTACTACCAGTGTTTGATTTTCTTTTCTTGGCACAGAGTTCTATATTTTGCTACATCATTTAACTACCATTATGTGGCGTGAATATGCATTATATTCCTTTTAAGGTAAATTTGCTATCATGGTTCAAGTGCTTAATATTTTAGATTAAGGTGTTTCTATCTCCTTTTTTTGTAGTTTCAAGTTTTTATTTAAATTCCGGTTAGTTAAATAAATAAATAAATAAATAAATTCCAGTTAGTTAACAGATGGTTAACACATAATATTAGTTTCAGGTGTAGAATTTAGTGATTCATCACTTACATATAATACCCAGTGCTTATCACAAGGGCCCCCCCTTGAACTCCATCACTAGTTTAACTCACCCCCCTGCCCACTCCCTCCAGCAAACTTCAGTACGTTCTCTATAATTGAGTTTGTTTTATAGTTTGCTTCTCTCTTTTCTTTTTTCTATTTTCTTAAAACATCTGTAACTTACCTGTCCTCCAAGTCCATTCTCTATTTAAGTCCAAATCTATTCAAGCTCTGCGAACATGTTTAACAGTTTCTTCTGTATGTATATGATTTCAAACTTGGCGAAATTCAAAAAAACTCAAAACAATTGTTATTTATTATATTATCACAGAACTGACAGGACCAAAAACAAAGGTTGAGGTTAAAATAGTTTTGCAAAATAAAGTTAAAAGTAGAGACATTAAATATTTTATGGCATTTCAGAAAACGTAAGTAATGTTTTACATAATGTGGCTACATGTGGTATATAGTTGTTAATAAAAAGTATCCAAGGGGCACCTGGGTGGCTCAGTCTGTTAAGCGTCTGACTTCAGCTCAGGTCAAGATCTCATGGTTCATGAGTTTGAGCCCCACATCGGCCTCTGCACTGAAAGTGTGGAGACTGCTTGGGATTCTCTCTCTCCTTCTCTCTCTGCCCCTGTCCTGCTCTGTCTCTCAGAATAAATAAACCTTTAAAAAAGGTACCCAAAACTTGAATATAAGACCCTTGCAATACTGGGGCATCCCTTAATAGTACAAGTAAAAGAATGTCCTTGTATTTGCCTTTGCTATTTACTGTTTTATTAGAGCCCAGACAAGAGATACACAACAAACCCATTTATCACAACACTCCATCCACACCGCCTTCTTCTTTCCATTTCTTGAATATATCAGCATGCTTTCAATTCATTTGCACTTTGCATTTACTCTTCTCTTTCCCCAGATTTCCAAATTGCTCCTCCCTTTGCTTCTGTCAGTTTTCTGGTCAAATGTCATCTCTTCATATATGCCTTCACTGATTATCTTGTTAAAAACATAAATAAAGAAACCATCAATCTCTCTCTCTCTCTCTACTTGCTTTATTTTATTTTATAGCCATATATGAAAAGTAATATATTTTTGTATCATATTCTTCTCCCCATAAAATATAAGCTCTTAAGGTCAGAGAATGTCTACTTGATTCTCCCTAGCATCTAGAGTGTCTGACTGGTTTTTGATAAATAGATTGGTCTATTGGCATTCTGCCTTATATAGCTGCAAGAATGCAAATAATTTCCAAGTTCTCTCTGTTTTATCTCCTGCTTTGTCATTTTATTTTTATAAGATTTGGTTAATCTATAGTTTCTGATGCATAACTAATTGGGCTTTCTAAAACTTTCTTCTGGCTAAATTTGCTGCCACTTTCTTCAATGTAATATTTTCCACTGAATAATCTAAATGTTGCTCTGGCCATACAAGCAATTTTTTGCAGTTCGTGAATATGCCTGCTCAATTTTAATAGATAAATATGCTTTTCTACATCTCATAATTCATTTATACATTCCTCAACTGTGAATGGAATGCATACCATGTGACAGGTTTTGTACATACACAGTTGTTATTGGATTCTTTTCTGCTACTTTGCTAGGCTATGAATAATGACACAGTTCATGTCATACTGTTTTCTAAAGAAATGTCCTTCTTGTAGCCTTCTTGGCTGTGCTGTGCATAACTGGAGAATGCAGTTTTCATCTACCTACAGGGTGTACAACCATACTGGTTGGTGGTTGTGCTGACGAGCCTTCCTTGGTTTCTCCATTTTTATTGCTGTATCACTCCTCTGCAATCCATGGCTCTTACTCTAGACCTCACTATAAAATGTATCCTTTCAAAAGGGGTGCCTGGGCGGCTCAGTTGGTTAAGCATCTGACGTTGGCTCAGGTCATGATCTCACGGTTTGTGAGTTGGAGCCCCACACTGGTCCCTGTGCTGACAGCTGGGAGACTGAAGCCTGCTTCGGATTCTGTATGTGTGTCTGTCTCTCTGCCCTTCCCTACTCATGCTCTGTCTCTCTCTCAAAAATAAATAAAAATTAATTTTTTTAAAATTTACCCGTGCAATATAGAACTGTTTATCTATTTTCACCAATATGATATGAATATGATAGGGGTATAAATTTGATCTTTCATATCTGATTCCCATTCTAGCAAAGTGCACAAGAGGTAGCGTAAAAACACTTGTGAGATAAGTCAGTGATGAATACGATCAAATTATCTTTGAGAAGAAAATAGATTTATTATAAATTTATTTGAAGAAATGAATACTATTCCTAGAAATGGAACATAAGTCTGTTAGGTCCATGGTTGGATTGAATGAAAGCATAAGTAAAAAGAAAAGTTAATGTTTATATTTGAAGCATCTTAACAGTTTAAATCCAATATCATTCTACATCTCCCGACTTTATATTAATCACATATGCATCATGGCAAAGGTTTCTTTTCATCTTCTCTTTTGTAGAAGTCCTCCCAGGAGGCAGTGTATTTCTCAGCAGTCTTGCACGTATGTGTGTAGTCATGAGACTAGTTCTAACTATTGTGAATGAAAGTGATATGTGTGGCTTTCAGGCCAGCTCATTTTAAGAAACAGGAGTGCGACATTTTCTCATTTTCTCTTTCTTCTTTTGTAGTCTGGCTCCTCAGGAGACAGACATGTTTGCATACAGGTGGTCTATTTGGGAGAAACTCAGAAGCAATACTTGTAGAGAAGTGAACGAAGCAGGTTTGAGGAGAGAGAGAAGTTGAACATTTCTCTCTGCAACAGAAGGATGCATCTGCAATAGAGGCGTCAGCCATTCCCACAGTGAGTTCCAAGGCTGGGATGGTCTTCCAGGGACAGCAACACTGAAGGCAATGGGTGGATCTTTGTCACTCCATATTGACCAGTCTTTGGTTAGGGACAGCCTCTGAGGAGAATCTTGAGAAAGACAGCTTCTTCAGCCAAGGACAACTGAAGAGGCACTCAGCTTTGAGCCCTCGACAGCCAACACTCCTGTCTGTTGGAGAAATGAATACTCTAGTCGAAAGAGAGCAGCACACCACAGCATTCACCATACTTCCTCCAACAAGATGCAGAAGGCACTGGGGCTCAAGTGAATAGTGGGGTCATGACACAGAAGGAACCAGAGAACCTAAAGTACTTTGTGAAGGGACAGTACCCAGGAACACCCACTCAGGAGCAGAAAATAAATTCTAATGTGTTTTAGCTACTGAAAGTCCAGAGTCGAATTGTCGATCGGATCTATAGGTTACAGATAAATTCTGTCAATTTTCTTCAGAGCAATCTCTCTCTAATATGGTCCGCCTCCTCACGCTGGCCTTTTAAGTTAAAGAATGAAAACTACATAGAGCAATTATACAGATGGCATAATGTTTATCAGTGTTGCTGGGAAACCCCTGTGAGAGGCTGTATTTCAGGAGCATAATATCTGAAGTCACTGCTTGAAAATTATTCACTCCTGAGGGATCTTCAACTACACACCCTTCTCTACCACAACGGTTTTCATGTGAGGAGTTAAAAGCTAGTGAATGCACCTATGTATTCATTATTCGAGTAGTATCCAGTTGCAGAAATTAATGTTTATTCCTATATACAACTTCTGAAGTTTAAAAGGTATAATTTAGTCTAAAATTGCTCTAAGCTTCAAAGAGAGACAATATAAAAAGGCATATATATACATAGATATATCTCAAGAAGTGCATGTACGTACGTGTGTGTGTATATATATGTATATATAATTCTATATATAATCCTATATATAATCCTATAGACCTAATTCTTATTTTTAATTGGAGTTCTAGAAAAATATATGATGAAAGGAAGGATCCACACTCCCTACACAAATATAATTAAAGTATCTGAAATAAACATTCTTGCTTGTGTTGCCAGATATAATTCTGAAAATGAAATATTTCTGCATTCCAGGCCAAGTTAATCAAATGGTTCAGAGCTGAGTCTTTATCTAGGACATTGAAATGCTGGGGGGAGGTGTTAATATTTATGCCAACACAGATTTTCTTTCCTACATAAATTCCATGCTTTGAGGGCTAAAATGTGTCAGTACACTAGGAAATTTGGAGAAATTGGTGATTTAACTTAATCTTACAAACCTAATTGAACACCAATTGTAATATAGTTGTAAGAAATAGTAAATACTGGTTAGCATTGAAGTTCAACACGTGACTTGAAGTAAAAGTGGTTTGGGACTGGAATCCTTAATCTTACTAGCTGTGTGTGACTGTGGATTAGTCGCTGAGCCCTAATTTTCTTATTAATAAAATGGAGTAAATTATGTCTATGTCTTATTGGACTTGTGAAGATTAAGCAATATGCATGCAGTCCTTTTACCCAGTGGCTCATAGTGAGCAAGTATACAAAATGTAATTGGTATTTTTACTTTTATTATACAAAGCTTCATTTGAGAGAGCTATTCAAAAAATAGCACCTGTTTCTTTGACTTCACTGGTTTCCATGGTTTCCTTGGAGAATACGACACATTATCAAACATAAAGTATCTAAATAATTTAATCATCTGGTGCCAAGGAATAAACAATTGTTGACAGTGGGAAAAATTAGAAGTGATGAGAAATTGTTGCCTCATTTGCATAATCCAAAGATCATATTTAATTTGAAATACATCTTAGTAATATTGCAAGGGCCAAATGATTAAAGGTATCTGATGTTCCTGAAAGGACTAAAAGCTCAATTTCCTAAGACAAATATGCTGAGACCCAGATATAAATATATAGTTGTATATAATTAAGGTGGAATAGAAAGATTACTTACTCTTTAATTCTGGAAAAATTGTTTACTATTTGGGTGGAAAGATTATTCACCATGTGGGTGATTTTTTTTTTTTAATTTTCACTTTACCTCTTAAATAATTGTAATTCCTGCATTTCCTTGAATTCTAAGAGTTTCTTTGAATCTTGTCTTTCAAGAAATATTCTCCCAGTTGGAATGTTCCTTTAAACCTCCACGCTTAGTTAATTCCTATACATCTTTCAGGTTTTAGCTTGTTTGTGACTTCCATGTAAACAAATTTTCTAACCCCTCTTGAAAAGCCTAATCCATTTCTTATGTGCTAGCACAGAGCTTGAGTCTCTCCTTTGCCGCATATGCTTGTTGGGATTTTCCAGATACTTTAGTGGTTATGTATTAGCAATTATGTAATTGCTGTTTCTCCTTACAAGAGCATAAATTCACAAGGAATGACACCACCCCTGTTTTACCGATGAGAGTTTTCTTGGCCCCTAGCACCGTACCTGGTCTTTATTTGATTACCAGTAAGTATTTATGTGACAGTACATAAATGAATAAAAGCTTCAAGATTAAACAGAATTCACCAAGAAAATCATGAGGAAAAAATAGATCAAAGGTATTTGTTCTTGGAATGGAAGTCTTTTGTACTTACAAAAGCAAAGTAAGAATCCCTTACAGGAAAATTCAGTTAATTTTTCAAAGACTAAGTAATAGAATTTTTACAGCAAAAAGGGAGTAAAAACTCTAAATAGCAACAAAAACCTGGGAAACACTTACAACATGCAATACAAGGGTTAATATAATAACGAAGTCAATGTTTCTTCGCAACACTAGTGGTATTTGGGGCTGAATAATTCTCTTGCTGTACATTTTTGGCACTGCCTGGCAGCATCGTAGGCCTCCCGCCAATAAATACAACAATGCCCTTGTGCTGCTCCTTGCCGGTGATGGCAAACAAAAATATCTTCAGACATCGCCAGATCACTCCCAGTTGTGAATGACTGATCCTAAATCAAGGGCAAACCCAGTAAATCTGGTCAAAGTTATATTTGAGAGGAACTGAGACGAGCGCTTGTGTATAAATATCTTATGTGTAATTTACAGTCATATAAATTGAAAATATTAGCATTGAAGCATTTTACTGACCTTCCAATGTTTATGAACTGTTCATTTATAATTCATATGTACATCAACGTGCTCCTTCCACTTAAATAGGTCCTCAATTCACGGAACAGTGAATTTTCACCCTATCATTCAGTTTTACTTCAATTAAAAAAGATGTCTGAAATCTGTTAGTCTCCCAGAGTCAATATATACCTAAAATAGACATATTTTATTTTCCTTTCTTTGTTCAAAATAAAGTGCCAATAAAATTAGAAGTTTAATTACATAGCACTCTGATGTCTGTGCAACTTATCATTTTGTTTGCTTGCATTTTATTTAATTTAGTTTTACTGCAACAAACTGCAACCTGTACTTCAGCAAGAAATGAGTTCCAGTTTCTCAGAGTCACTTCTCCCCCTTCTTGTAAACCTGTCACATTCATTTGTACACCAAATGCTTATTTAGGATAGCGGATTTTGCTTCCTACGTTTTGGACTAAGCTGATAAGAAATGAATATATTTTTTGCCTGCTACCTTGCTTTCAAGGAAGATTAAGAACATAGAATAATGTTTAATGTATTTTAGCTGAACTCAGGGATGCAGTCAACTCGATATATCTCTGATATATCCTGTGTCTAAAGATCGTCTCGCTCCATAACAAGTATTGATTCAGTCAGAGCAAGACCTCCCTCTGACCAGTTCTGAAACACTGGAGAATGGAAAGAGAACACTTAATATGAGGAAAGAATTGGAGAATGTTACTACTGGAAGAGAATTTGAATGATTTTACAGAATTCCATTTCACTTTTCCCAATTTTAATGTGAGGCTCAGAGGGATTAAAGGGCATATAAAATGACCCGTGGAGCTCATTAATTATAAAGTTGGAATTTGAACCCAAATCATAGGTTCTGACCCAAAAGGGAAGTTGGAGTAAAAGTTATTGTTGTAGAGTTTTCATTTCAATTCCTAGATGGTTAGGCAAATACTTGGAAAGAAATTCCCAAATCCATGTGAACAACCTTAAGATAACAAGCTATTTAGTAGCTACAGACATGATTAAGTAAAATCAGTCATACCACAAATCTACTCGTGTCTGACACAGTGACAGGGCTAATAAATCAATCATAAGAAATACATGTGCTTGTGTGTGTGTGTGTATAATTACATATAATATACATTAACATACACACATATATATTATGTTTTATATCTATCTATCTATATCGGTATATATTCTGTTATATGACAAGACATTGATTCCACCAGGCATGAACTCCAGATAGCAGAATTAACTGGGAAAAAAACATGCAAATGAATTCTATAATTGATAACGAAAAGGCAAAACCACAATCTGAAATGTAAAGAAGACATGAATAATGCAAATAAATTTTTCAAATAATTTTTTCAATTATTATATTCTGTGTTTTGGTTGTATAATAAATGATAAGATATTATATCATGTATATCATAATTTAATAAATAAAACAAATGATGTAGAAAGTTGAATATTGGATATCTTTTTGCCACCTTCAAGTGACCGTGTATAGCTACACCCAGCTTTTATAATCACCTTTGTTTACACAATTTTCCACAGATAATTGTGGAATTATTAGTAGCAGACTTATTATGCACATTGAAACATTTTATTGGTTATTATGAAGTCATGTGCTGGTTGGCAAGTCTGTTTAATAAAATCCAATTGGATAGTCACTAAAATCTTAGAAGCATTACAAGCCATATACCTACCCTCTCCTGGGTAGACTTCATGTTCACCACTAAGCCTTCTTTAATACTCCAAATTTCTGCTTAATAGCCATCAACAGAATTTAACTCTATTCATTTTGTCATTATTTTTGGGGAGGAAAAAAAGGTCTTATTTTCAAGTAATCTCTACATCCATCATGGGGCTCGAACTCACAACCCTGGATCCAGTTGCATGCTCTACCGACGAAGCCAGCCAGGCATCCTTATTTTGTAATTTTTATTTGTACCTTGTTTCTTTGGTTATTATGTAAGTTCTGTGTGTACCGGGATCAGGTCTGCATTGCACCTCCAGCACCTGAATGTACCAGACCTATAAGAATGCAGAATAAATGAGTAAATTATCTGATCCATTTATAAGTGAAAATAAAATAAGCCTAGAAAGTATACTTGAAAGAATGGTGAGGTTATCGGTCCATTTATCTCCATTGGCAATGATCTAAAATAAAATGTTAGGAAGCATTGGCATACAAGTATAGATGAAGAGTATCGTTACATAAAATCTATCCTACAAAATAATTAGACTGTTTTTCCACAAGAACACTCACAAGTGGATTTACTTAAGAGTTTTGTTTTGGATTTTAGTTTCAGTTTTGCAGTTGCAGAGATTTTTACAGAGCAGAGGTGTCTAATGCCAACATAATTTCTTATTTTTTCATTGAAACCTCGAGACCATCCCTTGATGATTCCTACCCTGAAAAATGTTGCATCCCTGGATTCCTTAGACTCTATTGTTCTGCTCTTTACACTATTAATTATCTTTCATGTTTTGCCTCCAATTATTCTTTTGTGTAGATACATTTGCCTCCCCATATCCAAATATATATCAGCAACAATTCTAATGTTATACCTCCCTAAACCGTTGTGTATTCGTACCTCTGTGCATAATTGATTCTTTTAAGAGATTGCATCTTTCTTCCCCTCACAGTACTTAACTGAATAATTATTACAAATATAAATTAATCACAGTAATCAATAGGGTATGAGACAGTAAAGTTAAAGTGGACTCTGGTATAAGCCCATCAATGGAAGACATGTATTCTTTACATTGTCATTAAAATCCTTTCTCCATAACACTGAAGATTTTTAAAAATGCTTTTAACCGCCTCTAAACTAATTAAATTCTTATATACATTACAAGTTTACATCATTTCATTTAGGTAAATTTGTCATCTGGAATAAAAGAAAAAATACAGAGGTAAACATACATTTAAACTCCTTTGTGCTTCCATTTCTTCATTATTAATAGATGAGAAGATTGAATTATACTATTATACGATGATTTCTTCAGTGTAATCCTGTGAATATCTGCATCTAAAAGTGATATCTTTTTCCATTAAAACTCTATGGCTCTTGCTCTTCAAGTTTATTCTAATGAACTCAGTATAGTCTGGATATTTTATCTCATGTTATGGTGTCAAAAAATTTTGAAATTTTGAGAAAATTTGTATGTGGACTGTTCCCTCTTAGCTTTTTAGTTGCTTATAACTTTGTCCCTTTGCTATAAGACAATTGGATTTCCATTGAATTTGGAAAAAAACTTAAAATCCTCATCTTGACCTATGTCACTAATTTGTTAGCTAATTTTCCAAGCCCATGCCTCACCTTTTTCTATTCCACTCAGTGCCCTTCATTTGCAATGGCTTCCTTTCTACTCTTCTGTACCAAGCCCTTTTCTACTTTTAATGTGCACTTGCTCCTTTATCTCATTATCATCCTCCAAGTCTTAATGTAAATGTCACCTACTCAGGGAGCATTTCCTATATCAACAGAAAATAATTAGTGAGAAGATGAGAAGTTTATTTTGGTTTGTGAACTACAAATTTCATGATTACTCCTTGCATGACTTTGTTTCTTGAACTGAATATCAATGACTTTGATAGTTTTTGTCCAAATAATTCTCAACAATTTTGGATAACAATTATAAAGCATGAGGGAATTTGTTATGGGTACCAAAACCTGATCTAATTGAGACCTTGCATTTGCTGGAATGGAAGTTGCAACTTCTGTAAATTATTATTACATAGATGCATTTTGCTATTAAATAATTCAGATACAATTATTCTTTAACTGAATATTATCATAGCTAACTAGACTAAACATTACTTTTGAGCTAACATTACTAAATATTACCTGCCATGTGAATTTAAGAAAGTTCTTCAAAAATACTATTTTCCTTGTTGATAACAGAAATTATAAGCTCCGTAAATATTTATTGTGTAAACTGAGACTTTCCTATATGTACAAATGACTTTTATGGTTTCCATTTTTGATTTACCATTCAAATAATTGTGTTTGCTTAATGTATTTTAATTTTTTAAATCAGACCTAAATACTATTAGATCCATCAAAAGGTAAAATATTGGAAATAAATATTATCTACATTAAAAGAATAATTCTAGTTCTATATAGTATACGTTTTAGTTAGTGTACTAGGTAAACATTCCTTTTTTTAATTTTTTTAATGTTTTATTTATTTTTTGAGAGGGAGGGAGAGAGACAGCATGAGCAGGGGAGGGTCAGAAAGAGAGGGAGACACAGAATCCAAAGACAGGCTCCAGGCCCTGAGCTAGCTGTCAGCACAGAGCCTGACTTGGGGCTCAAACCCACGAACCATGAGATCATGACCGGAGCAGAAGTCGACCGCTTAATCGACTGAGCCACCCAGGCGCCCCAAGGTAAACATTCCTTGATAATTGAATTATTAACTTACATCTATTGCTTTAAAATCATTTAAGCAATGGATAGTAATAATAGTATTAATATTAGTTTGTAAACTGCTAAATATATCAGTAAATGCAATTATGAGATTGATGTGACTTGAAATTATAATAATTTGTCCTCTACTATTTTCTCCACTGCACCTAACCTGAAATTTTAGCCATCGAAAAGTATTTATTATTAAGATTATCATTCTACTTTAGAATGATTCTTTACCAAATGCATATAAACTACTCCAAAATCTTTTTATTTTTTTGTTTGTTTGTGTAAAATCTTTCATCTTGTCCACTTAAAACTTGTTAATCTGCACAATAAAATCAAAATGTTATTCTGTTTTCAGTATTAATCTGTCTTAACAAAAATCTCAGAAAGTTTTTAAATTTCAAGTAAAGGGATAGATCTTGAGAATCTGCTACGCACTAGCAATGCTTTCAAGTAAATTATCACAATATTGTCACACTTAAAACAACCCCTTGTACATTATTGTTCGCATTTATAGAGTTTATGAGATTAAATAGATGATTAGATGCAGAACCAGAAAGTGAAATCAGAGATCCTGATTACAAGATGATTACTCATTTACTAGTGCAACTCTAAATATTGAGAAACGACTTAACAAGTTAAATAATTATCATTGGTTAGACTCAAAAGACAGAGATTGTTTCTAACGTGGAATGAATTCCACAGGTAATGTCGACAGAGGTTGGGTGTGAAATTGTAGCCATCTAGACAAGGGTGTATGAGAATTAGCAAATCACAAACAAACTTAGCCATGGTCAGACCTTCCTGGACCTCCAGTTGTTCTTCCATTGTTCTCCCATTGTCACCAGACTTCTACACAATAAAGCTTGACTGTTGCCCTACAAGCCCAGAAGAATTTTAGGAAAGGTTGTTGATTAAGTTATCAAATGAAAAATTCATTTTTACCCAAAGTATACAATTTAAATCCACAAATTAGAAGTCATTAATTGAATATCAAGAACTAGTTTAATATTTATGCTTTTATTTCTAAATCTGAACTTTATGTTGTAACTTTTACATGACATGACATTTACCTGGAAATAGATGGAAAACCAATTCTTCTAGTGACCAACTTGATACGTTGTTATTAAAATACCTATTTATTTTAACCTATTGGCATGATTATAAATTGTTGATATTTTTCCAGGATTTATATTTTTTTCTTGCCAGATTGACCCTTTCATCTGAAGCAGTAGGGGATAATGTGATAGCACTGGTATTCCCAGGCTCATACTCATTGACTTTGCAAAAGCAAAGAACCACTTTAGAGTATGAAATATAAGGACTCCAGAAATGCACTTGTTGCCCTAATCGTGATAAGCCTAACACGGCTAATAAGTTCATTTTTAATTATTTCTCATGTGAACCAAATGTTTTCTTCATCTTTTCTTTAATGTTGTATGAATAATATATTTTTAAAATTTTTTTTTCATTTGTTTATTTTTGAGAGACAGAGAGAGACAGAGCACAAGTGGGGGAGAGGCAGAGATAGAAGGAGACACAGAATCCGAAGCAGGCTCCAGGCTCTGAGCTGTCAGCACAGAGCCTGACACAGGGCTTGAACTCACAAACTGTGAGATCATGACCTGAGCCAAAGTTGGATGCTTAACCAACTGAGCCACCCAGGTGCCCCAGTATGAATAATCTTTGTAAACAGAAGAAAACTTTATATATACTGAATTAAATCTATAGTAATTATTTCTACAGATAGTATACCCCTTCATCATAGACAACAAGTTGACCATAACATGCTTGGGTCAACAATTTCTACATATTTTTTAATCAATTTAGAATCACTATGAGATGGTTTGCCAAGACAAATTTGCATTTTTCTTAAATTTGCAAATTTTTCTTAAAGCAAAATTATAGTAACATCACTGTACTGGTTTACAGTCACAAAGTTAGAATAGTGTTACAAGACTCTCCTAATAAGCTCTTGCTTTTTTATGTATTTGATTTTGCCTTAAGTCATTGTCATCAAAAAAGACAATACCAAAATACAGACTTAATGGACAAGACACATGAGGTTTAAATATTTACAACTTCAAGTTACATCTGCCAAGAAACACTGAGCTGAGCTGGGAAGAAAAAAATAAATGTTGATATGCTAAAAAAAAAAAAGATAAAGAATTATTATGGAGAAATAAACACAGAACACTTTTTCAGAACACTAATAAAATTGGTAAAATACAAACCGGTACATATATCTATTGGGATATTCTACCAGTTGGTTTTATCCAAGAAATCCTTTACCCCAAGAGGTCTTAGATTTACCCAAATTATTTTGAACTAGTTAGTCATGAGGTTAGCCCAACCTCCATTGTTCCCTGCATGCCCCCATTTGTTTTATCCAATTTGTTTACCTCATTTAAAACTGAAATTTGATTCTCAGTCCACACTGGTTTCACCTTCTGACAGATCAGATGGCATTCCTCTGCCTGACTGAGCTTTCTTCTTAAAAGGAAGGGTAAGTCTCACAATTATTTTCCTGATATTGTCCTCCATTTTTTTGTCATTTAACCATAACCTTGAAATAAATTTCATGTAACATTCGTGAACCTTGCCACAATCACTCCGTTCTTAGCCATACTAGTAATTAAATTTGAGCTGTTGCACAAGTTTATATTTTACCTGTAAAGCAATAAATTTATAGCACCTACAAATATGAGTATTTCCCCAAAATGTATAATATACATCATCAAAACTCAGTGTCAGTTTTCCTTGCCTACACTCAGAGTTTAATTTATGAAGAGTAAGTGATGTGAGGTATTAGAGATATTTTTTAAAAAGGATGAATGATATACTTCAGCAATCTTTTTTTCCAATTAAGGTACTACATGAAGTCATCTATTACAATAATACTAGCTAAAAATGACATCAAAAGTAAATGCCAAATTGACCATATGCCTTTCTTTTCTGTTTTAATTTTTTCACATTTTCTGATCATCTAATAGTGATAGTCCTACTGAGTCCAAGACAGTATTTGTTTTTACAACTAATAGAAACTCATTGACCGGTCTCATGTACCTCTTTGGTGAGTATATGATCCCACCATAGATTACATCTCTGCTTTAGACTTCTTCCTAAAATCTTCATCCTCTTCTTTTTTGACTCTTAAAGCAATAATTCTGTAATAACCTTATTTCTCTCTATAAGCATTTTTTCCTGAATGCTTAAAAAATTATTTTGCAATCAAAACAGATAATACTCTGGTTGAAGACCTATAAATAAGATCAAAACAAATTAACAATTAGATAATTGTTTGAGCCCTAATGAGTATTTCCTCTTAAGAAAGGAAACATGAAGTCAAAAATATGAGATTAACCTTTATATAAAGAATGGTATTCAAAATGCTATTAAGTCATTAACTTTGGTAAATAGGCATTTAACCTTTGTCAAAATGCAACAGTGTTTAACCTTTGTGTTTAAAATAGTGCTTCTATTAGGTATGCTTCAATTGCTGCAGATCAAATAGAAAACAAACTGCCTCTTGACCTCAAATTTAAACTAATCCTGATACGACCTTTGTAGGAAGTTAAACCAAAGTTTGTTGAACTTTATTTTAAAATATCGGTATTTTTTTTTAAATTTTGCAGGCCTTTGCACAAATCCCACTTCCTGATGGGTGGGGATGATTCCAAAATGCTGCAATGAAAAGCTGTTTTTGTCTTAGCAGTTTTTTGTTTCTTTGCTTTTGGGGTTTTTGTTTTTTATGTTTTTGTTTGTTTTTTTGGAGTCTAGAAGCAAAGAACATTATCTTGAGAAAGTGTGTTTTAACAGTATTTCCAGCCAAATTTTGCAAACTCAGGAGAGTCAGTAACATTTATACTTTTGCTTATGGAAAAGTACAATTCTAATACCATGCCATTTACTCATTGTTAATTTACAGTCATGGAAGAGAAAAAATATAATTGGATTTACCTATTATGGGCATACCAATTGTGTAGAAAGCATAATTTCAAAACAGAAAGAGCTTTTTCCTCCAAACATTTGCATCAGTCACTCATAGTGATCCATTGATACATTTCAAGTAATTTTCCTCTTTAATTAGAACACACGGCTTTGTTTCTGTGTGTTCTACAACAGATGTGATATTTGCAAGCATCTCAAGGGAAGGTATGTTTTTTCCAAAAGATGCTTACCTGCACAATCAAAAGGTTTTTAGAAGCCTCAACAATCTAAACTAAAAAGCACAACTTTTCTAAAAATAGGCACAAGTGGAAGGTGAGTCAAGTGGGTTCTGCTGTCCTTAACTGCCTCCTTTCCTCTGCTGAGCAGATCTTCAAACAGACATTGGAAGCTAGAGATAAAGAGGCTTTCTGACGAAAAATTATAAGGAACAAATTATAATACATTCACATTTTAAAGGAAAATGGGTCTCCCTTTAAGAATTTGTCTCTGTAATGTAGTCTTTGACATTGCACTGAGAGCCATTATTTTACTTACACTTACATATTCTATAACATGTAAATGTGAAAGATTCTCAACCCCTCAATTTCCAGGGAGGGAAAGCAACCAAAAGCATTTATTTGAGGTCTTTGGGATTGCAATCTGGGAGACACTGAGGGGACCGAAATTGAAAGTGTGCTGTGAATTGCAAGCAAAGAGTACCACCAGGCTACATACCTTGTTTTAAAGGAATTAAGATTGGTGGTGATAAATTTAACTAAGTAGCTAATCCATAATTGGCTATTTAGCTAATTGATGTTACACTATTTCTATTTTAGTTCAAAGTGGAAGGGTGGATGGCAGAAGATTGTGGAGATGCAGCTGACCAGTTGTAACTGTCAAAAGCCCAAAGTCTATGTTCCAAAACTTGCAGCCAGATATTTGCATGTCTTGCTTCCTCAATATTCTCCAGATGCTATTTTGACTGACTCTTATAGCAATGCTTTACTTCACTCTGGGATCTTCCTTCACCAAAGAGAGGTCATAGGGTAGCGCATGCCCCAAGCATGGGGCAAGAGAGAGGGAGTGGGAGGGACAGAGAGAGAGAACCCCAAGTTGGCTCCAGAGTGTCAACACACAGCAGGATGTGGGGCTTGAACTCATGAATCATGAGATCATGACGTGAGCCGAAATCAAGAGTCAGATGCTTAACTGACTGAGCCACCAAGGCTCCCCTCTCATAGGTCTTAACTGTCTGTACCTTCTCTTTGTTAGATACTTAAACACTATAAGCTCACAAAGATTGGCCTTAAGGTGTGCTTAGCTCAGGCTTGTGTCCCCTATTCCCAAGCAGTGCCTGGGAGAGTGAAGTGGCTTAGTAAAAGTTTACTGAAAAAGTAAATGAATTTAGCAATTAATGAATTACTGACTCTTAATGTTAACTTTTGGAAATACAGTTGTAATAGGCCAAGGAACCTCCAAAACTAAAGACTAGAAGCATTTGTTGAAGAAAGTTTGAAGAATCAACCAATGTGTTTCAAGATAAATTTGGTGTCAAGAAGAGATTCAAGCAGAAAAATATGCAAGTAAAGGCGTTTCAAATGCTTGGATTTCCAATAACGGAGTGGCTTACTCTGTCTTGGAGTAAAACTTACTTTGCCAAGACTCATTTCCTAAGTATAAGGAAAGGAAAGGTTTTCCTCTACCCTCTTTGGTCTCTGGCTGGGCCTGTTACCTGTGGGAGAGTCTGCATTGTGGGAATGAGGTGTGGGTTCTTGGATTCCCCACGAAAAGATTTATGTGGGGATACACACTGGAATCGAGACAGCCAGAAGGAAAGTTGCAAGCACAAAGCAGTTTATTAAAGTGAAAGTACACTCTCAAGATAGGAGAGTGGGTAGGCTCTGATCGTGCCCTTAGGTTGCTTTGGGATTGGATATTTTGGGGTGTCCCTGGGCTGGGAGGAGCTTGGCATTCAGTGGGGTGGTCTCTAATGGACGCCGCTTCCAATCATTTGGGCGACTCCTCCCACAGGTAGAAACCTATGAAATTTCTACTGGAACCATCATGGCAACCTTTCTCCACCAGGTGGGGCTGCTCCTGCAAAGCAAATGCATTGTAATGAGTCTAGGAGTTACCCTGGGATGGCCGTGCAAGAGGAGAGCCCATGCTCTGTACCTGTGGCTCTAGATCTGTCAACCCCAAGGCCTTAGAAGCCACAAGGTCTTGAAGTTGAGCTCCCAGGCTTTTAATATGTAACCTATTTATCACATTCTTGCCCCTGCTCAGTCTATCATTCTTCTTCAAGGACTTGGGACTCCGCCTCCATCGTTCCTTCCACTACTTCTGTCTAGCTTCCATGATCAGGTCTAAAAATTAAACTGATACAGTCAGATAAACAGAAGAAAAGCAAACATATTTATTTACAACAGTTGTATGTGACACAGGAGGCTTCTTAAGGAAATGAAGACCTGAAGAAACAGTTAAATCTGAGTATTTTTATGCTAGGTTTGATGAAGAATGGCAAGTCATGGAGAAATATGAGAGATCAAAGAGTATGAGTAAGTATACTAAACTGAAGGAAACTCAGCAAGGCTTGTTTGTTCAGAATCTTGGCACCCTTTGTCTTTGGAGATAAGGATGCTTCCTTCTTCTGAATATAAAGGGATACTTCCATGAAGATCTCTTTCAGTGAAGAAAGTTGTGTGAAAGGTCAATGACCTTCCTGCTTCTGCCATTTTCTCAAACTCCTTCAGCTTAAAAGATTCAACATGCAGAGTGGCCATATTTGGGGATAGTGTGTCTTGAACCCCATCACTGCCAAATAGTTCTTTATGAAAGAAAAACTACCCTTTTTTTTTTTTTTTTTTTTGCCCACTTACTTTGTGTATCATCTAGAGTTTGTTTTCCCAAAGACAATTATTTTTTAGAGGTTTCTTTGGAAACCTGCCTGAAGATTGCATATTTTTCTAAATTTCTAGTATCTGGAATGGACTCCGTCTCAGCTCAGGCTACCACAACAAAATACCAAAGATAGGATGGCTTAAATAACATAGGTTTATTTTCTCCAAGTTCTAGAGGTTAGATGTTCAAAATCAGGTTGCCAGCATGGTTGGGTCCTGGTGAGAACATTCCTCCTAACTTACAGAAGGCCACTTTCTGGCTGAGTCCTCACATCGCAGAGAGAGTATTCTAGTGTCTCTTCCTTTTATAAGGGCACTAAGGCCATCTTGAGGGCTCCATCACCATGACCTAATCTAAATCCAATTATGTCCCAAGCACTTTGTCTCGAATACCATTATATTGGGAGTTAGTTCTTCAACATAGGAATTCCAAAGGGGCACAGTTTAGTCTATAGAGCCCCCAAATGCGAGATGTTATATGGATTTACTTTGTACCAAGGCAAAAAAAAAAAAAAAAAATCTCATATAAGTCTCATCTATAGATTTTTGCACAAAATGTACCAATATCAACATAAAAAGTAATATATATATATGTGTGTGTGTGTGTATATATATATATATATATATATAGCCCTCTTTACTTATACCAAAATTTTACCTTTTTGCAAAAATATAACCATCCATATCAAACTCTATTTGAAAATGCTACTTATTTCTTGTGGAGTTGGCAGACAAGGCTAGAGAAATTAGGTAAATACAGTGTACCCAGAGGCTCTATCAACATAGAGCCAATCCATGAGATCTAAGATGGAGGCCACAGGCATCTTATCCTCTGTTAAATCTCCTTTGGAGAGTTTTTTGCAATTATTAATCATTTATGGCCCAAGGGTTGTATTTTTCCTTAAATATAGTAATTATAATATATATTTATTGAGTTTACAGTACAAACATATTCTGTTCATTTAGATCCTTTACAAAAATGATCTCATTATACTTCCTTAAAGTTCTACACAGTAAACATGACCCTCATTTTTCATATCAGGAAATTGACATTCAGAGAAATTCCCCCAATCAGCGAAACTAGTCTGATTTCCACCCAAGTCATTGATGTCACCAATGCTGCTTCTCCTATAACTGGGGAATTTATAAATTTGTGGGGTGGGTTGGGAATATCATCAAAATTTCGAGATACAGACTTGCTTTTTAATTCTAATTCATGTACTTAACATCTTTTAATACATTTTGAAAACAAAAAATGTTGACATTACTTTTTAAAAATGCTATTCAATAAGAATTAGCACAAGGTAAATATGAATGAATTAGTAAAAGTTAAATGTATTTTTATTCATCTAGGATTTTTTTGATGGTCTTAACGTTTCCAGCCGCTTGACTAAATTGTAGACAGGCTTCTTGCTAACTCTAGCTCTGATCTCCCTTACCTTAACAGCATTTACTTTAGGGAGCTTGTCACTGTAAATTCTTTCTCTGACTCTTTGTAATACATGTAAATTTTTAAAAAGCTTATTGCAAGTTGTACAACCCAGAAATGTCTTTCTCAGGGGTCTGAGAGCCATCCCTTTAAAATATAACTATCAAGAAAGATAGGACCCTTATTTCTCAATTTCTATGGGAGGATATGAGCCTAACTTTGATGGGTGCCAATTAGCAAACAGACACAGATGGCCTCATGTCATATATATATATATGACAAAACAAAACAAAACAAATTTGCTGAGTCAACAATGACTCAATATGCTTCACACATCACATTGATCAACATCCCTTCTAATGTTCCAATACTTTCCCTAGCAATGAACAAACTTCCCACTGTTTGTTTCAGCCAACTTCAGTTCGGATTGAATTCTGGCCTCCCCCTCCTATTGCAATAGCCTTGAATAAAGTCTTTTTGCCTATTTAAGTGTGGTATAATATTTGTTTTGAAAGATTATTTATGTGTGTGTGTGTGTGTGTGTGTGTGTGTGTAATTAAGGGATACAATTTTCACCAAGATAAATGATTTCAAATTTGGGATTGATTGACAAAGAATTAGGTGAAGTGTCTCAACTACCTTAAATGAAGTTCATTGGTTTTAGTAAAAAAACACAAACACAAATAAAAACAAAACAATTCTGTAGAACAGAATGTGTATCCCTTTCCCAACAGTCGAAGTTTTTTGTTTACTCTTTCCCTAAGAACTGCTCCTCACCTAGAAATAGGGCCCCTCCAAACATGTTTGTAAATGACTTCACCAAATAAGAATCATAGTTGCTTGAACTTGAGAACACTTAACCTGAGATAGACCAAACAGATTCTTTCCTTCAAAGAATTAAAAAATCTTAGTAGAGGGGAACCTGGCTGGCATCCAACTTTTAATTTCAGATCAGGTCATGATCTCACAGTTTGTGAGTTTGAGCCCCTCATCGGGCTCCACGCTGAGTGTGGAACCTGCTTAGGATTCTCCTCTCTCCCTCTCTCTGCCTCTCCCATGTGTTCTTTCTCTCAAAGTAAATACAATGAACTTATGAAGATCAGAGTAAAATATTGAACTCTACTGAAACTATACTTTTATAAGCTATTAAAGTTTGTGAGCAATCAACTAAATGCAACATACCATGGACCGAATAGGTCAAGAAGTTGGCATGAGTTGTCGGGAGTTGGCACAAAATTTTTTTGCTGCGGAGAACTTCACTAGCAGCTTCGGTCCGAGGCATATATTTTTAAGAACCCCGCTAATATCCCCTCCACCTAGAGGCGAGAGTTAAAGGCCAAACTAAGTTTTGGAAAGGGCTAATTTCACCACAGGTGGCTTAATCATGCTGACCAGATTGGATGTGAAACATCTTGGTCAGTTGTTATACTTCCTTTATGCTCACTCGGTTACCCTGACTTGCTTTAGGACTAACAAGGCTAAGTCTTTTATGGAAGATAAACTTCACCTCTGTAATCGGAAGTCACTCGGCAATTCAGAGAGAACTATGTGCTGAGCAACTAAGGAAAAATGTCCTTCAGTTGTAGGGACTCAGTGTAGCCAGCCTTCTCCATGAATAACATGGGAAAACCTAAAGCTGGAATATAAACAGAAACCTTAGGCTAAGATCATCATTATGATAACACTGGACTCTAGTAAAATGGTTTCTACGATATTACAGAGAAAATGTAATGAAGCAAAATTTCCCCAGTACTGACTAGTGGACCAAGTCTCCAGCTCCTTTCTTTCCCCTCCTCAGGGAGAAAATCACTGATTCACAAAAATAAAGCATATACACCTAGTCCTCCCACTTAGATACCAAGGAGAAGATTAAAATGGTACCCAGGTAAGGAGTGAAGTGATGCTTTTTGAGGCAAACAGTAGCCCAGGTGAAATTAATCTCATCCAAAGATGAGTTGGTAACAGAACAAAACAAAAGAGCAAAGAAGAATGGAATATTTACTACCTTTTGCATATAGGTAAAAGAGAGAGAGAGACAGAGACAGAGTCACAGAGAGTGAACAATGCAAGTCTAAAATGTGAACAAAAGTACATGGAGAAAAACATGATGGAATTAAAAAGAAAGCTATATTTTCCATAGAAATATAGGCTTCCATTTTATGAATTTGCCATGATTTACTTACCCATTCTTCTATATATGTCAATCACGTTGTGCTTTTGTTTGTTTATTTTATTATAAACATTGTTATGTTGAATTTATTTATGCATACATTTTTGCAATTTCCTGATCATTTCCTTTGGATATAGTTCTAAAAGATAAATGAGAAGATATAAGATGTGAATATTTTGAATTACTGAATATAGAGAAAATTGCCTTTCAGAAATTATTCTCCTTTGGGAGTATAGCAAAGTAGCTCTTTCAATGAACTGTTCCAGAATTGGCTGTTTAAAAAATTATCCAATATTTTTTAAGAACCAAGTTAATTTGAGACACCATGCTAGGCTCTCGGTTTGAATTCAGACATGATAATGTAAAAGATAGAATTAGTATGCCCTAGACCATATGGAGCCATGAGTAAACATGAGATTTATAGCATAGAGATAAAGTATTAAAATAAAATGAATAATGCTGTTTAGAATAAAGATAAAGAAAAAGAAAATGTCTCTCTATAAGTCTTTGCAAAGCAATTACAAAAGATAGTGTACACATTCTTTTCTGTGTGGGGTAACGACTAATGAACTTCCATTGCTGATCCCCTTTAGGAGGGAATGTCATTCTCATAGGGAAATTGACCCAAAGCAATCAAATCCAGGGTGAGCTAACAAGGAATCTCAATGGCAACTGCACTTCCCTTGCCTGCACAGGAGGAAAGGGCTATCATTAATTCAACAGGCAAGGATTTTCCTCTGAAGGGCTGTGAAGGTCAAAGGCATCATCTAAGAGTGTTTCTTCTCCTGTCAAAAGAGAGTCCTTTTATACACAAAATTTGGAATTAATTAGTTCCAGCAATCTTTTTTTAAACTGTGATGAACTAACAATAATTTATGAAATTATAAATGAATTTGGGATACGTAAAAATTTAAAAATATATATAAAAACTGTAAAAGTGAACACAATTACCTGGTATGCTCATAGCAGAATGGGTTCTTCCAGAATATCTGGACGTGGGTTCTTATTTCTTGGTGTGCATTTACTAAATTTATGCATCTCGGCCTTAAGGATGGGTATAATCAGGCCTACAATTAATGAGAAACATTGGAAAATTTTCTAGACTGAAATGTTTCCATTGCTTTTTTAGGAATCTAATAGGAATTAAAACTAAACAAAAGAAACAATCAATGAATATGCTGAAAATGGAAAAGGTGACAGATTTGGAAAGAAATAAATATTATATATACAGAAGGTGGATGATGACAGAGGGGAAAATGTAGTCAAACAGCTTAGTTGAGTTCTGGTTTTTTTGTGTGTGATTTTTTGATGTCTTGATTGGATATAATTAAGTTACACATATTTAGAGTATGTAGTTTACTCTTTGACATATATACCTGTGAAATCATTACCAGAGTTAAGTAAATGAATGTATCTACCACCCTAAAATGTCCTTCTGCCCCTTAATAATCCCTCCCTCTTGCCCTTTACTGTTCCCCTTTACCTACACCAATGCTAATACAGATCTACGTTCTAACCTTATAAATTTCTCTGCATTTCCAGAAGGTTATATAAATGAAACCCCACAGTATATTGTCTCCTTTGCGTGGGTTTTTTTTCACTCTTTCTAATTATTATAAGATTGTTTCATGTTGCTAAATTTATCAAAAGTTTGTCATTTTTCACTGCTGTGTAGTTTTTAATTGTATGGACACGTAATAATTCTTCATTTTAACAAGCTATTGAAGGATAGCTTAATTATTGCAGTTTGGGTTATTACATACCTGCCTGCTATGAAAAACTGCGCACAAGTCTTTATATGGACAGAGACTATTATTTCTCTTTGGTAAATAATGAGCATGGAATTGCTGGATCACATGACAGGTACAAATTGACAATACTGTTTTCCAGAAACTCTGAACTATTTTCAAAAGTAGTGGTAGCATTAAACATTTGTCCTTTAAGTTTAGTCATTTCTAAAAGTGTCCTATTCTAATCTGTGTAGTACTATCTCATTGTTGTTTAATATGCATTCACCTAAAGAATAGTGATTTGGGGGATATTTTTCATGTAAATATTTCCCATCAGCATATCATCTTTAGTGGTATGTCTATTCAAATGCTTTGTCCATTTTCATGGGTTTTGTTTTTTCAGTATTATGTTTTGAGAGCTCTTCATACATTCTGAATTAATCCTTTCTGAGATATATGATTTGCAAAAGGTTTTTTGTTGTTGTTGTTTTTATTTTTGTTTTTGTTTTTCCTAGAGGCTGGTCTTCTCATTCTCTTAATCAGTATTGTTTCAAAATAATTCATTTTTAAAATTTTTATAAATTCCATTTTACCAGTTTTCTCTTTTAATAAGTGTTTTTGGTATTCTTACCAAAGGCTTCTTTGCCTGACCCAACATCACAAATTATTTTCTACTATGTTTTCTTATTGTTGTTTAAAGTTTTAAGGTTTATATTTATGTCTGTGATTCATTGGGGGTTAATATTTGTATATAATTCAAGGTATAAATCAAAGTTTGTGTTCTGATTGTTTTGTTCTATTTTGGTTTTGCCTATGGATTTCCAACAGTTCTAGCACCATTTGTTTAAAAGACTATCCTTTCTCCACCAAATTGCCTTTGTGCCTCTCTTGAAAATAAATTGTCTGTACATATGTGAATCTATTTTGGAACTATATTATGCTCCATGTACCTACTTATCTATATCCCAATGCTATACTATATTACTCAGTGAAGATTGACTAATTCTTGAATTCAGGTAGTATAAAACTTCAAATTTACCTTTAAAAATGGCCACTTAAGATTATTTGTCTGTTCATATAAATTTAGAATCAGCTGTCCATTTCTACAATATTGTTCAATGCTAACAAAGAAATTAGGTTTTAAGCCGTGAAAAGTAATGGAGGAAATTTAAATGCATGTGACTGAGTGAAAATAACCAATCTTAAGAGGCTGCAAATTGTAGATTCTCAACTATATGACATCCTGGAAAAGGCAAAGAGATAGTAATGTGATTAGTGGCAGGCAGGGGTTATGTTAGAAGGAGGGATGAATAGGCAGACCCCAGAAAAATTTCAAAGGAGTGAATCTATTCTGTATGATGTTATAATGGTGGGTACATGTCTTTATAAATTTGTCTCAACTCATAGAATGTACAACACCAAGAATGAACCCTCGTGTAGTGATGGACTGGGGTGATGATATGCCAATGAAGGTTTATCAATTGTAATAAGTGCACAACTTTGGTGGTGTATGTTGATAATGGAGAAAGCTCACAATGTGTGTTCACCACATTTAATTTTCACAGACTTCTCATGAAATGAGTGCTATTACCAACATATGTTTCTGGTACATAGTACCTACTTGATAATTATACATTAAGTTGAATCAGAAGTATAACCCCACAAGTGTGTGTGTGTGTGTGTGTGTGTGTGTGTGTGTGTGTGTGTGTGTCTTTGTATATCTCCAACTTCTGTATTTTGTTTAGGAAATGGATAGATAATTGACATTTTCATGCAGGCCCACAAAGCTTGTATTCAATATTCTAGAATATAATTGTTCTAGAAAGTGAGCTCCAATATAAAAAAGATAAGGAGTTTCTTAATTAAGAGCTCTGGGAATAGTAAGAACAGAAGAAGGAAAACAGAAAAGCAAGAAAAATTGAGATTGAACCTGGAGATTGGATTCAAAGATGCCACAGTGTATATCAAATTATTACACCTTATACTTTAAATAGATAAAATTATATTTGTCAATTATTCCTCAGTAAATCTGGAAAAAATAATTTTTGGTCTTAGAAAATATAATTACTTTTCCAAAAAATAATGGTAATTATGTTCATATATAATCAGTTTATAATAGTCATTTTTCAAATAACGGATACTTATTTTAAATGGTAAAACAAATCCCCCACCACCCTCAAAAAGCCACTTGGTTTAGAGAAGAGCTAGGACATGGAATTAAGATTCATTAAAATGAGAAGAGAATAGGGGTGCCTGGGTGGCTTAGTTGGTTGAGCGTCCGACTGCAGCTCAAGTCATGATCTCATGGTTCGTGAGTTTGAGCCCTGCATCAGGCTCTGTGCTGACAGCTTGGAGCCTGGAACCTGCTTCAGATTCTGTGCCTCCCTCTCTCTGCCCCTTCCCTATTTACGCCCTTTCTCTCTCAAAAAATAAATAAACATTTAAAAAATTTAAAATAAAAAGAAATGAAAGGGGATAGCAAAGCAATACGATCAAGAGTGACCAGGGTATTTTGTTCAGGGCTTTAATGATAACGCTAGTAGTGCCAGCAAACACTCAGGCAGCTCTCATTATGTTCCAGGCATTTTTTTAAAGCTCATTTAATTCTTTCAACAATTTTGTGTAGCAAGTACTATGATTATCTCCATGAAAAGGAATAAGACAACAAGCACAGAGGAAGCATGGATAACTGATGATGAATAATTATACTAGAATCTCCCACAGAGTGAAATATTGTCGATAAACAAAGAAAGGTATTTGTGTTACTGATATAATTCAATAACTCCTGGGTTGTGCAGTGTCTTTAAGAAGGAAAACAGTTAATTCTATGATTAAATAAGATCAATTTTAGTGCTTTATAACTAGAAATTCTATTGAAAAATTAATACAACACTCTAATGGACAAATATAACTCCCATTGTAAAATAGCAAGAATCAATAAATGTAGAAAAATTATACTCTTACCCATATACACTGGTTTCCTTCTTTCCAGAAAGTTTATCTTTGTATATACATTTTACCACTTGACACATATCAATTTTTTTTAAAAAATATCATTTATTTTTGAAAGAGAGAGACAGAGTACTAGTGGGGAAAGGGCTTGAACCCACAAACCATGAGATCACGACCTGAGCTGAAGTTGGATGTTTAGTTGACTGAGCCACCCAGGCGACCTGACAAATATCTATTTTTAATTAAATGTTTGAGAAAAATAGTAGATTCTTCATTTTCTGCTTTGCAAGGAAATGTGTCACTAACTGGTATAGAAAAAGAACAAAAAATTATATTTTAAAGCTAACATTTATGTCTGTCTCTTCAGAAAACTTTTATCAATACATTGAGTCGGTTTAATTGTTTTAGTTGGAAACTGGTGTTTGGGAGGAGAATCATAAAAATTTTCAAAGCAAACTATTATATATTGATTTTTTTTCTGCATCCATATAGATTCTATTAGGAAAGAAAGTTCAAGAAAGTTTTTTGAAGGGTGCCTGGGTGGCTCAATCAGTTAAGTGTCCAACTCTTGATCTCAGATCAGGTCTTAATCTCAGGGTCCTGAGTTCAAGCACCATGTTGGGCTCTTTACTGGGCATGAAGCAGAGTTAAAAAATAAACAATAAAAGAAAATATTTGAGGTTTAAGTTTTCCATGATAATTGTAAAGTTTTCAACATTGCTCTATAAACATTTCCTCCTAAGTCTAATGGATCTTTACCAGACATAGAAATAATACAGTGTCTTCTCCTGTGAGGGCGAATAAACAGCCCAAGGGCTTAGAGGGTTTCTCTCAGGAGTCTGTTAAGGGCCAGACCTCTCTTTGGAACGTGCAGAGTGTGGGCAACCCAGGCCTGCTGAGACAGTCCTCGACTGCACTGCAGAATTCACAGAGAACTCGAGGAGCCTGAGTCTTCTCCCTGCTGGGTAAGACTGTGGGGAGAGGAAGCAGGAGAGAAGCTGGCTTGGCTGGCATGACGCCCTCAGAGTCACAGGTGGCAAGAGAAAGTTGCTACATTACACCGAGGGAAGATGGACAGCAGACAAACAACTGAGAAAGCGGAAGCATCCACGCAAGGAGGGAAGTCCCACTGGATCTAATCTTGTGATAAAGAGTTTGTGTAAGGGGCACCCTGGGTGGCTCAGTCAATTCAGCGGCTCAGGTCATGTCATGATCTCACGGTTTGTGAGTTTGAGCCCCTGTGGGGACAGCTCAGAGTTTGGAGCCTGCTTTGGATTCTTGTCTCCCTTGCTCTCTGCCCCTCCCCCGCCCACTCTTTGTTTCTCTCAAAAATAAAAAAACCTAAAAAAAATTAATTAATTAAAAAAAAGAAACAACACAGTGGCTTTCACGTTTTTCTGTAGTAAGAATTTAGGCTAGAGGCACCTGGGTGGCTCATTGGTTATGTGTCCGACTTGGGCTCAGGTTATGATCGCATGGTTTGTGGGTTAAAGCCCTGCATTGGGCGTTCAGCTGTCAGCACAGAGCCCGCTTCGGGTTCTCTGTCCCCCTCTCTCTCTGTGCACCAGCCTGCTCACTTTCTCTCTCTCTCTCTCTCTCTCTCTCTCTCTCTCAAAAAAAAAAAATTAAAAAAGATAAAGAATTTAGGCTGCAGGGACCATTTAAAGGCCAAATACTACATGAATTTAGTTATTCTAAATAATTATTCGACCCCATTTTTCAAAGGTTATTGATTATTTAATAAAACCAGTCGGGGATACAGTAATTCTCTGTGTCTCCTTAGTTTTCTGTGCCATTTTAGTCTACTTGCAACAGAAAGAAAAATATATAAATAAGATTTATCACATACTTCATGAAGTCTAACATATGCTAGCAGAGAATTTTGTGCATATGTATATGTAAAATTGATTTTTCCTCTTCACTAAAAAAAAAAAATCTAGTAAATTGAATTATAGTCCAGAAGCAGACTTGTTTTATTTAGCTCTCATTGAAGAAAACAAAGCTACAGATTTTCAATTCACAGCTGTCTTTTGGCTAAAAAGTCTAGACGTCACAATCAATGCACTGTTTTGGTTTACGTTGCTCTTTCTTCAGTTATTGAAGGTTTGATCACCATGGCACTTAAAAGAGATATCATGTTAATTTAAAGCTAAGCAACTGATGTACTAACTTAACACTTTATAAGGAAAAACACTACATATTAGGCTTTGGAAAGCTGTGGCCATCTGGAGTATCAGCATGAAATTTGGTCACCATTGCATCAGAGTAAAGGTCAGCCATATTTTCTGTTTCTAAACATCCTCTCACAGGGAATTAGACATACACATTTTTTTCACCTTTCATGGTATGCATACAATGGAATGACATATGGAGGAAAACATGATAGTCAAAGCAATTATTTGTGGTTTCTGTCTTCATGCGCAATTCAAGAGGAATGAAAGACATTGAAAATGGAGCCATATGCACAGAACACATTTCTTTAGCTTCCTGGTTATTTCTGGGAGGTCATCTTGCTGGTACTGCTATGGGCCAGACTCTATGATTTACAATTCCTTACAGCAATGCTTTTCAAAATATTTGTGGTAGGGGTGCCTGGGTGGCTCAGTTGGTTAAGCATCTGATTCTTGATTTCAGCTCAGGTCACGATCTCATCGTTCATAGGTTCAAGCCCCACATTGAGCTCTGTGCTGGCAGTGTGGAGCCTGCTTGGGATTCCCTGTCTCCCTCTCTCTCTGCCCCTTCCTCTCTCTCTCTCTCTCTCTCTCTCCCTCTCTCTCTCTCTCCCTCTCTCTCTCTCAGAAATAAATAAATAAGCATTAAAAATATCTGTGGTAGAGGACAATTAAAAAAAATCAGGGCCACCTGGGTGGCTCAGTCAATTAAGTTGTCAACTCTTGGTAGAGAATCAGGTCATGATCTCACAGTTCGTGAGATCAGCCCTATATTGGATTCTTTGATGACAGCATGGAGCCTACTTGGGATTCTCTGTCTCCCTCTCTTTCTGCTTATCTCTTGCTCTTGTGTCAGCACATGCACATGCCCTCTCTCACACACAAAATAAATAAAATAAACTTAAAATCAAATCAGATCTCTCAGAAATGGATACATTTATGAAGTGGAAAAAATAACAAAGACATACAAAATGCAAACTCTATTTTATTAGCATTAGATTTTTTTTTCTGAGAGAGAGAGAGAGAGACAGAAAGAGCAAGAGCGACCTGGGATGCGGCAGAGAGAGAGGAGAGAGAGAGAATCTCAAGCAGGCTCCACACTCGGCACAAAGCTGGGTCCCACAACCATGAGATCATGGCCTGAGCCAAAATTAAGTGTCAGATGCTCAACTGACTCAGCCACCTAGGCTTCCAAGTTCTAGTAATTTTTAAAAATAAATTCTTTTGGATGCTCTATACATTTAAATTTCTGTGGAGACTGTGTATTTCTGCCATAGCATGCTTCAGGGAAAGACTTCTTACTTAGATGTTGAGAATAGTCAGTGTACACTTGTGAGTTCATTCCAGAGATTGCCTCGGGTGAAGGCAGTCAATTTTCCCAAAGATAAACAAACATCATGGATCAGCAGAAAATTTTGGCCACCTGTCCCAATTCTAATATGGCATTCTAACTGCACAGATATCATAGGTTAATTGAGGATTGTTAATTCCATATCTCAGCATGGCTTTTCCTTCTACCAAGTAATGTTCTTCACCCTCCTTTTCACAGATATTGATCCCAGAGGTGTTTCTACATAAAATCCCTACATGCAAACCTTCATCTCAGAATCTGCTTCTTAAGAAACCCAACCTATAACAATGACTTTCCTTTCTACACTGTATGAATTACATTTCTTGTCTTATTGCACATGCTAGGGTATCTAATGTTCATTTCAACATTATACATAAATGTTATAAGAGGGAATATACTTAGTTTGTTCTGAATCTTAGAGGGGGGCAAGTGCTAAGTCATTAAATTATGTCTGATGATAGCTGTAGGTTTTTACTAGACTTCCTTTATCAGGTTAGTCAAGCTCCCTTATTTATTTGCCAAGACATTTTATCATAAATAGGTTATTCAAAATATGTTTTTTATTTCTTTTTTTAAAGTTATTATTTGCATTCCAGTTAGTTAACATACAGTGCAATATTAGTTTCAGGTGTAGAATTTTACTGAATTTCATTGCTTACATGAAACACCCAGTGCTCATTACAAAAAAGTGCCCTCCTTAACACTATTCACCCATTTAACTAATCTCCCTGCCCATCTCCCCTCCAGTAACCATTAGTTTGTTCTCTATAGTCAAGAGGGTATTTTCTGGTTTGCCTCTCTCTCTTTCTTCCCCTATGTTCATCTGATTTGTTAAATTAACACATCAGTGTTAATTTATTAAATTCCACATATGAGTGAAATCATATGGTACTTGTCTTTTTCTGACTGATTTATTTTGCTTAACATAATACTCTCTAATCTAGTTCCATCCACAGCCTTGCAAATGGCAAGATTTCATTTTTTATGATTGAGTAATATTTCATTGTGTGTGTATGTATGTATATTACATCTCCTTTATCCACTCATCAGTCAATGGACTTTTGGGCTCTTTCCATAATTTGGCTATTGTTGATAATGCTGCTACAAACATGGGGATGTATATATCCCTTTGAAACAGTATTTTTGTATTCTTTGGGTAAATACCTAGCAGTGCAATTGTTGGATCATAAGGTAGTTCTATTTTTAGCTTTTTGAGGAACCTCCATACTGCTTTCCAGAGTGGCTGCACCAGTTTGTATTCCCACCAATGGTAGAAGAGGTTTCCCCTTTCTCTGCATCTTCACCAACATCTGTTGTTTCCTGTGTTGTTAATTTTAGTCATTTGGACAAGAGGAAGGTGATAGCTCATTGTAGTTTTGATTTGCATTTCCCAGATGATAAGTGATGTTGAGCATTTTTTCATGTGTCTGTTAGCCATCTGTATGTCTTCTTTGGAAAAAAATGTCTATGTCTTCTGCCCATTTTATAACTGGATTATTTGTTTTTTAGGTGTTGAGTTTTATAAGTTCTTTATATATTTTGGATACTAAACCTTTATCAGATATGTCATTTGCAAATATCTTTTTCAATTCTGCAGGTTGCTTTTTAGTTTTGTAATTCTTTCCTTCACTGTGCATAAGCTTTTTCTTGATGAAATCCTTATAGTTCATTTTTGCTTTTGTTTCCCTTACCTTAGGAGACATATCTAGTAAGAAGTTGCCATGGCCAATGTCAAAGAGGTTACTGCCTGTGTTCTTCTCTAGGATTTTGATGGCTTCTCAGCACACATTTAGGTCTTTCATCCATTTTAAATTTGTTTGTGTGTAAGGTGTAAGAAAGTGCTCCAGTTCCTTTAAAAATATGTTTTTTTAACATTTCTAAACATCTGTAATGTTCTAGATATCTTCTTATAATTGAGTGCTGGACTTTGTACATGTTATACTGTTGAATCTGGCATGTACTTTCTTCTTTTAAAATGTGTTGACTTTGGGGTGCCTGGGTGGGTCAGTCGGTCAAGCGTCCATCTTTGACTCAGGTCATGATCTCATGGTTTGTGAGTTTGAGCCCCATGTTCGGTTCACTGCTGTCAGTGCAAGGTCTGCTTCCAATCCTCTGTCCCCTTCTCTTTCTGCTCCTCCCCTGCTCTCACTCTATTTCTCTCAAAAATAAATAAAATATTTTAAAAAAATGTGTTGACTTTTGTTCTGACAGTTAAGTTACTCGTAGATTAGCTTCAGCCTTGTGATGCTTTGGTGGAGCCATTGCTTTTCCTGTTGGGGTAGTATTACCTACTCTAAGATTATAACTCCTCTACAGATCCAACTGAGTTCTATAGGTCTTCAACATGTTTTCCACAGTATGCCTATTTGCAGTTTTAGTGCCTGCACCATCCTGTGTGAGCTTTGGGCTTACTCAGCTATAACCGCTTTGATTGGCCTTGCAGAGATTCTCCTTCTTGATTCACAGCCTAATATCAACAAAAAAGTCAAGAGTTTTTTGTGTAGATTTCTGGACATCACTACCTGCCTTCATTTTTTTGGTGCTGTGATTTACAAATTCAAGCCCCCTCAGCTTTCTCAAGTTTAATTTCTATATCCCCAACTCAGTGAGATCACAGTGTTAGCCATTTCCCTTCTCTCTAGTATCACAAGCTAGATATCCTTAATGTAGAAAGCAAGTGGTATTGTAAAACTTTTCCCTCCTCTCAAGAATCACAGTTGTGTTATCCTATCATCCACTAAATACTTAGTTAGACATGCTGTTTAGTTTCTTAGTTGATAAAGGGAATATAAGTCTGGAACCAATTATTCTAACATGGCAAGAAGAAAGTCTCTTTAAGAATATATATTTATATTTATGTTTAAAAAATATATTTCTATTGGAACTAAACACAGATACACATAGACACACAAGTACACACACACACACACACACACACACCACACACACAAAATGCTTGAAAACTTTTTGGCATCCTAAAAGGAAGATAAACGTATGACACTGTATAAAATTCATATTGAGAAGAGTGTCTGGAGACACTCACATTTAAAAAATAAATCATGAATTGAGGTTTGGAAAGAAACCCATGTTTGTATCTGAGATTAAGGAAATAATTTAACTCTAGGAAGAGACGTTAGATATTACTGCTAATGTGTGATGAAGTTTATGTATGTTTCTAACAACATGAGGAAAGGTCACATATATGGTACTATATTTGATAAGAGTTTTTAAAATGGAAAGATTGTTGAGATTTTGGCAGATATTCAAAATCAACCATTTATTTATTTTTTAGTCAGTTAGTTATTTTTGAGAGCGACAGAGAGAGAGCACAAGTTGGTGAGGGGCAGAGAGAGAGGGGGAGAGAGAGAATCCCAAGTAGGCTCCATGTTGTCAGTGTAGAGTGAGGCTTGATCTCACGAACTGTGAGATCATGACCTGAGCCGAAATCAAAATTCGGACATTTAATCGACAGAGCCACCCAGGCACCCCTTTAAAGTTTTAAGTCAATTCTCAATTCCATCAGTTCTTTACTCAAAATCTGAACACTGTTTTTTAGTACAGTTATCCAAAATGAAATATCGGTTATCAATTTAATTCTCAAGAGGAAAAGTGGGGAAGCAAAGAATACAGAAAAGAAAGCTTTCACATTTAATATTGTTGTTGTTATTATTACTTGTATCTAAAAGTCTTACTTTAGTCCTTCTTCACCTTTTTCTCACCCTTCTCATAGCTCTCATAGGGACTTCACCCTCATTTTATTTTTAACACCTTTGACAAACTCTAATTCTATGAAGAGAGGGAGATACAAGAGTTATGACCCTTGGTTCTGGAGTCTAAAATATAGTCTACTTGAAAGAATACATAAAATAGCTCAAACGTTAGATTTTTTTTCAAGCTGGCTTTGTTTGGTTTCCAGCTGAGTTCTTCAAGCGGATCAGAGAGCAGACAAATTAATTGGTGCTCCTCTGAAGCAGATAGCAGTGCCTATGGTTAGTTGCCCTTCCCAGATCATTGTGGCATTGAGTCTTCTGATGCTATTATGTGAGTGTTCTCTGGTGGTGGCTTTCCTGGGTCATAACCTGATTTTGATAACAACAATCACTGATTCTTCAAAAGTCAAGTTTCAGACCTCATGGATTTTCTGACATTGATGTACTACTGAAGAAAAGCTTCAGAGATCAGTGATGAGTGGATTTTCATGTTTAATAGTATGTGTACAGGTTTGATACTTAGCAATAGAATTAAAGTAATACTTACCAAACTGAGTAGGTGGCTGTCAGAGCAAATTTTGTGTACTTTACATTAAAATAAAGAGAAAAACCACCAAGTAAATTGTATTTAATGGCTACGCAAGTCTGAATGTAAGACTAAGGGACTGTGAACCTCCATCCACAGAATATTATTTTTCTAGCTCTTCTATAACCAACCCTTCTAAAAGTCTAGCCATCTCTCAGAAATCTGCTGAAAAAGCTCTGAAAGGCTTTGGAAGTTCTTGAGAAGGGGGTGGCAGGAGGAAGGCACACCTGTGTCACATATGCTATGGAAACTGCTTTTCAGAAAATTATTCCATATCCCATGAGGACTGGCCTTTGACACAAATTCCAATTTTCCATAGATTAAAAATACCAAAGACTTACGAAACATGTAAAAATTAAAACTAGATGATTTTGGAGTTTGAATGGAATTATGGCATTATTAAAAATATATGATACCATTTTTTATCTTTATATTTAACCAGTGGTGGGCTCTCAATAAAACACATTGGACAATAAGCACAGTCGATTAACTTTCTAAAATTGTCTGGCAATCCCTACTTGCTGAGGCATCCAGAGAGTTTTATCTTCACTCTCTTTTCAAATCCTCTAACTCTGAATTTGTCTGTCCTCCTTCATTTCTTTCCTCAGTATTTCCTTTCTCCAGTTAGCTGCTACTTTCTACAGTGTTAGATTTGTTGCAGTCGAAATGTTCTGTTCATTCTTCCCCTTACTTCAGTTTTGTTCCTACTATGTTATAAATTGGAAATACTCACTTTATTTAATTTCTGCTCTGTGTCCTAAACCAAAATAAATCCAATACTTTTCTTATGCCATCCACCACAATTTACATGAATTGGCTAACTTCTGATCACCTCTAGTATTTCCAAATAGAAAACTGTGTGAAGAAGGAATATTTACCACCTGTTGTCTCAAATCATATAGATAAACCATTAAACACTTAAATATTTCATTGTCCTGTCTCCACAATTCTATTGGATTCTTCAGAGAATGAAAAAAAAAAAACATACCACCTTAACTCTTTCAACTACATTGCATATTTTGAAAACAACCATTTTGATTTGACCTCTAAAATATCTTTTGCATTCTCCTTTTACTACCATAATCCTAAATCAGACATAACTAATTATTGATGATTTAAAAAATTGAGGTTTATTATATAGTTGACTTTGGAACAGCATGGGTTTGAACTGCATGGGTCCACTTACCTTTTTTTTTTTTCAATAAACGCAGTACAATCGTGTAAATGGATTTTCTCCTTCTTATGATTTTCTTAATAACAGTTTCTTTTCTGTAGCTTACTTTATTATAAGATACAGTATATAATAATACATATAATATACAAAATATGTGTTAATTGGCCATTTGTGCTATCAGTAAGGCTTCTGGTCAACAGGAGGCTATGAAGTTTTGGGAGAGTCAAAAGTCACATGTGTATTTTTGACTGTGTCGAGGAGCAGTGCCCCTAACGCCTATGTTGTTCAAGGGTCAACTGTAGTTGTGTCATATCTAGTGATATGTAAGAGGCCAAGGATTAAGGATACCTAATCTCTGCTTTCTAACATCTAAATCTGTTTCATAAGCTGCTTGAAAAATATTCTATTGAGCAGCATGGAAAAGCAGTCTGAAGAAATATTTTATTACTCTCAAGGCCTTGGGTCCAAATATATGTACAGATTTGGTGAGGCTGGTTGGGCTACATGAATGGGGTAATTATCATATTATGGGTAAATATCATGATATAGCATATACTGCTAAAATAATCATTTAATTTAGCTTTACTTTGGGAGAAGGGCAGATCAGAGAAGACACTCAACAGGGCATAACATTGAAACATACTTTCCATGCTATCATACTTCACACAAGACTCCATTGAAGCTCATACTCTAAAATACCCAAACTTCTTAACATATCTGGCACTCTGACATCAATTTACCTTCTCACAGTGTGGTTCTCCAGCATAATTGAATTGGATAAAACCAAATCTATGAGCCTAACAATTTCCCACAACTCTCACTTTGTTTATGACATTTTCTGCAACTAGAATAGTCCTTCTCCATCTCTATATTCAAAGTCTCTCTCTCCTTCCAGGTCCAAGTTCACAGTGTCCAGGAAATGGGCTCAAAAGTAACCTTCAAGTTTGACATTATAGGCAGTCATCCTCTACTTGCACTTTCCTCTGGCCTTTGTAATGTGCTTATGTTTTGTTGAAAATGCCCTGTAACACATTCCTTGACCTAAATAGCCTCCTTCACAGTGACTTAAAGGAACAATAAACCTCTTTTTTTTTTATTAAATTCTGCATTAATTTAAGTAGTGTTATTAATAGTGTTGATTTTCTCTGGTGTAAAATATGAATACATAAACAAATGGATACAAATTGCAGCCTACTAGAAATTCATTGTTTCATTCATTTTTGTAACATCAAAATTTCTGTCAAAGTGGCTTCTATAGTGTAGGTTTTTTTAATATGTGTTAATGCTTCCTCTCTTTATGTCCGTAGGTCCCACAGATTTTTATAAAACTGCTATATCACTAAGAGTTGAATAATTGATTCTTGAACACTTTAATCCATTCAGTGTGGTTCTAAATTCCTTAAGTGTTATTTTGAGGATGGATCTTTTTTTCACTTTTTCAATACCCTGCTCAGTTCTGTCACTCTACTGCCCTCTAATTTTTATATTTAAATGATATTCTAATTCATATTGTGTTACAAATTTATCTTCAAGTATTTTGCTTCCTAACATCATCTCTAATAACAAGTGTGGAACATTTAAATACATACGATCTGAAAGAAAAGGCCTGAGGAACATGTTTTTTTCTGTGCCTGCACTAGACAATAAGATGCACAAATTGGAAATGCTTTCCAACCTCATCCTAAGTCCCCTCAGCAGCTGACATTGCCTACTCCCCTGAGGAAACAGAAGCATTTGGGTGTGAACTTCTCTCCTAATCTGCTTTATGCTCCCTTAGTCCCTTTTCTTTTTATCTCCTTTTTTGCTGACTGTGAGAAGGAACTGTTTGATCTTTTTTCCCTCCAAAGACTCTTTCTTTGTACTTCTTCAAAGATCCCTATCTTAAAATTACCTTCCATGTTACTTACATTCTTTTAGACTACCTCCATCTTAAGAAGAAAAAAGAAACCAAATGCTTTACAGTTAGCCCTGATCTACTATGCCACTTCTCTCTTTCCCTTGTCTATATGAATATCTTAAATAAAGATGAGATTTTTCCCTTGTGCTCTCCTCCCTAACTAAATTCAATCTCCTTCTTACCACTATCAGGTGCACTAGTGAACTTTTAGCTACTTCCTTACACTATCAGGTATACCAGGGAACATTTGTACAACAGAGTTACCAATGATTTCTAATTACCTGACCTTTGGAATACTGTGTCCTTTTCCAGTATGACATCATTTGACATTGTTGTTCACACCTATTGGAATTTTTTTTAAGGTTTTATGTGTGACAAAATTGTCTATTTCTATTCTCCTCTTACCCTTCCATCCTAATGTTTTACCTTGTCACTTACCTTTACCTTTTATGGACAGAATCTCTAAAAGAATGGACTTTGATATTGGCAATGAGTGTGCACAACAGCTTGGTGCTTTCATGTGTTTAGTCAACCTTGACAGTGGTATTGTCACTTGACAGTCACCTTGACAGTTGGCTGAGGGAGACACAGAATCTGGAGCAGACGCTAGGCTCTGAGCTGTCAGCACAGAGCCCGACGTGGGGCTCAAACTCATGAACAGTGAGATCATGACCTGAGCCAAAGTCAGATGCTTAACTGACTGAGCTACCCAGGCCCCCTTTGGAGTCTGGGGTTTTTAATTGAGGGTTGTAGTCTAGTGTCCTCAGGCATCCAGAAACTGGAATAGTGCTCAGGTGTTCTCTATAAGTCACTTATGCCCTGAAGCCAAGGTGTCTAGGGCCAGTAGCCTGAAAAAACGTATATGGCAACCTTGCTTGGTCACACCCTAAATGTTATCTATTGCACTGAAAGTCTCCAAAGAAATCATTAACTCCTCAACCTTTGCAAGAAGGACATACATAATTTGTACTATAAGGTATGTGTAATGTAAGAGTACAGGTTCTAGAAAAAATAGAAGTAAGAAAAAGAGCCAAAAAGGCAGTTCTTCATGGAGTTCTTTCAGCTTTCCTGTCTCAAAGGAGGCAGAATTATGAGTGCTAATGATATGTTATTACAGAGTCAGCTTATTACTCATCTTGTCACCATTTACCAGCTGTGTGACCTTGAATCAATTGAACTTTCTCTTCTTCATCTGTAAAATGACCATAATAATAATCACATCTGCCTCATAGAGCTGTTGCAAGAATTACAAAATAAACCATGTAATGTATTCAGAACAACGACTGCAAAATAGTAAGCACTTAACACATTCTGGCTATTATTACCAGTAATATGATGTGAAAAGTGGAATTGAAGGTAAGTGAGCATGTGCATAAGATAAGACAATAAGTTCAAATATTTAGAGCAGATTATTATTTCTGTTCTCTATATATTGGAAGATTTGCTCAAATTATTTTATAGATTTAATTAAGTAGGTGCTTTAGCAAATCATTTATTTGAAGCCTCCCATTTTAAGAAAGATAAAACTGAGATAAAACATTGTAAAATATCATGTTTTGATCCCATAAGTTGTTCTGAGATTTCTCTCTGTGTAATATTCCATTAGATGGAAAATGTATGCCAACCTGCTTATATTTCAATAATATTTTTAAAGTAAATAAATAAATATTATTATTTTAGGTCAATGTAAACTTCCATGCTTAGGCTTTAAAGAACTCATTCTCTTACATGTAAATTCTCCCACTTCAGAGATTAGTGGAGGGAAATTGAAGAAGCGATAATTGACCAAAACTTGTCAGAAGAAACTGAAAAATACTAAAAGAACTCAAGCTAAAGTCTATATTTCTAGTATTCATCCATTTACTTTCATTAAACATCCATGGAAGTTAGGGAAGTTCAGAAAAAATCAAATGACTCACCTGAGGGCAACCTTGTAAGCGGCCCTTATTTCTAGAAATTTTTGAAGATCTATGATTTTGTGTATGCTTGGAAACAGTGATACCAATACTAGGGGCACTTCCTGTTGTGATTTTGTAGATGCCATTGCCAGCCCAGATAGAGTCAGCTAATCATGATAAAAACCTTGGAAAGATGGATCATAGGATTCAAGCAAAGACAGTGAGTTTAGAACTGTTTCATTTTTATTTGTCCTTTCTAATGACAAGGTTTGCCTTAGGTTTTTTTGTGAGAGGGCGGTATCCGTAGGGCCAAGACTAGCTGGCTACTTTACCACAGGTGACAATTAACATTTTCTCTGTTGGGGTGAGATATCATTGAACCTAGCACCTCATTTTCCTCTTATCTGCCATTCATAAACCCTAAGGATAGCGCAGCACCATTAGTAAAATTATCTTAAAGGAAGTTAGTAAAATGCAGAAAAGAGAAAAGAAAATGAGTTTATCTTCAAAGAGTTGGCTTTCATGACATAATCTGAATACATTCCCAACCAAATTATGCACTCCTGTGTTATTAGTTTGAATTTGTTGTTTTGTTTTTCCATTTAGGGGGTTGGACAGTTATTATGGTACTCTGCTTTTCCAATAAGGGTTAATAGTAGCCATCAGAAAAGAGAAGGTAAAATATAGTTGCTTGGGAATACAAATTATAAAAAGATTCATGGGTATTGCTAAGAATATTATGCAAAAATTACATTTTATCATTTCTTTTTTTTCAGAATTTTCTTGTTTTTATTTTTTTAATATTTATTTATTTTGAGAGAGGGAGGCAGGGAGAGGGACAGAGAGAGGGAAAGAGAGAATCCCAAGCAGGATCCCATGCTGTCAGCATAGAGCCTGATGTGGGGGTTGATCCCACAAACGTGGCATCATACATCATGCATGACTTGAGCCAAAATCAAGAGGCAGACATTTAACCGACTGAACCCCCCAGGTGCCCCAGCATTTTATCAGTTTTATATAAATAAGAAATTATAGTCAAATCCCATTGAAAGATAAAATTAGCCTTCATAACTGAGCTTACACTGTAATTGGGAGTTCCACTAGCAGCTACCTGGGAATGAGTAGTGTCATTCATCTAAGTCTGTCTAAAAAATTATAAAATATTCTTAACTAGTTTGAAAAAATAACACATCAAGACAAATTAACTTATTAAACTTGGTTTAGCACTGAAAAAAAAGGTGTCCTAATGTTAAATTAAAGAGTAATAAAATAAAAGTTTTAAAAATTTATATGCTAATATTATTCTAATATAAATCTATAATTAATTGAGTAAACCTTTACTGACGAATGCTAATGTTGTGACACTAGCTGCCAAATGCTATAATCCATTCAGAATTGGCATTGACACATATATTTAGCTCATAGGAATAAGAATGAAAGAATCATTGTTTATACAGACAATGTCAGTTTTAATAACCAATTTTGGATATTTGATGTATCTAACAGTTTTTGTCACAACACGACTTAGAATTTGGAATAATAAATTGTGCTTTATTTTTGTTGAAGGTACACTGATAATCTTTGAGAATTCAAATATTTTATCTTCATGTCTGAATAATTTGCTTCTTTGACCTACATTCACAATACAGAGAATAAAAGCATGATATGAATGATTATTTATTAATAATATAAGTTAAATTAAGCAGTGACTTTTTCCCCAAAGATGTCTTTCTTAATCATTTGACGCCTTTGCCTTCCATCATAATTGCAAAACAGATTTTCCCATTATATTCATCTGCCTCTCTTCAACCCATAATTTTCCAGTCATGAACAAATGCATTCATTATCAACACTAAAATTGAGTATTAAGAAAGAGATTAAAAATGTGGCATTGATATCACAAAATCAATTTGATTTTCATGAAATCATGATTAACTTCAATGGAAGTATGAGAAGTATTTATATCCTAGTAGATCTGTTTCTGCAATAAGACTGTAGAGCTAATTTTATATCTCATCCCTGAGTCATAACTTTTCCCTGGTTCTTGAAGGTCCTCATAATGTAATGTTTTTCCAATCTGTTAGTGAATATCAGCATAACTAAAGTGGTGATATCTTTGTATATGTATAGTAATATTGACTTTAAATATATTTTAAATATATTTGGTGGCCTTTGGTTAAGTGCCTGACTTCAGCTCAGGTGATGATCTCATGGTCTGTGGGTTTGATCCCCGCGTTGGGCTCTGTGCTGACAGCTCAGAGCATTGAGTCAGCTTCAGAATCTGTGTCTCCCTCTTTTTCTGCCTTTCCCCCAATAATGCTGTACCTTTCTCTCTCTCAAAAGTAATTAAAATTTTAATATATATTTAATACAATAAGTTGTAATAAGTTATATTTTTAAATCATCAGGCAGAGTCTATAAGTGACAACGTGGTGTTGTATGGACAGTTGATCAGCACATTCAAGGACGGCACCGTGTATGAGTCTTATTGTGCTAGATCAGCAATAAAACCTTCCTCACAACTCTGATTCAATTTTTGGAGGAGTTTGAAAAAAATGAAGGAGTATGAGGAAAACTGTATCCTTTCAAAAAGGGCTAAATTTAAATGGTGAGAAAGAAGGAAGAAAAAAAGTAATCAACTCCAAGCCTTCTTGTCTAATTCTGTCATCATTACCAATGCTGCACCAACACCACAGAAGGAAGGATTTGGACTTGGACTTATAGTGAAAGAAAAAAGAAAAAGAGATGGAGCAGGGGAAGAAGGGAAGCAAGGAGGAAAAGACTTTAGCCTAACAGGCTAAAGTCTTGAAACATGAAAGAAGACTTGTAATTTTGAGGAGACATAGAAATGTCTGTTTCTGTAAGTTTTATTCTTTTTTCTATTTTTTATTTTTTAAGTAGGCTCCACACCCAGCATGAAGCCCAGTGTGGGGCTTGAACTCACAACCCTGAGATCAAGACCTGAGCTGAGATCAGGAGTTGGATGTTTAACTGAGTGAGCCACCCGGGTGCCCCTGTTTCCATGAGTTATATTATTTATTTATTTGTTTGTTTGTCTGTTTGTTTATTTTTGAGAGAAAGAGAGAGAGTGTGCAAGCTGAGGAGGAGCAGAGAAAGAGGGAGACACAGAATCCTAAGAAGGCTCCAGGCTCCGAGCTGTCAACACAGACCTTGACGTGGAACTTGAACTCATGAACTGTGTGAGATCATGACCTGAGCCAAAGTCAGATGCTTAATCAATTGAGCCACCCAGGTGCCCCTGTTTTCATGAGTTCTAAAAGATAACAAAAGCAACTACCTGAAACCACACATATTCAGTAATAATATTCAAATAGAAAGATAAAAACACTTTGTAATTCATTTGAATGCAGCAAATAAGGTGAAATTCATATAGATCTTTCCACAGAAATTAGATGTGAGAGTTATTTGTAAGTTTCACTGTTTTCAAAAATAAATAGCTGTCTTACCACAAGAGAAGTTCCCCCGTGTTAGGAGCCAACTTGACCATGAGGGGAGAAGAAGTGGAGACAGCGAGATAGGGTAACAACAAGCCTGTCGCTGAGACTGGGACAAGCCTCCAGCACAATCACAGAATCACAGCATCACAAGAATTATGAAGCTGAGGCACAGTTAGTTGCACGTAAACTTTATAACCCTGTTAGGTAGTAGGAATAAGCACAGTTGCCATGAGGTGAATGTACTCTTCTTGAAACATTCTAGTTACTTAAATTACAATAAAACAACTAAATCTTAGCTGTTGGCATAGTGCTCATAAAACTAACCAACTCATTCTCCTTCTGTGGGTTTTTCATCACTAGGAGACTGAACCAAACGGAATCTCTCTGCAGTGAAACATATAGGCTTGATGAGGATTAACCCCCTCCAAAATGCTGGGAACCTTTTGTTCTTTTAAAATACACCAATGCTTTAACTCAATGAAGAAGCTTTCTACTCCAACCATTCTCTTCCCTTGTCACAGAAGATGTCTTCTTTCCTCAACAAATAAGACTTTTTTTCCTTACATCGCTTTTTGGAGTGTTCTTTGGTTCCAATAAATGCTGAGAAATTTCTCATTTAAAAATGAGCCACAGATCCAAGAAAACCACATGTGCTACTAAATAAGCATAGCATTATTCTTTCTTTCCTTCAAAAATTATTTCGTTTATATAATATACAAGGCTCTGGGCTTAGTCCATTGTCAAGTAGAAGATCATTCTGGATAGTCTAGGTTATGATCCGTTATCAAACCACCGAACAATCTGTTTAAAATAACATTAGTTTGTCATTACTCCCCTTGCCTGTCCGTCCATCAAAAGTAGTCAGAGGGGGACAACGCATTATGGTATGATTGGAAATTAGGCAGAGAGAGCAGCCTTCATTTCAAAGGTGCCCACTGTGGTGCCGGAGGAAAACATGCCTGATGTGGTCCCACATTGGCAATTAAGTGCTTGATCACAGAAGTGACACACATCACTTCTGCTCATAGGGCATTAGGTATAATTAATCACATGGCTACAACGAACATAAAGAGACCAGGAAATGCAATAATGCTGTGTTCTTGGAAAGCAGAGGGCTCAGAATATTTAGGTAGCAGTGCTCACAATTACCACCATAGAAGCGAGTGAAATAGGTTGTTTATCTTCCTGAAATTCACAACCTATGCAAGAATTCATAAAATAAATAAGTAATCAAATAAGTATATATTTATAAATTACTATGATGCTAAAGAAGAGGATTTATTGTTAGAAACTAATGGGGAAGGGGCCACTTAAGTTAATACCTTTAAGGAAATGCATTTAACCTGAAATTGAAAGCATACAAAAGAGTAGCAAGAGTGTATTGAATGTATATTAGATTTAAGATGCATGTGTCACAGGTAGTAATATCAGATGTTAAAGGCAATGGTATCTAGTTGAGATTTAAAATAAAATGACATGGGAAAAGCTTTTTTTTTTAAATTATTTTTTATGGTGATTTAGTTTTGAGAGAAAGAGACACAGAATCCAAAGCAGGCTCCAGGCTCTGAGCTGTTAACACAGAGCCTGGTGCGGGGTTCAAACTCGTGAACTGTGAGATCATGACCTGAGCTGAAGTCAGACGCTTAACCCAGTGTCACCCAGGCGCTCTAACATGGAAGAACATTAAGCAGATGTATTAAGTGTGCAGATTGCAGATAATTTCAAGAAAAATTAGCAAAAATAGATTTTTGATTTTATGAATTAATAAGCTCAATGATGTCAAGGTCTGGATAAAGTAATTTACAGTTTTATTTCTGGATTTTCCCTTATGTTAGAGGCTGCACTGTACATTCTAGGATCACCTATAGGACTGAATGATATTTTCCAGTAGGTCAGCTATCTGCCTTCTCTGAGAATGGGAATTACTATCAGCTGAAAAACAAAACAAAACACATTGCCTAAAATCCTAACATCCCACCCTGCGCCTGACAGGGGGCAACCTATATCCAATGAGTATGAAGTCCTGACCTCTTCTCTCCACCTGGAAAAGAATGCATGACTGTCCTAGCCACAAAGATTCCAGTGAGGTTGGCTGAAGCCTTATTGTGACTACAACACATTCAACCTCTCCTTTTCACCAATTCTACTTTATCCCCCTTCTGACAAGAGTGCTGATCCTGAGAAGATTTTCCCAAATTTTATTTCCAAATAACATTTCTTGCATATTTATCTCTAAACATTTTTTAATGTTTATTTATTTTTGAGAGAGAAGGAGAGAGACAGTGTGCGAAGGGGGGAGGGGCAGAGAGAAAGGGAGACACAGAATTCCAAGCAGGTGCCAGGCTGCAAACTGTTAGCACAGAGCCCAGTGTGGGGCTTGAACTCATGAACTGTGAGATCATAACCTGAGCGGAAGTCAGACGCTCAACCCACTGAGCCACCAGGCGCCCCTTTTGCATGTTTATCTCTATTGCAGAGTCTGTTCTCCTAGGAAACTGAACTTCAGCAGTTGGTTCCAGTATTAAGAACTGTGAAGGTTCTGCATTTTTTACTCCACCTGCAAACCAACTACTTAGCTTACCAAAGTTTCACAGATGTTGACAGAAGACACAAGAGTACTGGGACAGACACAAAGGACAGTATATTACTCAGAGCAATAACTGGAGTTAGGTTGGCATTTGTGCACATTCCTCAGGCTCAGCTCCCTCAAGGCTGCACAAGGAATGCCAGATGAGACATTGGAGGCGCAGTGCAGTACAGTACGGGAGAGGAAGCCCAAGTCTCCAGAACTTACAATGGACAGTTAGCCTGCCTATGCTTCGCCAGCGGAAGACATTATCTTTATTATACTAAACAGTAAATGAACCTTCCTTCTGCTCCAGAGACAATATATCTTCAAAGACTATTTTCTGTACAGCATTCCAGAAAATATAGTCTGAAAGAAAGGCAAGTCATTGGAGAATTGTATCTACACAACCAGGAGGAGTTTCCGAAAGATGGTAAAATGGATTTTCGGAACTATTTATTCCTCCAGCTGGCTGGCAATAATGACCACAGCACACTGGGCATAAGATAACAGTGCGGCCGTTAAAATATTCATCCATCATGAATTGGGATGCTATGCTGGTGAAAGGAATTGTATTAACAAAGACAATATATTGGATGTTATAGAAAAATGGGTGAGATAAGTCATTATAGGATCAATGGAATTAGATATGTTTTGTTCAGAGCACTTGATGCTCTGCATAAATATAATGAAGGCTGTGACAAATCATCAGTTAGAAATCAAGTGTGTAAAAGCAACCAGAAAACAATTTGACTAAAACCTGGGCCAAAGACATTAACAGCCACCTTGCCAAGAAGGCGAATACGCATACAGAAAGATGCTCCCCAGTATGTGTCATCAGAGAAACGCAAATTAAAGAAACAACGAGGTATGACTAAACACCTATTCAAATGGCCAAAATCTGGAACGCTGACAACACTAAATGCTGACAAGGAAGTAGAGCAATAAGAACTCACATAGTGCTAGTGGGGATGGAAAAGGGTTTAGTTACTTTGGAAGACAGGTTGGCAGTTTCTTATGAACCTAAGTACACTCTTAAGATATGATCCAGCAATCATACTTCTTGATATTTATCCAAAGGAGTCGAAACTTATGTTTAAATCTGTACATGGATGTTTACAGAACAAAACACGATAAACAGATGCCTATAGAAGCTATATTCTTAATTGCTGAAACTTGGAAACAACAAAGATTTCCTTCAGTAAGTGAATGGAGAAATAAGGTGTGGTATATTCACACAATGGAATATTATTCCGTGCTAAAAATAAATGAGCTCTCAATAAATGAAAAGACATGGAGAAATATTAAATACATAATACTAACTAAGTGAAAGAAGACAATCTGAAAAGGCTAAATACTGTATGATGTTAACTGTATGATATCCTGAAGAAAGCAAAACTATGGCAATGATAAAAATATCAGTGGTTGCCAAGGATGGAAGGGGAGGTAAATAGGAAGAGTATGGAGGATTTTTAGGGCAGTGAAAATATTCTGCCTCGCATTATAATGATGTGTATATGTCATTATGCATTTGTCCAAACCCATTAAATGTGCAACACTTAGAGTGAACTCTAAGGTAAACGATGGATTTTGTGTGATAATGATGTGTCAGTACAGGTTAATATTAAGCAACAAATATATGTTCTGATGAGTAGTTGAAATGAGGGAGTTCTTGCATGTGTGGGGGCAGGATGGTAGGTGATCTCTGTTCCCATCTCTCAATTTTATTGTGAATCTACAAATACTCGAAAAAAATAAAGCCTTTAAAAATTAATTGTGGGGGGCACCTGGGTAGCTCAGTCAGTTAAGTGTCTGACTCCAGCTCAGGTCATGATCTTATGGTTTGTGAGTTTGAACCACCCCGCCCCGCCGCCCATCCCCTGCTGACAGCTCAGAGCCTGGAGCCTGTTTTGGATTCTACAATCTGTCTCCCTCTCTGCCCCTCCCCCGCTCACTCTCTGTTTCCCTTTCCCTCTCAAAAATAAATAAACATTAAACAATTTTTTTTTAATTAATTGTGGATATCAGAGGACTCACTTAGCAGCATTTAGGAGACTCCTATCTCCTGCAGTCAGCAAGGAGACTGTTATGGCAAGATCAGGGTCTTGCTTAGGAAAGAATGAGACGCTATGATATGTCATTGGGACATCTGTGTTGATGCACTTGAAAATCTTGAACCTTTAGATTTCCCTAAGCCCTCAAAAATAGCCCACCTGAATCTATTAAGATCTGGTACTTCTTATTTGATGACAATGCAAGATAATACATGTCCCCAACCCCACAAACTCCCTCTTCCCTTTCTGGCATTTAAGCCCCTAGCTAAGGTTAAATCACAGGCAGGGAAGTGCTGAGACGCTAAGGAAAGAATGGAAGGAAAGGTACTATACCCTGAAAAAAGTGAAATGTCTAGCACGCATGTACTAGCAAAAGCCAGGAGAGCACAGCATTTGGGCTCTATTTTGAGTCTGCTGAAACAAGTGGGCAATGGCAGGCTAGAAGATAAGGTTGAGTAAGGGAGAGTTTATTGATGTGTGAGCACTTGTCTGGAATTCATAATTTATCACTCTGGTAGGAATCCTGAGAAGTGAGACAAACATGGTACTCAGAGGTCTCCAAGAAGATGGAAAATCTTACAGGCTAAATTAAGTGAATTAGAGATTCCACATACTATGTAAGTTTGGAAAATTTGTCAGAAAAAAATAATTTCACTAGAGGACTTTCAGGACAATCCTTTCACCAAAGCAATCAAGAAGGGACTGTAGAGAGGGGCATCTGCATGACTGAGAATCAAAATTGCGGCTCTTTTCTCTAGTCCAAGGCTGAAGGTATAAAATGCTGTTACTGCACTGGGCTCCCTGATGACAATATATATGAGAGAGGATTCCCACAAAATAGAAGCCAAGAGGTGGTACTTCACAGTTGAGCCAGGTGAGCACATTATCATAATGAGATGCGAGATTGTTGTGCCAGCTGGCTCTCAAAGGGGAAAAATCTTCCATCCTGGGACCCAGCAAGAGTCATGTTGAACTTTAAGCTATAGCAGCCATCTGGGGACTTTAGATTCCTCAACTAAAAGTCTGGAACACATGAAAAAAGTCTTCATCCTGGCAAGGATAATTAACCCTGATTAACAGGAGGAAGTAAGCTGCTGTTAAACAATATGGATAGGGACAAATGTATTTGGCAAGTAGATGATCACTTCTGTGTATCTTCGGACTCCATGGCCCAAGGTTGATATAATTCTGTGTCCATTCCCTCAGCCTAGGAATGAGGTAGTAATCAGGAATACAGAGGCTTTGAGGATGAGATTCTTTGTCGTCCCACCAGGTAAGCCATCCAGAGGAGTCGAGGTGCTGAGATTGAAGGAGGATCCAGAATGGGTAGTAGAAGGAGGAAAAACTGCTTGTGAGTTGTTGCCCCAAGAGTGTTGGGTACTGGGGAGAGACATGTCTCATGGTCCTGGACCACACTGTGGACAGCTCTGCAGTACCATTTCAGTTTCAGAATGGAGGCCTTTTTTTTTAAGTTTACTTATTTATTTTAAGAGGGGAGGAGCAGAGCGAGAGAGGGAGTGAGAGAATCCTAAGCAGGCTCCATGCTCTCAGTGCAGGGCCCGACATGGGGCTCAAACTCACGAACCGTGAGATTATGACTTGAGCTGAAATCAAGAATTGGACATTTAACCTATTAAGCCACTCTGGCGCCCCAGAATTGAAGCCTTTTTGGAACAGCATTGTAACCTAACTTCTCTTTCTGGCCAATAAAGAATTTGTCTTCCTTTCCTTTAACATGTTACTTCTGGGACCACTTCCCAGTAATTTTTTTCTGCATATCACTCTCAATCTCAGAGTCTGCTTTCCACTGAATCCAACCCGAAACAGCCCTCATGGACAAAAGATGGCTAATGAAAACTCCGAAGATCACGTCCTACTACAATCACTTTCAAAGGCAGGAATAATGTAGGAGTGATGGAGCCAGTGGGAAGATTAGTCAGAAGGCTATTGCACATGAGAAAAAGCTGTGACTTGGAGTAAAGACTGTGTAGATCGAAACTGTGCTGATGGAGACTGAAGGTTTAATTTTGAGGGGTGTTCAACAGGTATCAGTGATATAAATTGTGTATGAAAGAGTGATAAGGGGTTACGATGAGGTGCATATGTTCAATCAAAGCCAAATATTTTCTTGAAACGGTTCATTTTGTATTTTTAAGATATTTATATTTTTTATTTTTTGTATTTTTGATATTCTATTTATTTATCTTGACAGAAAGAAAGAGAGGGGGGGCAGAGAGAGAGAGAGAGGGAGAGAGGGAGTGAGAGAATTCCAAGCAGCCTCCATGCTGTCCGTGTGGAGCCCAGTGCAGGGCTCAAACTCACAAACCATGATATCATAACCTGAGCTGAAAGCAAGAGTCAGATGCTTAACCAACTAAGTCACCGAAGCACTCCAGTTCAGTTCATGTTTTTGCCTTTTCCATTGTTAATTAAAAATATTTTCTTGCCACAAGAACAACACTAGTAGCAATAATGCAGAGATGAACACATGAAGATATATCTTCATGTCATTTACATGTCATTTAAATTAGTTTTATGGACTATTGCCTTGCTGGCATATCACTCTTTTCCAGGACTCCTATATTATGGGGTTGGTGTGCCCATCAATCATTTTATAAGCAACCTTCTCACTCATGTTTCTGTTAAGAAATTCAATTAACAGGAAATAATATAGATTAACTAGAAAGCTGTGAAATTCACACAAAGTCTAAATTCTGTGCTGACCAAACTTCAAACTGTTTATGACTTTCCCTTCACTTCTTATGACCGAAAAGATCAGAGACCTAGGTTAGGATCATAGCTGGTAGCTCTTTAAGCCCATTCCATCATGTGAAATTTCATGCTCATGTGAACAAGAAACTGACTTTTCTGGTTACTGCCCACTTGTGATCTACCTGTAGATGTCACCTTCTTTGGAGGGTGAATGACCTATCGTTAAATCTCCAGAATCATGTGTACCCTGTTTGTGATACTTTATTATAATAACTAAGGTACATGATTAGCTGGAACATCCCATAAATTGAAACTTTGAAATCCAGTCACTTGATGACCAGAGCTGGCAAATAAAAGGTTAAATTAGAGAGTAAATATCTCATGTGCATTGACTGCAGCAAAGTTCTATTTACTCAAATAAGTAACCATTTAACATAAGAAAAAAGATTTTTTTTTTTTTTGGTTTTGATAATGAATGTAAGATGAACGCACTATCACTAGAGGATTCTTTAGGAAGTGCATCATACACTTTTATTGGCTGTGCTGTACTGACACACTCACATCTGCGCCCAGAGACTGTGGTTTTATCAATTGAGAAAAAGGGAGAAAAGCAGCTGCTGGAGTGGTTAGTACAACTATGAAAAAGAAATCATAATTTTGAACCAGCCTTTAAAAATGTTTGAATATTTATTTTTTAAAGATGTAGAGAAGTTACTGGAGAATAACAAACACATCATGCTTTGACTCATAAGCTGAGTTTGTGGAAAAAGGGTAAAATCAGATTGAGAATTCCAGAGAACAAACTTTAATTTCCCCAAATATTGTTATGTTGGTATCCTAAATTAAAGAAGGAAATATAACAGAGAAATTTCTAGAAATTGCCCTAACTTATTAATTTAGACCTTTTATCAACATATAGCCATGTAACTACATGCCTATACATGTGACCGTGTGTGTGTGTGTGTGTGTGTGTGTGTGTGTATGATATCATAGTGGATCTGGGGGAAGGCAAATACCATTTTACCTCATGTGCAAGGAAATGAATATTATGAATATGTCAACCCTCTTAGGCTTTCTCTGTCCCCTCACCCTTTCCAGCTCTGGGAAGGAGTGAACTGGCAACCAAAAATCTCCAGAACGAATTGACATCTGCACTTCTCCATTGCAGGGGAGCTTGACAGCCAGCTCTGCCTGAAGCTCCTCTACTTCTGTGGCTTTGTATTAAGTTGCCTATGTTTGCCAAATACTTAAATAAAGGTCTCCTACGGTTTTCTCAGTCACAAAATTGACACAGTAATTGACCTGCTTATCTCCTGAGTCCTCTACTCAGAGTTCATATTCTTGAAGATGATGTGCTGCAGATCAAATCCTATAATGGTGACTAGGAATATGACTGCTAAAGTCAGACCACCATGTCCAGATCCTAGCTCCAGCACTTACTACACCTGTGAATTTGGTCAACTCACTTACTGTTTGTTCCTGAATATGCAAAATGAACTGTTAATAGTATCTGGCCTTCCCAGGCACATAACAAGCACTCAGGAAGTGTTATCTATATGCATATTAAGAAAGTGTGTTTTATGATCTCAAGCATGCAACATCTTTAATATGCACAAACTAGGTTTTGTTAAGGTTGGTATAGCAGGAGAATGGACCACACTTTTTAAAATGTGATTAACATATATTGGGATAAAGTAATTTCTAGATTTTTTAAAAAATTTATTGGAAAGTGTGAGTTGAAACAGATTCTCAGTAATCTTCAGTTACATTTGTGTGGCATTTAAAAGGTACATAAATATACCTCTCTGGGATTAGGTAAAGACACATAAATGAGTAATTCTTTCTAGTTTAAAGTATTACAATATGACAAAAATCAAACTTAACCTCATCACTTTGTGATTTTTTTGAATAAAGAAATACAAGTTTATTTTTTTCTCTAATACAAGGAAAATGATTTAATAAGTAGAATGTGTGAAAAGTTTTGAAGCTTAAACAGAATATATTCACAGTGAAATCTAATATCATCATCAGTTTCACACAACAGAAGGTAGTTAAAATATATGCTAATCATGCTTAAAATGGCAAACTTAGAAATTAATATCAGTGTCTTCCAAAATATGTTTTTTGAATTTTGTAAGTTTTCATGGAAGGCTGATTGTATTTGATGAATTTTAAAATATGAGTTCAGGCAAAAGAATTGGTGTGAAAGAATTTAACAATGAATCTATTTCAAAAGAGTTTATCTATTTTTCTAAATGCTGTTTATAGTTTATACCTCATGCTTTGTAGAAATTTTCCATATTTCTTTATAATTAAACTGAATTCTTTTTCATTCACTAAAAGAGAGACTATTTTTTTAATTAAATGTTTATATCCTATAAATATATAACGTATTTTCTGCTCTTTTACACTGGTACTCAGTTTATTTGGAGAAATATATAAGGCATGTTTTTCCTCCTATGACCCCACATTAAATAAGTACTCAACCACTTTTTCTCAGTTTCGAAGTTATAGCAAATGCTTCTGGAGCCAGACTGAAAATTAATAAATTAATATAACTGTTTCACTATCTAACAATTAAGAATAAATAAAATTCTCCAGTATAACTGTCTGATGGCAAAAGAGCTTTTAACAATTCTACCCTACTTCTCACTAATTAAATAATGATTGTATCATTCATAAAGTTTTATCATTAGTGTATATATATATATAATTAACTATATATATAATGAGTTCGTAATATATATGTCAAAATCTCCAACATAAATTTTGTCACATGGTTGCTCTAGAAATGTTTCCTAGTTCAATACACACAGAGTTTTCTTCTGAGATAGGAAAGCTATTAGCAAGTCATTACTTTTATTTAAAAAGCCACATAAATCAGATAAATAACCTTTTTGAGAATAGAAACAGCAGGAATGCACAAAATCTTCAGAGAAGTGTGAACCATGGAGAGGTAATCTGAATTCAGCAACTGGAGGTATTTCAAATACTAAGCAAGGGCAAGTTTCAGAGCAACTAAGGTAAACTGCTGGTGGACAAAACAAACAAACAAATGAACTTTTGAAGGATATATTGGATGAGGTAGTTCATAGACTGTTATTTCCTTCAGATACCTGCTGAAATTTGGGGCCGTACAACTTAAGCAGGAAGCTAAATTCCTAAGTAGGAAGACACTGAAAAGCAAAACAGAGGTTCCTTGCATTTTTATGGAACAAAACCCAGAAGGACAATACAGAACACTCGTGACTCTCAACTGAGAACACCTAAGAGTTAGGAGACATCCCGGGGCAGAGTAAGCATTAGCAGTGCACCAACCCAGCTGACAGTAAGCACAATCCCTGATTAAATAAAAGATATCTACAACCACTTTATCACTCTAATAGAAGGAATATTACATTCTCTCTGGAAGAATGTAGCATCATTCAGGGCCTTCATATTTTTTATACAAAATATCCTACATTCAGTAAGATAAATCTATTAGACATGCCACATGACCAAAAAACATGACAAAATCAGGCCCCAAAGAAAAATATTTTCAAGAATTATGCAGGTGTTACAGATCAGTGACAAAGTCTTTAAAAGACATATGACTAACATATTCAAGAAATAGACCAAAAAATGCAGAAAACAGTGGAGAAATAAATATTTTGCTATAGAATTGAAGGGTATAACAAACAATAAAATAATCATGCTGAAATTGAAAATTAAATATTTGTAATGAACTATCTAATGGTAGGTTTCAGAATATATTAGATACCAATTTAGTCAGAGAGAGTTAACTCAAAGATATATCAATGTCAATTATATAAACTGAAGCACAGAGAAGTTATTTAAAAATAAAGAAAAGTGTGTTAAACATGTATGGGACACAAGAAAACATGTAACTGTAGTTTCAGAGGGAAAGAAGAAAGTGAATAGGACCAAACATTATTTGAAAATATATTATCTTGAGGTATTTTCAAAAACTGTCAAAAGACTGCAACCCAGATTCAGAATGTTCTATAAATTGCAAATGAGAAGAGAAGGAGGAAGAGGAATAAAGGAAGAGGAGGAAGGAGGAGGAAGGAGGAGGAGGAAGAAAGAGACAGGGAGGGGGGAGGAGGGAAAAACATAAAAGAAGCAACAGTATAACTATCATTGACTTCCCAGTAGAAAAAATGGAAGACATGGAGAATGGAATGATATATTCCAAGTGCTGAAATAAATAATTACTAAACTATAATTCCATACCAATGAAAATATTCTCAACAATAATGACACAGTAAATGTTCATGCAAACAAAGAGAATTCATTGTCAAAAAAGAATGAAGAATGACGGACATGTAATTACATTGGTAAGTAAAATATACATTTACTGAACAAAGCACTAACTGTAATGTGTTGAAAATATAAATCTATTATTATTATTATTATCATATGACAGAATAGGACCACCAGATCTGTCTCCCCACCTACACAGCAACCAAACTGGCACAATCTGTCTGGTGTAACTATTTTGGAAGTCTTGAATGTATTGAAGACTTACAACTTTCAGCTGAGGCTTAGATACTAAATTTGGCTAATTTTCATAAGTCAGATTTCAACAGAGTGTCACCATCCCTCACACCTCAGCCCCGAGGCAGGCACCTGTGCACTTGTTCCTGGAGCAGTTTGCACTTAGGGTGGGCAAAAGTACCCAAATATTGAGGATATGTGCTCTGATCAATGATTGCTGCTCTGATCACAGGGGTGCAGACACGTAAGTGGCCAGCTCTTGTTACAACTCCACTCAAATCTCAACCCTTCCTTCGGTGGCTGAACTGACTTTAGGGAGATTTAAAGTTGGCACTTTCTTCTTTCTGTCTTCTCACTTTACCCTTTTTGGAGCCATCTATAGAAGACTAGGACATTGTAAAGGGACTGCATAATTTATGGAAATTAGACACAAACTGTGCATGCCCAGAAGAAGGTGTAGGCTCAGAAAAGATCTGAGAAGATATTTAAGATTACACTTTAGACTGATCGTCAGTACAGAGACAACCTACAAAAATTAAAAAAAAAAAAAAAAAAGCCAAAGCAACAATAAAACCCCAGGAAACCCTGGAGAAGGAAAAGAGTCTGATTTTACTCACATTATTTGATTCAAGTGTCCAGTTTTCAACCAAAACATCACAAGTTATACAAAGAAATAGGAAAGCATGGCTCATTCAAAGGAAAAAAAAAATCAACAGAAATTGCCTCTGAAAAAGTCCTGATAGTAGATCTACTAGACAAGTACTTTAAAATAACTGTCTTACAGATGTTCAAAAAACTAAAGGAAGACATGAAGAAAGTTCAGAAGACAATGTATAAATAAAATGGAAATATCAATAAAGAGATAGAAAACCTAAAAGAAAGCAGAAGAAACTCTGTCACTAAAAAGTACAATAATAGAAATGAAGAATTCACAGAAGTGTTCACAGACTTGAATAGACTGAACAATCAGTGAAATTTTCTTTTTAAAAAATTTTTTTAAATTTTTTATTTTATTTTTTCTTTATTTTTTATTAATGTTTTTTATTTATTTTTGAGAGACAGAGAGAGAGACAGCGTGAGCAGGGGAGGGTCAGAGAAAGAGGGACACAGAATCTGAAGCAGCCTCCAGGCTCTGAGCTAGCTGTCAGCACAGAGCCTGACACGGGGCTCAAACCCACGAACCGTGAGATCATGACCTGAGCCCAAGCCGGACGCTTAACCGACTGAGCCACCCAGGCGCCCCTATGAAATTTTCTGAAAAATAGACCAACAAAATTATCAGGTATAAGGAATAAAAAGAAAAAAAAATTGAAGAAATGGGAGCAGAGCCTAAGGGACCTAGGACACCATTAAGGGAACCAATAACTTTCCTAAAGTAGGAAAGAGAGAGATAGGGGCAGAGAGAATATTTGAAGAAATAATGATTGAAATTTTCCAAAAATCTGATGAAAGACATGGATATAAACATTTCAGTGTTTCTGTGAAAGTGTTTTTTGGATGAGTTGCATTTAAATTGGTAGATTCTGTATGGGGCACCTGGGTGGCTCAGTTGGAGAAGCCTCAGACTCTTGATTTCAGCTCCTGCCATGATGTCACAGTCATGAGATCAGCCCCTCGTGGGACTCCGAGCTGACAGTGTGGAGCCTGCTTGCGATTCTCTCCCTCTGTCTGCCCCTGCTTCACTCATGCTCCCTCTCTCTCTCTCCCTCTCAAAAATAAGTAAACGTTAAAAAAATAATAAAATAAAATAAGTTGATAGGATGTGTAAAGCAGAATGGCCTCCATAATATGGCCTCCCATGCAATCATTTAAAGGCCAGAATAATACAAAAGTTTTACCTCCAGCCAGGAACAAAAAGTTCTCTTGTTTGACAGCCTTCAAAGAAGATCATTGGTGCTTTATGGTTCTACAACAAATTAGCTGATTTTTGGTCGTAGAATCAGCTCTATAGATTTTGGACTTACCAGTCTCCATAATGGTGTAAGCCAATTTCTTATTATCTACCATATTGCACTGAAGACCCCTGACTCTAACACACTGGTGGTAAAAGTGTCATTTTTCGGAAGGCTATGGTAAGTCTGAGAACGAGCATTCAACCAGGTATTCAAAATCAGAATAAGAAGCATGTGATGATTAATTTTCTTTGCTTTCAGAATTAGCACATGTTGCTTAACCCATTTTTCACATTACACATCATTGTTTGCTTCTATAATCAGCCAAAGCACACATGACTTGCTTTAAACTCTCAAATACTCATGCCACTCTTTCTGTGTTCCATGTCATATTGGGAGCTCATAATATCTTGTTTTAAAATTGCACTTAATGTGTAAGCATAGCATAGAAAAAATGTTTATAAAACAAAATAAAGATTGTTATGTTATTTATTATTATGTTGCTTGAAACATGAAAATAGCTTATGAGTACAACGGACTAAAGAGCATAGAAAGATATTTACTTTTTATCTAAATTTTGGTTTATGCAAACATAGAATATATTTCAAATATGCTTTCAACATAATATTCTTTATCTAGAAACTGCTGTGTTGAGAGAATTGGTGATTTTTTTTGCCTGAAACTAGAAAGATAAATATTACTTTTTATAGTGCTTTTAGTTGACAACAACATTTAAAATCTCATTTGAAGCGTGATATAACTATTCAAAATCTATTAGTGTGAAAAGTATTTAACTGAACAATCATCATGTCACATACATAAAGTTGTAGGCAAAAGATGAATAAAAATTAAAAGCAAAAGGAAAGAGGAGGTAAAAGGAATTTAAATGTTCCAATATTCTAGAATGATCAGCAGAGTGGTCAAAGTAATTTTTGTACTACAATTTGTAAAGGGAACATATGGTAATATCTATGATAATCACTAAATAAATAATAAAATAATTCATAATTAAAAATGGAGGGGAAAAATGAATAGTAAAAATATTTTACTAATCCAAAAGAGGTCAGGAAAGGAAGGAGAATGAATGTAAAATAACTGAAAGCAAATAGTGTGTCATCGATGTCCAATTAAACATTAATTACTTAAAATTAATAGACAAAAAGCTTTCAATTAAAAAACAATTTTATGTTATCTCACCTTTCTGTTAGATAGCCTCGTTCCTTTTCTTGTGACTCAGTAGTTGGGTATCAATGGACTTGAGTACAACTCTGTAGGTATAACAAAGGCTCTTTCATTTGTAGAATTCCATTTTAGTCATCCCTCTCTAACTGCTTTCTCATGAGCCCAAATCCAAGGTTCCACCAACCCAGAAAAGACTTACACACAAGGAAAAGTCTTAAAGAAGCAGCAACTTCTTCATTACTGGTATGAAAGAAAAAAACATAGAATTATTAGAATTAATATATTTTAATTTTAAAACTATGAACTCGTCAAGAGTAAAGGTGACTGTGTACAGCCCCATGCAATATGCCATGTATGGTAGTCAGAAGTTTGTTTAAACGTCACCTCTGAGATTTTTGGCCTTTGGGGAGAATTGCACTATTTTTCATATGTTAGAGCATGAGGAAAAAAAGGGAATTGGTTGATTCAGAGACCACTCTGACAACTTAGGTTTGATTTGGAATCGCAAATAAATCACTTATAACTTGAGCACTACATAGAGACACTTCCCCCCTATTATTATTTATGTATTTGTTTTGGAATAGGTACCACTTCTTCAACATTTGGATTTATATCATAAGATGTTTTAAGAGTTGCCTTTTCTTGAAAAATTCTGAATATTTAGCAATGCTATGCCAGCATCCGATTTTGCAATTCCCTGAAGATGAGTTTCCCAGGTTCTTTCTTTCTTTCTTTCTTTCTTTCTTTCAAGTTTATTTTTGAGAGACAGAGAGAGACAGAGCACAAGTGGGGATGGGGCAGAGAGAGAGGGAGGCACAGAATCCTAAGCAGGCTGCAGGCTCTAAGGTGTCAGCACAGACAGCACAGCGCCTGACGCGGGGCTGGAACTCAGGAACTGTGAGATCATGACGGGAGCAGAAGTCTGCCACTTAGCTGACAGAGCCATACAAGTGTCCCGCCCTGCATTTTTAAAGGTCAATATGCTTAACTACTAGCCACAGCCTTCATGACTGCCTGTGTTCTCTGATAACAACACCATCTAAGTGTAAGCAGTAATTTATCATTTTGATTGCAATGTCGCTTGTCTTAAAGTTAAATTTTAAATTGTGTAAAACACTTTTTAATTTCTATATTATGACTACAAAACATGAGAAATAAAATCTAACTCAACAGTGGCACAGGTGTGAAGAATAATCCAGTCTACTTTTCACATGAATTTTACCTTATCATAAGCATTTGAGTTTATTAACATAATATCCAGCTGCCTTGGTTTTCTGAGTATTTTTTAAAGTCTAATATTTTGACTTGAATCTTTTGTGTTTGTATTTGTATGATGCTATTTTCTATAATTAAGCAATCTTCATACAGGTTTCTTTCTTATACTACACCATAAATATTTATTTTAATGATGAATCAATGCTTTTGACTGAAATTAGTGACCAATTTGGAGAGGATTTGAAAAGAGTGTGGTGCAAGGAGTGAAGGCTTTACCACCTTAGGATAGATAAATAGTGTCTTAGGTTAACATGGTTGATTTGACAAAATTATCATGTTTTTTTTTGTAAATTTAATGCTATTTGAGATAAGACAATAAATAGATATATAGAATTGATCATAATGATCATCTGTTATTTCAAATACTTTAAAAACAACCACAAGTTGGACAAGAGTAGAATCACAGCAAAGTTCAGGTCCTTATAGTCTTGGTTAGAGGTTTTTATAAAGTAGACACATACTTTAGTAAACACTAGAGGTGTGTTATTGGGCCATTCCAGAAAAATACGAAAGATTAGATTTTATTCAAAAAGTGAAGAAATATAAAATCTATGACACCTTAAATGCTATTAGAAAAATATGTTTGTCTTAAAAGTTGACATCGTTTTCAACCAGGCAAACATATACTCCCCACATAATGTTTATCAAACTTTTAAATGTAGATTTGCATGTCCGGAGCACTTGGTGGCTCAGTCGGCAGAGCGTCCAACTTCGGCTGAGGTCATGATCTCACAGTTCATGGGTTCCAGTCCTGCATGGGGCTCTGTGCTGACAGCTCAGAGTCTGAAGCCTGCTTTGGATTCTGGGTCCCTCTCTCTTTGCCCCTCCCCAGCTCATGCTCTGCCTTGCTCTGTTTCTCAAAAATAAGTAAGTGTTAAAAAAAAAAAAAGTAGATTTGTATGACAGATGATGATAAATATAAATGAAACTTCATCTGATAATAAAAAGCTCTAAAGTCTACTGTAAACATGTTTATTTGCAATAGCCTATCATTCTTGAAATAACAATTGACACAGAGAGACTTGCACTTGACCCAATTATATAAGGTAATTATGATTCTATAATACTACAGCCCTAAATAATCATTATCTTACAACTTTATATAGTCCAGGGACTTGGAGTCTTAGATACTCACTTTCTATTAAGTAGGCACCACACCCAATATGCAGCTTTTATTACAACCCTGAGATCAAGATTCAGATGCTCTATCAACTGAGCCAGCCAGGTGCCCCTAGATATGCACTTTTAAAATGATGTAGTCAAAAGGAGAAATCTTTGGAAGGGACTATGTTGTTTAATTAATACATATCCAGGAGCCCCTGGCTGGCTCAGTCAGTGGAGCACGTGACTCTTGATCTTGAGCTCATAAGTTCGAACCCCACATTGTGTATAGAGATTACTTAAAAATAAAATCTTAAAAAAATCAATACGTACCCACATAAGAGCATTTCCACTTTATTTTAAAACTATAGCCTAAATTTAATGAAACAGACAAAACTATTTCACTTCAAACTATGGAAGTATTTATCACATGAAAAATTTATTATAGTACTATCTGCTTAAAATGTTATGTGAAAGTGACCCAGGTTCAGTTTGTCATCTAATTAAGGTCTTTATTTTATTTTATTTTTTTAAAGTTTATTTATTTATTTTGAGAGAGAGAGAGAGCATGTGCTGTGGGGGAGGGCAGAGAGAGAGAGGGAGAGAGAGAGTCTTAAGCAGGCTCCATGCTCAGCATGGAGTCTGATGCAGGGCTCGATGCCATGCACTGTGAGATCATGACCTGAGCTGATGTCGAGTTGAACGCTTAACCGACTAAGCCACCCAGGCACCCTCAATTAAGGTCTTTATATAGAAAAATAGTAAAGCTGACAACCTGAAAAGAAAAGTAAACAATACTTTAAAATCATGTTTTTAATAGTAATACATAATTCTAATTTCTCCTGATATGGATGAATAAAGCCTTCTCTCAATAGAATTAGCATTTTAAATTTGGTATATAAGAGAAAGTATTTTTAGTACTTCCCTGTGGCTATCATGATTCCATATTCTTATTTTTCCTTTTTTTTTTTTTAAACTGGATAGTAATAATGGCCACAGGTCACCAGAAAAGAAGATCTGGTTGCAGGATATCAGCTATCTGAATTACACCTAAGTAATTAAGGCAGCTGTCTAGTTATTCTTAAACTCCATATGTGTGCATTTGTAAGTAAATAATCAAAGGATCTCAGTAAGTACTTAGGCTTTGTATTGTATCTAGGGGTTAAGAATTTACAGAAGTGTGTTTTTTTTTTCCTAACTCTACCTGTATTCTCATGATTCCATTAAGTAGTGATTGTTTTGTTTAGTCTCGGTCAAGGAAATGAATTTTACATTTATTCTCTTTGAAATCCATATTTCCTTTTATGATGGGGATAAGTCACCATAATATTACTTCATTTTATAATACTAATTATTTTTTGTTAAAAATGTACCCTTTAAAGGAGAGACCACCACCATGCCCAGTCTCCTAAACGCCCCCTTTTGGGATTCACCTGCCACCATGCAGATATCTTAAACCCAAAGTATCTTATTCTTTTCGACTGGACATAAATGAGGCATTTGTGTGAGTAAATAAAAGCTGTGCTCCTACAAAAGTATTCTTTGTGCGCCTAAGATATATTTTTAGAAGAAGTTGCAGAATTTCCTTCCCTGGACATTTAAAAAATGAGATAAATTCTCTAGTTTCTGAGTGACTGGAATATTTCTGCCCGAGGGCAAGAAAATGAACTCTATACTTTTTAAACTTCCTACAGTCTAAGCAATTCTAACTCTTGAAAAAATACAATCAACTGCATTCATTAAATCAATAGTTATGCAGTAGCCTGCAGCACTCCATGCTAATTAGTCATTTTAAAGGGCTTGCTCTCTGAAAGAATGAGCAGATGTATTTTCACATTAGTTCAATTAATTGCTTTCATGATTTTGTTCCTACTCCTTTCTCCCTCCTTCCTTCCTTCCATCAATTTCTCCCTTCTTTCCTCCAGGCTTTTATCCCACTTACGTTGCTTTTTAGTTATTTCTCCCTTAACTAATGGTTCTACCTCATTTTATATTAATGAGATTTAAAGTTTTATTAATTTGTAGCATAACTTGAATTATTTTAGAGTGTTTTGAAAATATCTAAATGGGGTCTGAAACATCTAGTTATATTTGTAATGCTACATTCACATTTGAGTCTGGTTAAGGAGAAAGATTTTAAAATTTCAGGTATCTTTTGTAAATTTTGGATTGATAAGATTTTCAACGATGAGTTTAAGAATTACATACATGAAATAAAGGTATTCATATTCAGAATGGTGGTAGAAAAAGATATACATGTGCATATGCCTTCTGGATTTATGGTTACCATCCAAGATAAACAGATAAGGTCATTGTCTCTTGAACACATTAATCGCATTAAATATTCTGATCAATGATTATGGGATGTATTTCAACTTATTTAGATCTTAATTTACATGAAAAATATTTTTAGTTTTCACAGTGTAAGTTTTGCACTTCTTGTGCTTAATTTATTCATAAGCATTTCATTCTTTTTGATGCTGTTATACTTGGAAATACTTCCTTAATTTCATTTTCAGATTGTTCATTGAAACTAAGGAAATACAATTGATTTTTATATGTTGATCTTGCATCTTGCACCCTTGCTGAACTAATTTTTAAGTTCTGATAATAGTGTTTTAGTGAATGCCTTAAAATTGTCTATGCATGAGATCATGTCATTTGTAAATAGATACATTTACTACTTCCTTTCAATTCAGATATATATTTTATTTCATTTTCCTGCCAAGTTGTCCTGACTAGAGCTTCTAGTACAATGTTAAATATGTGTGGCAAAAATAAATATACTTGTCTTGTTCCTGATCTTAGGGTGTCTTAGTTTGGGCTGCTCTAACAAAACGTCCATAAACTGAGTGGCTTATAAACAACACAAATTTATATCTCACAACTAGAGGCTGTGGAAGTTCAAGATCAAGTCATTAGCAGATTGAGTGTTTGATGGGAGCCTGCTTTCTTATTCATAGATTGCTGTTTTTTCATTGAATCCTCAAATGGCAGAAGGAGTAGAGGATCTCTCTGATGTCTCTTATGTAAAGGAAGAAATCCCATTCATGAAGGCTCCTGTCTCATGACTTAATATTTTCCCAAAGACCCCATCTCCAAATACCATCACACTTAAGTTTCAACATAATGGGGAGGGGGGCATAAATATGCATTCTATAGCATTCCATCCCTGATTCCCCCAAAATTCATGTCTCTCAGTCCATTAGGGCTGCTATAACAAAAAAGCAGAGACTGAGCAGCTTATGAGCAACAGAAACTTATTTCTTACAGTCCTGGAGGCTGAAAGTCTGAGATCAGTGTGACAACATGGTCAGGTTAAGGGCCCTCTTATGGGTCACAGATTTAACCACTAATTGTCATATGATGGAAAGAGTGAGAGAGCTCTATGGGACCTTTTATAAGATTCCATTTATGAGGGCTTAGTGTCATGTCCTAGTCACTTTACTTACTAATCTCATCACCTTGGAGGTAAGAATTTCAACATATGAATTTCAGGGTGCGGTGGTACAAATATTTAGAGCTCAGCAATGTCCTTCTCATACGCAAAATATACATATTCCATTTGAATAGATCCAAAAGTCTTAACTTATTCCAGCACCAATTCAAAAGTTCTAAAGCTCAGAGTCTCATCTAAAAATCATGTATATCAAATACAGATAGACTCAAGATATGTTTCATTCTGAAGCAAAATTCTCCAGCTGTGAACTTGTGAAACCAAACACATGAGCTTGCAAAGTTTAATGGTGCGATGGGAGTAGGATGGAGATTCCCACTCCCTAAAGGAGAAATAGGAAAGAAGAAAGGAGTGAGTGACAGGTTGCCAGTGTGTCCAAAACCTAACAGGGTAAACAATAATAAACCCTATAGCTTCAGAACAATCTTCATTGACTTGACACTCTACCCTGGGGACCCACTTGGACTGCATTCCACCTCTGAAGCTCTCAAGGGTTGGAGATACATGCCTGTGGCTCTCCTGGGCTGAAATCATGCTCCAATGATTCTGCTGCTCTTGAGACCACACAGCTCCACTGGGCATTTCCCTAACAGGAATTTTTTGTGTTCACTGTGTATAATACTTTTTATATATTGATGGATTCTATTTGTTAGTATTTTGTTAAGGAATTTTTTTCAATGTATATTTGTAAGAGATATTGGTCTGTAGTTTTCTTCTCTTGTAATGATTTTGTTAATACTGACCTCATAGATTGTGTTGGAAAGTGTACCCTCTTTTGTAAGAGTTGTTTGTAAGAGTTTGTGATGGATTTGTATCAGTTCATCTTTAAATGTTTGGCAGAATTCAACAATGAGACATTCTGTGCTGGAGTTTTTTTGTGTGTTGGGGGGGAGGGTAGTTTTTGTGAGACTAATTTGATTTTTTTGTTTTATAAGTTTACTCAGATATTTATACCTCCTTGACTCACTTTTGAAAGTGTTATCTTTCTAGGAATTTGACTATTTCATCTAATTAATCTATTAGTATACAGATATATATAGTATTCTTTTATAATCCTTTTTATTTTTGTAAATTCTTTAAATTATTTCTAGTAATTGTAGCCGTTCTCAAAAGAGAGGTAATGAAGTGTCCAATAAATGTTGTTGAATTGTCTATTTTGGTCTTTTCTGGAATTTTTGCTTCACACATTTTGTTGATCAGTGATCAGGTATTTGTATGTTTATAATTGTTATATTTTCATGGTGGGTTAGCTTTTTGTTATAAAATATTCCTCTTTATCTCTTTAACGTTTTTTGTTTGTTTTAAAATCTATTTTGTCTGATAGTAGTATATCCAGTCAAGCTTTCCTGTGTTTGCTGTTTCATGATATATATTTTCCATAATTTTTCTTTCAATCTATTTTTATCTTTGGACAGAGTATGTCTCCTGTGGACAGAAAATTCATGGATCTTGTTTTTTCACCCAGTCTGACAATCTCTACCTTTTGATTGGATTGTTTAATCCACTTATATTTAGTGTTATTATTGGTATAGTTGGGCTTACTTTATTATCTCTACGCTTATGTCTTTTGCATCCCTCTGTTTCTCCTTTACTATTTTCTTTTGAGTTGAATATTTTCTAATATATATTTTAATTTCATTAATGATATATTCTGTTTTTGCCTTAATTGTTCCTTAAGGGCTTAATATATACACCTTAAGCTGTCAAAATCTATTAGAAATGTATAACAATTCTTGTGAGATATAGAAATGCTATTTTTGTAATGCTCTAATCTCCTTCTCCTTTTTTCTAGGCTATTATCATTATACATATTATATCTATATATGTTACAAAACCAATGTTAATTGTTGTGACTATTGCTTGATATAATTTTATGCCTTTTAAAGAAGTTGAGAAATGAAAGGAGAGCATGTAAACATTTACAGCTTTTGTTATATTTATCTTCCTATTTACTATTTCTAGTCTCTTTGATGCTATGGGTTTCAGTCACCACATGCTGTCTTTTCCTCAGTCCAGTAGAACTTTGTTCCCATCTACCTCCTTTGTAATATTAATGGATATGTTATAGGCTTATATGTGTTTTATATACACAACTTAATTATATGTACATTGCTTTTGAGAAATTTTGGTGCATTTTCATTCCCAGGAAGATAATGTAGTTCTCCACTAGGACATCAAAATCCTCAGTTGTTTACTGCTCTCAACTTGAGTGGAGTATTTCTTGAGAGAAGCTGAGATGGAGGTAACAGTGGGGTCATGGTTCAAATGCAAAAGACTCACTCTTACTGAATTTTAGTAAATTTTCTTGAATAAATGTTTCTTCATTTTCTGTATGCTATTATGACCATTTCAGGAGACTTAGATGATTTATCATTTTATAGTGTTCAAATGTTTCATTGGAGAGCAGATCCATTGAGCACTGCATATTATCAATCCAGAAGTGAAAATTGTATATCTATTTCTTATGCAGAAAAATTCAGGCTTTTGTTTCTTTGCTTTCTCCTTCCAAATCATGCCTTCAGAGACACACCCAACATAGAAAATTGGCTACTCAAGGGATTTCCTTACCCAAGAGAATTCTCTGTAGATATACAAATAAATTTTTCTCTGTTCTATATTGTTAAGTTTGAAACAGTGCTCCTATTGTTAAAAAATAATATAAAATCAACATGAAACCCTTACATTCATTTTATGAAAATTACCCTTAGTTCAGAAATATTCATAGTATATTCTAGTGTACATAATGTTTTTAAAAAATAATTAAATAATCAATCTTCATAGATAGATAAAAATACATAACTTTTGGTTTTCCCCAGCTTTTATTATTTGACTTATATACA
>CM053567.1:165154575-165257586 GCA_028646485.1 Cryptoprocta ferox
TTATATATAGTAACTATATTACTATATATAATATAGTAATATATAGTATTACTTGTTAATACTGTTATTTGTTAACAGTATTATTTGTTATATTTGTTAACAAATATTTGTTAACAAATCTTAACAGAATTGTTAATTATATTACTGTTATATATAGTAACTATATTACTATATATAATTGTTAATTATATTACTCGCATATATCTTAATATAGAGTTTGCATTCATAAATTATAATTCTTAACAGAGTGCAAAATTATTTTGGAATATACACTTTTATTTTTAAACAAGATACTGAGGTACTCATTAGTTACTCCTAAAACCTTAGCATAAGGAAAACACTTTTTCTTACTCATTATTAAATATGAAATGACCCTGAATGTTAATTGGCTATAAAGCCAACTTTAAAAACAACTTTATAAAAAATACAAGCATTTTTAGTTATATGTAAAACCTCACATTGGCAAATTGACTTTTTTTTCAGATTTATATTCAGACTCAAAACTCTAATTTCTACTGTGTAAGCAAAGGATATAGCTCTGTGACTAAGAATATCAGGTAATTAAATTGCAACTCTCATGATGGTAGTAGGACATATTCCTCTGAGAAAATAACTTGAAAATTTTCTGGGAAATGTTATTTTTGCATGTACGTATAGAGTTTAATTTTCAAAACAAGTTCTTACATATCAAAGGTAAGTATTTTAATGATCCTGTAAGATTGTGTCCTTGGATGCTATACTGTATGCCAATATTTTTACATGTTGAATATACTTAACTTTCACTTAACTCACATAGCCACTATGTTTATGTTTAACCAGAGATTCTACACTAATTCAGAAGGCTTTTGGTAGTAAGTACACTGAAAAGAAAAAGATAATATCAGAATAAGTTTGAACAGAGGATAAAAAGAAAGAACTGGCACCAGGCACTGTTGAAAATAATACTGTACAGTATTTCAAGTGTTGGTTTATCAAGCTCTTTTGAACTGGAAATCAGCAAATTGAAATGACAAGACAGGGAACAGAGGCAGAAGAGTGAGGAATAAGTGAGTTTTTGTTATTGTTGTTTGTTTGTTTGTTTTGTTTTTAGGAAGCAATATTGTGCTCAAGGAATGTATACCAGGAGTATAAGTATGTCTCAGGAATGGGGCCAGAAAGAGGTAGGTAGAATACCTGGACACTGGAATAGGACAGGTATTTGTGATAATGAGTATCCTGGAGGTAACTTCTATGGGATAAAGAGGTAAGATTTATGTGAGTTGAAGTCTACAATGATGGTTACCCTTTGCTAAGAGGACTTTCAAAGTATCTGTGGCCATATTTAAAAACTGCCACAGGTATCTTCCCTTTAAAGATAGACCAAAATTATTGTCAGCAGTAGAATCAGCATTGGAACACAGCTTGTTCATGTTACATATGCATTTTTTTTCTCATCTTCCTTGTCATTATAACCTTTTTTTGAGAAAAGATGAAAGAGTAAGGGTTTTAATTCACTCCTCAAATTTTCTTTCATGTATAACAATAAATAGGATATGGTTCAAAAGGAATTTAAAAATTACTTTGTAGAAAACCAAAAATACATATATAAGTTTTCATGTTCAGGGTACAGACAAGACATGCAAATATGAGTAAGATTTGGAGCAATTGTTTAAAAAATGAAGTCTTCTAATTTTATGAAAGAAACAAGGATAACTGTCCACTAATCACTCATGAAATCTCTTCTTTAGGTCTGCTCTCAAAGTTGATGTAGCCACCTGTATGATTACTTTGGACTTCAGAAGGAAAATGGAAAAAGAAAAAAATTGGGAAAATGGATGGTAGAGCAATCTTAAAGTTAACTACTATAAAAATAGGTGGTTCATTACTTAAAAAATGAGGATACGGTTCAAGTTTCCAATTTCACTAGTCCACTGGTGGCAAGAATAAGTTATAAGTGATTTTAAATGTGACATGTTTAGAATGATCTTGTAGGGATATAACATGCAGAAATGTTATGTGTTACTTGTTTCTTGGTTCAGAAAAATATTTAACTGGAGCAGGCTTAAGTTGGGTAATTATAGTATTTCTAATCCTTTTACACACTGTGAAAACAGTTTCTGTTGAAACTCAGAGTTTTAATATTGAGTTAGATTTTATTTATATTTCGAAAATTTAAGGACTCTTGAATCTCCTTAAGTAAATTGTAATTTAATGCAATTTCAGTTACACTCAGCAGTGTAGTTACGTCTTGATTGAAGTCATTATAAAGGAAATGTAATCACATCGTGATGATCCTCACATTTTTTTGAGTTAAGGATTAATTGATTTTATTGTGATTACCTTTCAGGAAAAGGGGTATCATCCACATGCCACCTATATTACTGTCTAAGCAACCCCTAGAAGTTTGATTTGCATGTTTATTATCTTTGAGAGTATACAAATGTAATATGGAATAATGTATTTTTTAAAATGTGTATTTAAAATACATACAAATTATGTATTTTAAATGTATTAAATAATAACATATTTAAAATAACAGGTTTTTTTGTTTGTTTTACAATAGTGTCTTTCCTTGAAGTTGATCCTACTGAACTACAGAAAAGATACCATCAATTAGTTATTGGAAAGTACAGGATAGCCTTATTGTTTTTCTAAAATTTTGTGAATAGGCTTGATCTCTAACAGACTTGATGGGAGTCTCCATCAAGACTTAAATTGGAATTGGTTTAAAAAATTATCTGAAAAATGTTAGTTGTGTATTTACCAAGACTTTTACATTATAATCGCTATTGATTTTATCACATGTTTTCAGTTAAGTAAATACTTTAAAAGTCAGTTTTGTATGGGGCACCTGGGGGGCTTAGCTGATTAAGCATCCTACTCTTGATTTGAGCTAGGTCATGATCTCAGGGTTCATGTCATGATCTCAGGGGTCATGAGATCAAGACCCATATCTGTGCTGTCATCATAGTGTGTATTTGGATTTCTGTCTCTCCCTCTCTCTGCCCTCCACCCCTCTGCCCCACTAGCTCTCTGTCTCTATCTCTCTCTCTCAAAATAAATTAACACTTTTTTTAAGTTAGTTGAGGGCAAAACATACTTTCACAGAACTATCACTGTATCTTGTTTTCCTATTCCATTGCTTCTCTGTCTTCTTTCTTTTAGGTCATATCTCCTGGGTTTCTACTACAGCTCTTTATATTTCCTTCTCCTTCTGTTACCTTTGGAAATGTGTTCTGTCTTATTGATCTCTGTTCCCACCAAACACTTCTTATCCCTGAATAGCCTTTCTTGATTATTTGACTACCCAGATAATTCTAAGATACTAGTATACATTTGTTTCCCCTACTTTGCACTGACAAACTTCAAATAACACACCTTTTTCCCATCTCTGCCTCCCGATAAAAATGGACCTAAGACTTCTATTTTTTTTATGTTTTTTAATTTAATTTTTGAGAGACAGAGAGAGACAGCATGAGCAGGGGAGGGTCAGAGAGAGAGGGAGACACAGAATCTGAAGCAGGCTCCAGGTTCTGAGCTAGCTGTCAGCACAGAGCCTGACTCAGGGCTTGAACCCACGAACCGTGAGATCATGACCTGAGCCGAAGCCAGACGCTTAACTTACTGAGCCACCCAGGCACCCTGGACCTAAGGCTTTTAAAAACTAAGGGCAACCACACTTCACTGTTAGGGTAGAAAAATTATAACGAGCAATGATTGTGGGTAAGATAACATGGTCATAATGGACAACTTTCACACTACAACGTGTCATGTAACCACCCAATAGTTACTCTATTAGTAGTTTCTCTACTTGATGAAGAAAAGTGATAGAAAAAAATTGAATGGCTTCATTCTCATGATTTCTTGTATGCCATCATAAATATAAAGCCCTCCATTTCTGTTAAATAGGAAACCAATGATGATACTGCTTACTGAAAACCATCTGTCCATGTTCATCTATATCAACAAACTCTAGCCAATTTGCATTAGTACAAGCTGTTATTTCTGTCTTTGCCAACATTTAACAATGTCAGGTGCTTTTACATCTTCTAGAGGCAGCATATTCTATGAAATTCTCAATGACATATCTGTTTTCTAAAAAGATAATATTTTTATTCTTCATGGTGTGTAAAATACATAACAAATTCTGTGATCTGTAAAATATGTGCACAAAAATTATTTCAGTTTCATATATAAATAAGTTTATAATGTCTATCTAATAATCTAAAATATTTATATTTCAATTAACTTTATACTAATACTTTTCAAAAAGGAGGTATTATCTGTCTAAAGAAAGCTTAGCTATACATTATACATTCAGAGTCTCCATCAAAGAATTCGTAAAACAATAAGTTTTAGATGTTAAAATGGGGCATTAAAAAAATAAAAACAATTGTTGATTTAAAATGAGAAACTTTTAAATGCTCAGTCTTAGGTATGTCAGGATTGGTACTGCCAAACTGGAAGATACTTGAATGAAAAGTGTCTACCAGGATACCGTACTAGAAGTACAATTTAAAGAAGAAAATATTGTGTTGAGTGAAAAATAAGATTTGTTTTTCCTCCAAAAAATAATCTTTCAAATCAGTGACTAAAAACGTGGGATCATATAACTTAAAAAAATTGTTTGCTCATTTATTTATACTGAGAAAAAGAGAGAGAGAGAGAGAGAGAGGTAGAGGCAGAGAGACAGGGAGAGAGAGAATCCAAAGTAGGCTCTGCACTGTCAGCACAGAGCCCAGCGCAGGGAACTCATAATTTTGAGATGATTATGATAGTAGAAGATAGGATTCAGTAGACAGAGAGGGAAAGATTAGGACCCAAGATTCCGGGATGGGGAAAAACACCTATTTTGGAACAATGCTGGGAGGGTCTGACCACAGCAAACCCCCTCAGGCTTAAGGTTCCTCTTAAGAATGTAACAGACACCATCTACTTCCCCTCAAGTTTCTCCTCTGGAATTTGACAAAAGACCTAAGTATGGCCACAGACCCCCTCCCCCATACAATGGAAAGGAGCCGATCAGGAATGGATAACCCAGCACCTAGAGCTATCAAGCCAATAAGGATGGAACCTGAGAAGGAACAAGGGGAAGGGATGAGGGAGGGCTGGCCAGAACCTTAAAAACAAGGACCCTTGCCAATACTCCTTGGGCATTTACCTTAGAATGTCCCCTCTCTCTAAAGAGAGCTTTCCTACTATTCTTCCTTCCTAATCTTATATTCTAGTAAACTTTTGCCTGCTGCTCACTTTGTGTCTACCTCTTCATTCTTTGAAGTGGTGAGACAATGAATCCCAGGTTTTGTGGTAAAAAATCCTGCAATATCAGGACCTGAGCTGAAATCAAGTGTCCCACACTGAACCACCCTGGTGCCCCTACTTTGTTTTTTTTTTTTTTTTGTTTTTGTTTTTTTAATTAAAAATCTGTTGTCGAGGGGCACTTGCAAGGCCCAGTCAGTTGAGTGCCTGACTTTTGATTTTGGTTTGGTTCACAATCTTACAGTCTGTGGGTTCGAGGCCTGAGTCAGGCTCTGTGTGACAGTGCAGAGCCTGCTTGGGATTCTTTCTCCTCTCTCTGTCCGTCTCCCACTCTCTGTCTCACACAGATTAAATAAATAATTTTTTAAAATTTATTTAAACATATTTTTCTAGTTGAGAGTTCAGTTCTACAAGGATGGAACTACAAAGCAAGAAAACAAAACATCAGATCATATTCCTTATGTTTGTTTAAACAAAATTTACTTCTGTGACTCATATAATTAGTGTTATAATTACGTAAGATATATATTCATATGCCATCTAAAACATTCCCTAAATGGAAATCATTTTTAGATTAAACATAATTAATGATCAAGTTAACTTTTCATATTTAATGTAAGTTAGATTATATTTTACCAAGCATCCTTTTGAAAGCCTGTTTTCTATCTATTTTCCTATAGATTATGCAGAAGTAAATTCTAAACAATAAAAAGAGATCCCATTTTCTATCTCCCCTTTGCTTTATAACCATTTTTCTTCTGTGATTAATTGTCTGCTGTATGGGTTAAAAACACAGATAATAAAAAAAAGAATTACTGAGATATCTTTCTCTCACCTCCAGGTTGCCAATATATTCATTTCTCCACTCTCTTCCGACTCCTACGTATTTGTTTATAATTGTACCGAGCTGTGTGTTAATGTGAAGTATAACAAACCAGCTACCTACCATGTTCTGGTTCACAATGTTGTGAACATGTTGCTTGTTCTTAATATATTTAAAATTTTTGATTTTCAAAAATATTAAAAGTAGAAATACATACTATACAATTTTAGACATAACATATTTTTTTTAACAAATACATGCAGCATAGAAAAAGCAATATTTTATTTAATTGCACCCACCATGTATTTATTGTTGGGGATTACTCACTGCTCATCATGCTTCCAGACCACCTTCCTCACCAGTCTGTTACAGAATCAAGACATACACAGGTGGTTGATTGTGAATGCCATTCCAACTCTGGGGTGCTCTGTTTGGTGCAATCAGATTACCTCAGGCAGGTACTTCTATTGGTCACTGGCACACTCTTTTTTAAAACGAGATATGAAATCATACAGATATCTATATAAGTTCTGTACAACATCTTCTTTTCCCAGGAATGCAAATCCTTAATGCAGCATTTGACAGGAATCAGAAGAAGTTGAAAGCAGGTAGACAAATCAAAAAACAAAACGAAGACATTTTTTACTTCTTAGCTATACCTTTAGTTACATAACAAACACTGCAAATCCACTTATTTCTTTGCAGTTTATTTTTCTACTCTAAAAAAATGTATGTTCAAATTGCTTATTACCACTGTTTCCATGTCCTTTTTTCTTAATGATGTCCTTCTTCTTTAATATCAGTACAGAAAAGTATTCTTAATCCCTAATACTTTTCCAGGAAAACTCTGCTTGCAAATTAAATGGCAACTAGAAAAAGATGAATAATTAATTATAATTATTGTTGAAACTAAAAAGATGAAGCACACATTTGGTGTGGGGAGTTGTATGTTGATGGTATATCATTACATAAATATTTGAGAGGGTTTTTTTTTGGTTTGTTTTTTATGAAGTAATGGGCATCCAGATGGAAGCTATTGAATTCATTTGAAGTATACTATTTTAAATAAAATATATTTATATTGTTTTGAGATAAGCAGACATTTGTGATGAGGCTGGCTCTGGCCAGAAGCATTCTGTTCATATTATTCTCATCCTGATAATTGTAGATAGGAAAATATATCAATCTATTCTATCCCTTCCCTCTCTCACCTCAAACACAATTTTATGATGCTGCACTTTAAAATTTCTGGAATATTAGTAGTATAAAAATTTTTTTCATTTATTTCTGGAGAAAACATACCCAAAAATATCAATATAGATTTTTTTTTCTTCAAGGCACCAGAAGTTTTTGTTTGTTTGTTTGTTTGCTTGTTTTAGGTATGATTAAACCTTGTATTTGTATTTTCAATCAATTTCTAAAACTCTTTTAGAAAATAAAAAATAAATCTTTGCGATAAAGTCATTATTCCTTTTAATTGTTAGAGGATTCTGTTTGACTTTGGCATTAATAAGTTGATTGTTTCATTTTCAGTGCCATTTATATGTGAGTTTTAACTGAGTTCCCGGAGTAACTATTTATTCCCTTTGTGAGGTGAAATCAATGACACAGGACATTATAGGAATCCACCATTGCTATTTTCCTTGCCAAAGCTTCTCAGCATTAAAACAAAAAGGTTGATTTTTTTCTTTTTTACCTCTAAGTTGAAAGCCACAACAGGTGGCACCAAAAATTTAAGCATACACAGAGTTACATATACACTGCAGTTAACAATGTTAATGTAGCTTATGTCTCATAACAATCTCTATGCAGCCTGCAGCTTCAGAGACCTTTTAATATATTATATTAATATTAAAGCTTTCTTATGAGAAAAAGGAGCTTGATGCCTCTTTTTATGCATTTACTTTAATTTGTTTAATGTTTATTTATTTTTGAGAGAGAGACAGAGACAGAGCGTGAGTGGGGGAGGAGCAGAGAGAGAGGGAGACACAGACCTGGAAGCAGGCTCCAGGCTCTGAGCTGTCAGCACAGAGCCTGATGTGGGGCTCAAACTCATGAACCCTGAGATCATGACCTGAGCTGAAGTTGGATGCTTAATCGACTGAGCCACCCAGATGCCCTTCTATTTATGCATTCTTGTTGCAAAAACAAATTGCAGATATTGAAAGAGGAGAGGAACAAATATGTTTGAGTGTCTATTGCAAGCTGGACATTGTCTTAGGCACTTAGGAGAGACCAAACTGTCTGTATTTTTGGAAAATTTACCCATAAAGCAGCTAATATTTTTAAATTGTGAAAGACACCTTCCATTTGCCATTTCAAATCTATGTCCCACATTTCACCATCCAGTCTTATTTACCCTGGACGTTGACCTTTATGGATAATATGGCTTCTGGGTCTTCTGACTTTTCATTGGTCTTCAGCAAATGGGGAGGTCTAGCAGGAGATTGAAAGGATAAACATGAGGTCAGGATATTAATTCCCCTTCTTTCTTATCTGAAAGGAGCTGTGTTCTTCAGTCACTGATAAGAACAAAGCACAGACTCTACAGGATGTTTTAATTCTGATTTTTGAGACTCAGTGGTGGTAAGGAAGTGGTTGCTGGGAAGTGACTGGTTATTTCACTATCTTTTGTGGTATCTCTTGCCCCCTTCACCATACCCATACCATTGTAAATAAACCCTTGTTGAAATATCCTATTCTATGTGTAATGTTGGTTTCTGTTGGGGCCCCAATTATGTACAAACTATTAAGTCTAAAAAGTTTAATTCATACATTATTTTCCACATTTGCAGAATAAAAAAATTCATCCCAAATTTCTGCAAATGTTAAAGGTCTTGCTTTTTGATAAATTAATTAATTAAATTTCCATTAGCTTTTCCTGGACATTGTACATTATATCTCACTACATTAACTGAGTATAGTTCTTACTCAATTTACATACAATAATTTACACACATATACAGACACACATACGTGCACGCACTTAGGCATTTGTGTTGTAAAACTTACTAAAGATCAGAGAGATAAAGGCATAAGAAAGATGTCAGAGTTATGAAAAGAACTACAATTTGAATATTAAAAATTCCTCTTATTTTAAGCTCCTTTACCCCATTACTAGAAATTTTAACTCTTGTGGTTGATATTCCAAACTCATACCACCTTTCTTCTGCCATTTTATTTTTCCTTTATGTTCTCTGTGCTTTTATCTAATATAATATTAGATGTCTTCCTGCTCCTATTCCAGAACTTCAAGATATCTTCTCTGTCTTACACAGAGAAAGTCAATGTGTCCATTTTGCATATCTGTATTTGCCATTTTGAGGCAAATTGAATATATTTTCTATGCAACAGAATCTGCTTCCCTAAAAAAAAAACTTGCCTTTACATCATATGTATGTACTATTCCATGATATGTATGATATTCTAATGCATGATACATAGATTTATTATGTGTGTGTATATATGTATGTATGTGTGTGGTTATCCTCTATCAATTGATTACTTAATCCTATTTTTAAAGTAGGGAGTCTCACTCTGAGATGATAAAGAAAATCATCTATTTTGAAAATGTGCCTATGTTACACTGCTTTCTTTGAATTCTATCTGAACTTCCAACAAGAGATATTAAAACACCAGAAAGTAGGGGAAGCACCCAATAATCTTTCAAGAAATACAAATTGAATTCACAGAAAGGATGGAGGCTTTCTCTGGCTACAGGATCCTCAGAGAACAAGGAGAGAATATTGAGCTATGAGCATTCAGTCTCCCACCAGCTGCTCTGGATTGGTTCTGTTCTCAGGTAGGCTTTCTCCAAAATGGGAGTGAATGGTGTCTTAGTCTGTTTGGACTGCCATAAAAAAAAAAAAAAATGCCACAGGCGAGCCTGGATGGCTACTCAGTTAAACCCTGACTTCAGCTCAGGTCATGATATTGTGGTCTGTGAGTGTAAGCACCATGTCAGGGTTTGTGCTGACAGCTCAGAGCCTGGAGCCTGCTTCAGATTCTGTGTGTCTGTGTGTCTCTCTCTCCCCCTTCCCCATTCATGCTCTGTCCATCTATGTCTCTCAAAAATGAATATGTTAATTTTTTTAATGCCACAAACTGAATGGCTTAAACAACAGAAATGTATTTGCTTACAGGTCTGAAACCTAGGTGTCCAAGATCAAGGTGTTATCAGGTTTGGTTTCTTCTGAGACATCTCTCCCTGGCATACAGATGGTTACCTTCTTGCTGTGTCCTTACATAGCTGTCCCTAGGTCTATAAACTGATTTTCTCTTCTTATAAGGACACCGTTCACATGGCTTAGGGCCCACTCCTATGATCTCATTTTACCATAATAACTGTTTTAAAGACCTTATCTGCAAATACAGTTACATTCTGAGATAGTGGAGGTTAGGATTGCAACATCTTAATTCTAGGAGGACACTATTCCGCTCTTATTTCACTTCCAGAAATTCAGCCCTACAGATGCTGTTTTTTCTTTTTCTTTTTCTTTTTTCTGGTCATTTTGAATCAAGTCCTGATGATAAATTCCATTAGCTTGGTTTGGTTTAATTCCTCATCTTTGAATTGATTACTGTGGTTGGGAGATGAAACACGATACTAGCAAGGTCTTGATCATATACTGACCTGGAGAATAAGGGAATGGATATTTTCCTATCAAACAACATAGATTGAAAGGAAGAGAGAAGATTTAAAGAGGAAAATCACCAGATTCTTTTTTTAATATATTTTTTTAATGTTTATTTTTGAGAGAGATGGACAGACAGAGTGAGAGTTGGGAGGTGTAGAGAGAAAGAGGGAGACACAGAACCCAAAGCAGGCTCCAGGCTCGGAGCTGTCAGCCCAGAGCCTGACACAGGGCTTGAAATCATGGACCTTAAGATCACGATCTGAGCTGAAGTCGGCCCCTCAACCAACTGAGCCACCCAGGTGCCCCCAAAATCACCAGATCCTTATAATAAAATGGATGGATTAAAGAAGACTAGGTAGACATAAACAGCAGATGTCTACTATAATCCATCCCAATCACTGTTCTGAATCAATATATATTCTGACTCCCTAACACACTTAAAAAATCCTCTGGTCTAACTAACGTAATAAAATTATTTCACGTACATTTTATAATATATTCTACCTTCATCCCTATAGCAGAACATCCATAATGTCTTCCAGATGCAGTTACTCATGGCCACAAGTTTAAAACTAGATGACAAATGGAACCAATTGGAGCACATTCAACATTCAAAGGCAGACTTAAAAATAAGCTATATGAAATGAAGTCTCCCATTTGGCAAAAGAAGGGAAGGACACAGAGAATGATCACCTTTTCCTAGCACAGACTATATCCTGCTTGAATGGGTTAGCCACTCCTTGCCTGTTGGAAAAAATTGTTTCTTGGTCAGTTAGTATGACAGCCTTTGAGTCTACACTCTAAGTAGATGCAGAACCTTGTGTTTGGTTTTCACTGATTATATTTTGGAAAGGTAAAGGTAAAGTTTTCTTCCTGAGATCTGCCATACTTTACTAACCAAAACATGGTTTCTGATTCTCATCCTGTAATTTCTCTTAGAAGTTGAGCAATAATAGGTTTTTGTTGACCAGACTTGTGGTTTCTCTTAAGATTCTACACCTTGAAAATGAGAAGTTCTGACCACTTGATTTCTGTTTGCTCAACTGTTTCCATGATCTTTATTTTTCTCTGTCCTAGGGTGATGTGAAATATTAGGCCAGAGGGAGGGCACCACTAATCTGTTCTTGCTTCCCGCTGTTTCCCAAAAACTGGCTCTATTAACTTTGGGTTATTGTCATTTTGCCAGGCACAAGTGTAAAGTTACCAGAATGAATTAGTGAGGAGGAAGGGTACTACATTTCCCCATATCCCAATCTTGTTTTGGGCTGTATCTGTAGCCTCTCTGAATTTCCTTATACATAATCTTTAGTTTAAAATGGAGAATTCAGCTTTCCGAACCCTGCAAGCTACATGGTTACCAGATTTTTAATTGGTTAGAAATATGCTCTCTTGGCAGGAAATATATATATATATTTGCCTTTTACAAACAGTCTGTTATTTTGTAATAGACATATTAGAACATATTTATTAGTAAGAACTTGATCTTATATCTAAACTTGAACAGGTGACTGTTTATAGTAATTCATTTTATAAGGAATGTCAACTTCTTAGATGAAAATAAGACTACTTCCTGTCTCAAATCCCACTTCAATGAATTAATCTAAGTCTATATGCTAGAATTTATCACGTGCAACACCTATTACCAGGTACAACAAACTGACTCTTTCAGGAACATATGTTAGAAATCCTACTTAAATAACTTAATGACTAGCATATAGCCTGTATGCTAGTAAATACTTAACAACTAGCTCTCAAAAAATAAAACAGTGCCAATATATATTACATAAATTTATTATGTTTCATGTAAATATAAATCTAACTGGTTGTAAATAATCAACTAGTACAGTCCAAATTTAAATGTAGGTTGCTATTTTAATTTATGGAAAAATGTAAGGTGAAAGTTAAATTTAAAAAGAACTACTTTGGACCTTTAATTATTAATCAATGATAAGAATGAGTCCTTTGCTGAATGTCATGATGATTTTTTAACATTAGAATAATATTTCTATAATATGTTGAAGCTTTTCACAGTGAAATGGGTACAAAACAATTTTGAGTATAATTTGCCTTAGTAACATAATTCTAATTATTTTATTAATTCTGGATGTTACAAAATAATAAATCAAACCCCAATTTTCAGTATTTGGCCATTTTCATGGTGTGAATATCTTCTTCATGACAGAATTACAGCTACAACCTTAGGTCCTAAAGTGATGTTGGAGAGAAATATACACTTGCTCACCATTTATATACTCTTATCCCAATACAAATGCAATAGACAGAAATAATTTCAATAGGATAGATAATAGAAAAATGTAGTATAATAATTAGAAAATGATGTTTTAATAAATTGTTACCTTTTTAAAATATAATTTACTTAATTATAAGTTAACATATCCTTACTTTTAATAGAGGTTATGTTCAACAACCACATCACAAAATTCCTGAAAATTTAATAGTTGAATCTTGTAAGCTGATATGGAATAGTTCTAGAACACACAATGAAAAGTCTATGATTATTGCTAGTTTTAGGGATAGAAAATAAAGTAATATGGTCAAAAATGTATTTCTCTCATCTAAGACACAGATAGAGTTAGACACATGTTTATATTGGGTTGCATGTTTGAATCTGGACCAGTCACTCACACCCTGATAGGTGGAATGCATTGGTCAGATCTGGGTCAAGAGACAACTTGTGAAATTTGAGGATTGATCAGGGTCATCCAAACCTCATAGGCTGACACTTAGAAATGCATTATTTCCCACAAGAAAACTAGAGAAAAGAAATGATGAACATTTGCTGCATACACTTTCCAAAAATATAGTATACCTATAGAGTAAAAGACTAATTCATGATAAGAATAACTAATATTTATTGAGCATTTACTATATGTTAAACATTGTGCTAAATACTTTTATATATTATCTCAATGGATAAAACAATAATACTTTGTCATTCATATTATTATTTCGCTACACTTTTAGATATGATTAAGTCTCCAAGAATATCTCTGTATTTAAAATCACATAGCAAGTATGTGTTAGAATCTGGATTCCAATCCCAAATTCACTCCAAAATTTACATGTTATGTATAGAAATCTTAGACACGTAGTGAACCTCATAGTCTCAATATTAGAATATGTGGAAAGTACACTCATCACAGAAAAAAAGAAGCAGATCGTGGCTCTAATGTAGGATGCCTTCTTTAGAAGACAATGATCCTGGACAATAAACAGTAAGTTAATTAAATAAAAACATGTCAATAACTATGTTTGGATAGTGTAACAAGGAAGAGATGATTAGAGCAGCACACAGCAAATACTGGGCTGAAGCTAGGGATGCAAGCAAAAAATGACAAGAAACATCTTCGAGGAAGAAGAGATTAAAAAGCCACCATTTTGTCTTTATTTTAGTTCTATCTGGCTTGATTAAGCTTTTCTTCCCATGTCTACAGTACTTCAGAAAGATGCTGAATTTCATTAAATTTATGTCTTTATGTTTAAATCTTTTTTTTTAACCAGGAACTCTGCCTCTACTTTTAAATATCATATGGATTTCCAGTCATCTGTTATAGTCTTCTTTGATTTTTTAAAATGAATTCCCAATATTTTATATATAATACAAGTTAAGAATAGTAAAAAGCAGTTCAATGAAGATTATAAAATTAATACAGTGATGAAGGCAATTAGTCTCAAAACAAGATAATCACTTAAGAATCTCACTGTGGAGGGCAACTACTGTTAAACATGAGGACTGTGCACTAGTATGGGACCAATCAGCTTCTATACACAAAAGTTTCTTTCCAATGCTCTCAAACAGCGATACTGTAACATGTAGCCCTGGGCCCGATCTCCAAGTCCTTTCTTTATTCTGTTACTCTCTCAAATTCTTAATAAAATGCTCAATATTGTCTGAAGGAAGAGCTTGGAGACTAGGATGCTGACACTATTGTCCCAGTCTACCAGTTACAATTACATAATCTTAGGTAACTCAATGTCTTTAGATATATATTACCACAGACGACATATAACTATTAATATTTTCAGAACATGAGATACTATGGAAAGAACATCAGATGTTGATAATAGACATCTAAACGTAGAAAACTATGCAAAAAAAATCAAAAGTCAATAAAAGAGAACATGGGGGAGGACAGTTTATTGTATTTTTTTTTTTTTTAGTTTACTTATTTTGAGAGAGAGAGAGAGAAAGCATGAGTGGGGGAAGGGCAGAGAGAGAGGAAAAGAGAATCCCAAGCAGGCACCATACAGTCAGCATAGACCCCAATGTGGGGCTCAAACACACGAACTACAGGATCATGACCTGAGCTGACATCAGAAGCTTAACCAACTGAGTCACCCAAGAGCTCCAAAAAGCTCTTCTAGTTCTAATGTTGTATAGTTCTTTCAGATCTAATTTTTAACACCTGGTAATTAATATTTCAACTAATGGCATCAGTAGGATAAATTTATTTTTAAAACTACCCTCCAGTGGAAAGGGTTGTAATATTTTATTTTTTTAACATGTAAAATCAGTCTAGACATAGAAATAGCCTTGTCACTGGCAGATATTATAATAGATGATCTAATCGCTAATTTTCTACTCTGATTTATAGCAAACTTTTATTTGGATCTGCAGGTTATAAGATACATTTTACACTGAACATGTCACCAAAAAGTACAATAGTTTATGTTAAACGTAGTTAGGAAATGCATAGTGACTCACAATGTGTTTGAAACAAAGATTTTATGAAGCTTAGCCCCTGGCTAATAAAAACATTTCTTCACTTCTGATAATGTCAAACTAGGTAGTCAATCCTTGCACACATACTGAGTCTGACTATAAAAATTAATTATCCCAAGTGAAAATGCTCTAAATGCTTACTTACCTATATAAGGTGAAAATTCTCAAGCAAGCAAAATTGCAAAAAAAAGCCTTGGGGCTAGGGACCGAGTGTCAATATCACAATGAAATCTACAGTTTAACAGTTCCATGTCCGAACATGTAGCAGGACTTATATAAGCCTGTTATGTTAAAATGATACCTTGAACTTGCTTGTATATTTTAAACACTCAAATAATCAGTTCCATTATACCTATAATTTCCTGACATAATTAAACTACCCCAATAGCACAACTTTTGAGTTTTCCCCTTTCCAATGTACTTAGGATTTTTTTCACTTGTATTTGATACCAGGAATCATGTAGAATTCTCTACTTGATATTGTAAAGAATTTGCTTTGATTTAACTTTTTTAAGACTTAAAATGTTCCACACTGTCAACTCTAATTATGGTAACATGCAGGCAATGAAGCACAACAGGGCATCTGCCTAAACTAGGTATGACATACCAGTCCCCAAATACATCAAATTTGATATAATACCTTATTTCTCTTTTCCCAATTTTATATTCTTTTCTTTCTAGATTCAGTAATACAGAAGAAATACTATGTTTTAAAATATAATGGCTCAAGCTCTAAGTCCTCGAAATAATTAGTAAATAAATGAGGTAATATGTCCTTAAATGTACTAATGCATTGAAATATATTTATTAATACAACCATATAGCAGGGCTTGATTTACCCACTGCCTTCCAGGTGTGGAATGACGCACTTTGCCACAGACTAATCTGACCTTGATTAACAACACTCTGGGAAGCCAGTCATTAGCTTCGACTGGAATAGGGAGAATAAAACAATTCAAGTATGAGATTGTGTTCATATGCACACCCCCCATCCCTGAGCCTCTGATAAAGATTTTTTTTTTGTCTAAATTCCTTATATAGATCTGATCTATTACTATATATTTACCAATGTTCATACATTGTTGTGACCAATTGCTTACCCATTCCCTCCACGGAGATGTTTCTGAACAGAAGCAAAATGTGCCATCCCAAATATGCCACTTTGGCAGGTTGATTATTTTGACTTAAAGGTATTTAAGAAACAGAAGGTAGAAGGACACTCTGACAACCCTTTGTCCCCCTGAAAACAGGTATGAGAAGGCTGCATAAACAAACCTTGTGAATTCCTTGCTAATTTACCACCCTAAGCCCAAACATCTTTGTCTTGTCAATTCTTCACAAATTTGGGGCACCTGGGTGGCTCAGTCGGTTGGGTGTCCAACTCTTGATTTTGGCTCAGGTCATGATACCAGGGTCATGGAATCGAGCCCCACATTGGGCTCCATGCTGGGCATGGAGCCTGCTCAATTCTCTCTCTCTTTCTCTGCTCCCTCCCTTCCTCACACACTCTTTCTCTCTAATTTAAAAATTCTTCACAAATGGGGTGCCTGGGTGGCTCAGTTGGTTAAGCTTCAGACTTCTGCTCGGGTCATGATTTCAACGTTCATGAGTTCGAGCCCCATGTTGGGCTCTGTGCTGACAGATTAGAGCCTGGAGCCTGTTTCGGATTCTGTGTCTCCCTCTCTCTCTGCCCCTCCTCTGCTCATGCTCTCCTCCTCTCTTTCAAAAATAAACATTTAAAAAAATTCTTCACAAATGTATTGTTTCTCTGTCTCAAAGGTATACAAACTGCCTATATTGGTCACTTCTTTGAGCTTCATGTTTTGGGGGCTCCCATACATACAAAATTATATTTTTCATATTAATCTGTCTATGTCCATTTAATTAATGGACCAGTCAGAGAATCTAGAAAGTAAGAAACAAAAAGTTTTTCTCCCCTACAGTTCTGTAAACTTCCTGACTGTCTTTGTGATGTCTTAACATTTTGGTCACAGTGTCCGTTTTGGCCCTTTTGATTTTGAGATTCAGGTCCGTCATTCCCAACCCTGAGAAACAACTATGGTAGCCATTTTCTTTCAGATAAAGTAGTTAAGATCTATTCCACATAGACATTTGGGGAAAAGGCAGACATTGTATTTTTATTAGGCACAATTTAAGAATTTATTTATCTTGTTTAAAAAAATGTTAAAAACTGAGAAAAATGCTAAAACATTATAGAAGGAAATTTCATTGTCCTGGGGTATTGCTTTATACACACACCCACAAGAAATGATCATCTATGTAAATTTTGCAATGTGAAGCTGCATGTGAACTTATAGATTTCTCTTGGTAGAAAAGAAAACGCTGAAGATTAGTTTATTATTCTGTAAGACATTAGCCAGTTTTGTATTTTACCCACCAATCTTACTTTAACATTTTTCCCCCAAAACATCTTCACATGCAGTTCCACAAAATGTCTTTTGAACCAGTTTTACCTTCTTTTGGTTCTCTCATTAATTAATGAGTTGAAAGCAATCTTTAAATGTGCTTACAGCATTTTTAACTTTCTGGAAAAAATACTTTGACAATTCTGCTGATTATGATAAGGATCAATTAAAGCTTTTGTTCTGTTTCCTACTTTACATATAAATGTGAGATTGGATCCACTACTCTGAAAGAAATTGAAAATACAAAAATCATACTGAGTGCATAAAATACTTAATACATGCAATGTGAGGACTAAGACTAGCACTTTAGTATCTGTTACTTAATTTTTAATTTTGAGGAAACTGAGGCACAGGGACAAGAAGTTAAATGATCCAGTACAGCACCATATGAATAATAATTGACGAAAGCCTAAGGAAAAATGCAAGCAATAAAGAAGACACCTGACCTAAGTAATAGGTAATGAAAACAAAATATCTGGAACACCCTGAGGGTGAGACAGTTTTCCAGAGAACCAACAAACCTGAACGCAGGTAGAGAATAGATTAATACCCAGTATTGTATGTAAAGTAAAAGTGTAGGAAAAGATTTCGTAACTTGATCTTGTATTCATGGTCTACCATCTGTATGAAGGTAAGAAAACAGAAGGAAAATAAAATACAGGCTAGAGGATTAAAGAATTTAATAACGCATGCAATCCCATAGCTATTTTTATTGAAATAAATATGTAGTACTTTCTCTCTAAGAATATTGTTAGACTCAAGTTATAGACTAACGTCCTGTTGAAATAATGGAAAATTTGTCTTAGTTCTGTATGAAATAATAGATAAAACTGATTATACATGAAACATTTTAAAATTTTAATTAAACTTTGTAACATATCTAGTTAACTCATTTCAAAAAATATTTGTGAAGGGACCACTTGGGCAGATCAACTGATTAGGAGCTAGTCATAAAAATGCCTAAAATCTGGTGACTTCATTCAAGTTGCTGCATAAAAGATAAAGTAAAAGATAAGAGATAAAAGATGATAAATGATAAAGAAACATTTATAGGTAAAGTGTTTCATCTGATAAAGTGAATCTGATTAAATAAAAATGGCTTTATCTTCAAAATGACTGTAAGAGAATATATCATTCCTACTAAACATTAAGTACATATTAAATTCATATTACAAATGATACTATGTAACATTCCTCGGTAACCATGATTCCTTCAGTTCTTCCTTTCTATTTCTAAAACTAACAACCCTTTAATTTTCTCAGTGCCCTTGTCCAATACCTTTTATTTAAGACAATAAGCACTCAATGAACAGCTATTGGGATATGCTACTGATATGGGAGATACCAATATAGCCACTGCCTTTAAAGATCTTAAGTCTAACAAATAGAAACTACAGATGAAAAGCTTTATAACATTCAGTTCTCAGCACTACACCACTCTTGATAAAAGCCAGTTATGATTTCAGTAAGTGTAACATCCTTCATTTTGGTGGAGATATGGAAATCAGGTGACTAGTACATTTCTCCTGAGTCTTTAACTCATAAAAATCATTTTATTAAGAATACTCACAATGATAACTGTTTCTTTTTCTATTGGGAATCATTTTCAGACCTAAAATGGTTCTTAAATGGGGTTTTATATTTATTTCCCAATGTATCTCAAGTTTTTTCAAATATAAATACCCCACAAGTACAGTAGTGATTTTATGGATAGCAGGTTTATAATTTTGATTTTCAACAGAAAATGTTTTATCCTAATTCACCTGGAAGAGAATAGCATATGTAAAGATGGGTGGCTCAGTTCACTAAGTGTCTGACTCTTGATTTTAGCTCAGGTCATGCTCTCATGGTTTGTGAGATCAAGCCCCAAGTCAGGCTCTGAACTGGCAGCACGAAGCCTGGTTGGGATTCTCTCTCTCCTTCTCTCTCTGCCCCTCACCCACTCACATGTGTACACACTCTTTCTCTCTCAAAATAAATAAACATTTGGAAAAGAGAGGGAAAAAAAAAAACCTTTTCACTTTATATTCAAATAGTGAAAGCTAATTAACTGGCTCTCATACTGATGAAATAAATCATATTTTTGCAGCATATAAAACCAAAATGATATACACGTTAAGTATTATAGAAAAGTCTTAAAAGTTTGTCAAAATATTCTTTTTAGTCAGTTTAAAGTTAAAATCTGTCAAAGCCAAAATTCTGCAAATGTAGAGGATCCAATATGATGGTTCTGATCAGGTGGTCATGAGAGTTTATAACAAATAACACAAATTAAAGCAGATCAAGTGTGAAGTATAAGGAAATGATCTAATGCTCTGAAGTGTTGACAAATTCCAAAGAATTAGAGATTACAAAATTAGAAAGGAACTAGTGAGTAGTTTGAGAGGAGTAGTACACTCAAGATTCAGGGCATAAAAATTAGAATTACTTAACAAAAGGAAAATGGAGAGTTCCCAGAGATTATCATAATGTCGTTAACAGCTCTAACTAGTGTACAAATAACTTCCCAAGGGAGAAGCTATCTACCTTTTCTCAACCTTTCACTGCAGTGACACAGAATCGATGGTGTTCACGTGTCCACTTGAGGCAGCAGGGTAGATAAACTAGACTTCTAATGATATGAAATTCCTGAAATGCTTATCCCTTTGCAAGAAAAAGCATATCAAACATGAGCCAGGTTGCTGGAGTTGAGGTAGATGGAGCATGCCTGTGCAAAGACCTACCATGGCCACGCACGCCTCTTGCTCATTCATTTCAATGAGTATTTATTAAGGTACCTCTTTGTTCATGAATGGACTAGGTGCTGGAAATAGAGTGACAAAAAAAGATAGATGTTGTCCCTGCTGTCACATAGTTTACTTAAGTAAAATGTACTCAAGGAAACAAGCAACACAACAAATAGCAATAGAGTGCTATGGCTCTCTAGTGCTCCAGTGGAAAAAAATATACATATAGGTTAACTGTGGTAGCATCTTTATGAAAAAATAGCTTTCTATGAAGGATTTTAGTTGGCATATTTATTACACAACTAATTACTCATCACATTAAACACATTTAGTTATACACTTATCACAGGCGTACTTTCGTATGCTACTATTCACATATTATATAAACTTTCAATTATTCTTGACAATATGATTTTACCTAGCGTCTAAAGTCCCATTGCTCTCATTATAAAAAAAAAAAAGAAAAGAAAAACGCATACATACATATGCATGTGCATATTTGTATTTGTATGATAACTTAGTTTCTACCAATTGTTTAAAAACAACTGTTAGTCAATTCCAGTGGTCTCTCAAAGTTAGACAAAATTAATTGGCCCTGTTCAAAAATCTTAAGTAGATTTAAAATCTAAAGCATGCTTAGGATGTACTTTCATGAATTTTTGTTTAGGAAAATCAATATTGTATGCCAAAAATAGAATGTTTCTTGGAAAATAATTGAAAGAAGGAAATTCATTATGTAACACAGAAAATCAGCACCTGATTGAGACAAAGCGATTGTTATATGCATGAGTTAAAAGACTTAATTGTTTTTGGATCCCATATTAGAAATAATTTCCTCTTCTTTTGGTTATCATCCTGAATGTGCCCCTTGAATGACAAAGGCATAATACCCACATGCTTTACAGTGACCAAAGAAATTTATAAATTGTTGTAAATATGATTATATTTCATAATATTATGAAGGGTTTGTATGTAAGTTCCTCATTAATTTCACCAGGGCTCTTAATGTCAACTTAGGTAAAATTCATTAGAACAACCATATTTTAGGAAAATTGAGCTGATGAACAAAGACTACCACATATTTAAGGAAAACAAGAACAGATGAAAGCTGTTCCTGAGAAATGGAGTAAGAAGAGTTTGAGTCAGTAACAGATGGAGAAGGAGGGAAAAAAAAGTTGTGACATCTGTTAAACCAGATTTGGAAGAGTCATTTACACACCATGGAAGAACGGCAACTTATTCCTGGAAAGTGCTTGCTGCCGAGGTTGTGCTAATTCTTGGTTATGAATAGATTCAGATATTGATCAATCAGATTGCTTTTGGAAATCTTATTTTGTTTGGATTGCTAAAAAGTGTCCTTCTTATACAAGCAAAGTTCACTCGCTTCATGGCATTACGTCAGTCTTTGGGCATTTGGAGGCCAGGATCCCTGCAGACAAGGGGATTCTGGAAGTTAAATGTTTTTAGGACAATCACCTCATCTAATGGGACAAATTGTGTGTATTTCTTTTATTGTGGCTTACTCATGGTGTTTATTTATATTTTTTTCAATTTGAAAGGATCCTAAAAATATACCAAGTTAATTAGCATTATTTAATTTTTATATTAATCTAAGTTGAAATTATAGTTAACCTCAAATAAAGTATCTTACCATTTTATCTACTGCCTGTATTTATTTATTCAATCAAGAGTTCTCACCACCCCATGTGGCAAAGAGGTTCTGCAATTCCTTTGACTCTGTTCCCAAGTTTTAAAGAAATCTTTACTGACTTACCTGCTGAATAATCCTCAGACTTCTCTCATCATCATATTTTCATTTTCTCATTCTTCTTATTAAATTTCCATCCTCATTTTTGGAAAAGTAGGCATCTTTGGAAATCTCTTCAGCAATGAAGGGAGAATAATCACAAGTCCAGAAACAAAATGAAAATAATGATTACAAAATATTTTGTGATTCTTCCATTTTTCTAGACTTCTGTAGAAAAACAAAAGACCTCAACTGCATATAAGAGAGAGGAAAAACAATGGACTTTAATATATCTTTCAGTCTCAGCTGATTTTAAGACTTGAGAAAGAAGTGATGGTAAAGAAGAGAAAATAAATTTTTAGGGAAGAAGTACAATAAATACAAAAAATAAGTTATCAAAGAACAAACAAAAACAACAACAACAACTCAAGGTTTTTGTTTAAAGGAATTCCCATAAAAGGAATCTGCATCAGAATGGTCATGAATAAAGCTGGAATAAAATTAAAATCAGTAATAAAATATTAGAGATGGAAAAAACCTTAGGGAATCTTTGATGAAAATCCCATTATACAGACAAAAAAACAAACCCAATATCAAAAAGCTTAACTGATTTGCCTAAGGTCATGTCGCTATGAAAATTCAGTGCCACGCTCATTTCTAAGACCAGTGCTTCTCCAACCAGAGATTAATAAAAGTAAGGAAAAAAAAAGTAAAAAAATAAAATAAAAAGCAGATCTTAGATCCTTCCTTTTCCTAGGGATCCTGATTCAATTGGTCATGGCTGGAGCCTTAAATATATTATTTCCTTGACTAATGGTAGGGAACCATAGACAGGAAGAATATAAGATATGACCTGATGCAGCAGAAAAGAGAAGGGATAAAAAAGGAGAGGTGAGTTTGTTTTTGATAGTTTCCCCTAATGTGTGTTATGTCTCTCTCTGCAACCACATGAGGAAGGATGGCTGGGTGTGCATCAGAGTTCAGGTATTTCTCCATTCTTTGGGCAGGTTTATCTCAAAGTATGTTTAAGAGACTATCACATCAAAATCATAGAACAGTTTTCATACATATTTCCAGGGTTGTCTCAACATAACTTAAACCAAATCTCTATGGCTATGGCCCTGGGTTCTGTACATTTTACATGCTCCACTGTGACTCTTCTCTAACTGTATCAATTGTGTAAGTGGCTTCTTGAGGGCAGGGAGGACATGCTGCTTTACTTTGTATCTGACATACTTCATGCAGACCCTGGATTTTAGGAGGTGCTCAATAAATGTGATAGGCAAATGGTTAAACTGAATGAACAATTATGAATAGTAAAACAATAAATTTCAGTGTTTAAAAATTAATTAGCATGCATGTCCATTACTGGGTATGCATGTTTTTGTTTTAGTTCTTTTTGTTTTTAATAAAAGGTGGGCTTTTTCATTTTTCTATGAAATACCAGCTGCTGTTCTGTCCTCTATAGCATCAGAAGGAAGTCAGTGTGGATACATAAAAATGACACAATGGTTCTAGGATATCAAGAATGAATGATTTTTATCTTTGAAAGATATCAGTCAAATCAAAAATCTCTACCAAAAGTAACTAAGAGATTTTAATAATCAAAACAAAATACTAATGGTAATATGAGTGAAGCCATAATGTACCTGAAGACTGAAATAAACTTGAAATGGTTCAGTTTCTGCATACCTTCTGCTTTCTCCAAGAACATTTTTTTGCAAAATATTCACTAGGCTGCAGAGATAGCCCACATAGATGATGTTATTAATATGCAATCTTCCTTCCCGAAACAGTTTACATATGCAATATACAGCATCTGGACCTTGTAATTGAATTTTTGAAGTTCGCTGTGCTTTGGGGGCTGCATATGGGTCAGTAATCATTATCCAGACACCATCGTTCATCGTACACATATAATTAATCAACTCATTAATTATGGAAAAAGAGTCTCAGGGAAGTCTAGCACACCTATTTCTTAAACAAATATTTCACCCTTGAGCTGTAAAAGTAGCATCTCCATTACCCATTGCCTTAGATTACTGTTAGCGATTTATTTAGGGAGCTTTTAGAACAAGCTCCCTAACAGGAGTCAATATAAAAATCTTTCAGACACAGGACCCATCATATATAGCCACAGAATTTAATCACTTTCTGGTTAAATCACTGCTTTGGATCTTTATCTTCTGAAGCTAATGTCAATAACACTTTATTTTTAATTTAACTATATTCAGCCAACTGTAGGAGAAACAAATCATGCTCTTTTTTATTTGTAGTTTTAGTAGATGGTTGCCAGGGTAAAATTGATAATTAGGGAAAGTAAAATCTTTCTCAGAGTGTTTTTTTCTTGCTACACATTAGCGAGCCCAGGTTGTTTAATGAAGCTACTTTATAGATGTATAAAGGGGGGGAGGAAGTCTGTAAATATATTTTCTCACTTTTCTGGCTCATTAACTAACCTGACCTAACCATTTTCTTTTGCTATTCGTCAATCCTACTTTTTGCTATTTTTTCCCCTGCTCCTAACAATTCATCTTCATGATGTGCTGGCTTACATTATGACCTACAAACCTCCTTGTAGAGAGGCATACAGCATTGATATGAAAAAAGAGGCTAATTGTGTAAGATAAATGCCAATCCTACAATAATAATAAAATATAATCAGATATCAACTCAAGGTAGAGACAAGAAGGACTGTTTAATAGAGTTGTAGTGAAATGTATGGAGAGCTTAAGGAAGATGAACAGCTGTTTGCTATCTTCACTGAAGCTAGAAATAACTTAGGCTTAAAATGAGAGACATGAAGAGATTTCTGTCTGTAGATTTCTAATGAGATTTCTAGTCAGAGAACCATACAGTCTATAGAATTTTCTTTCTTGTTAGATGCAGAGAAACAGGAGGTAATTTAGGGACTATTCAATGTAGAGATAGGAGAAAAGATCATTTGATGTTTTAAGGTTCCTCTTTTTCTAATACCACATTGTTCTGACTTCTCTGAGCCTCGCTTTTCCGTCTCTGAGCCCCTCTGCTTTGAAATGATAAAATACCATACAGATCCAGGCTTAAACTTCTAGCCATCTGGCCAAGGTCCTGTAGAAAATAAGTGATAGCCAAGACAAAGTTGAACTTCTGAAGTTTTAGAACTGTCATTTGTATCTCACAATTTAATCCAGTTCTAAATGCTTTTACTGGAGAATTGGCCAGAGAAGGCACATTGACTTCTTAGTTACTATCTAGATCCCAAAACCTCTTTGCTTTCGATGAGGTATGTTGCTAATTGCCAAATTTGTCCCTGCATCCCTGCCCCCTGGTCATGTGGGACTTTTCGTCTATATTGTTAAGTAAAATAAATGTGGGACAGCGTGATTAGTGGTATGATAGAAACTGGAGGGTTGCAGGCAGAAACATGTCAAATAAGATCAACAAAATGTCTCAAGGTTGCTTTGGATGCGTATAAGGAGGAAGGAAGAGGAAACAGACTACAAAAACCCAGAAGGCTAAGCTATAGAGTTTCATGCATGGTTTTCAAACACATTTTAGCTATGGATTTTTTTTTTTTTTTCAAAAGAAAGCTATTGAGGAAGTTTATAAACACAGATAAACACAGAGGTGCAATTTCTCTGGAGAATCTGTAGGGAATCTGGAACTTCTAAATCTCAGCAATGCTTTTAAGATAGTTTCATGAAGACTTTTCTGTTCACAGGCCAAGTTTTCAAACCACAGCCCTCAATGCTGGGTGCAAGTTTTGAGGCAGCAAACGTGTATAATCACATTTACATTCTCCCTTTATATATGGCAATGAATGGTTGTTCAGACCTTATAAATACAGATCACTGGTGACTCTGTTATGGCCCCTGCCTTAAACCAGCCACGGTCACAATGCCACATGATGACAGTAGGTAGGGGCAGGACAAAAAGAAAGCAGCTGCTACTCTGATTGCCTAATTAAGATGTGGGCAGGAAGAAGTATGACTCATCCCTACCACTAAGTACTTGAAAACTGAATTTAACCAGTATAAAATTTTTTGAGATAGAGTAGTTAATAACATCCCACTAGCTTCTACTTAAATCACTGAAAGTCTTATGTATATTTTAGTTTTCCTTATTCCTTTCTTATTTCAATACCCATCTTCACTGCCTCTGAAGATCTAACTTATCTCTTGTTTTTGCTTTTATTATTCAATCTTCTTTATTTAAGGTTTTTTTTCCATCTCTGTCTCTTTTTTAAGATCAAACCTTTCATGAAGGACAAGGACCATAACTGACTGATACTGTATACCCATGTTTACTCATAGGCAACAACTCATTAGATACTAAAATATGAGCACAGCATATCATACTCTTTAAATTTTTTTAAAAAATTTTTAAATCTTTATTTATTTTTGAGAGAGAGAGAGAAAGAAAGACACGGTGCAAGCAGGGGAGGAACAGAGAGAGAAGGAGACAGAATCCAAAGTAGGCTCCAGGCTCTGAGCTGTCAGCAAGCAACACAGAGCCTGATGCAGGGCTTGAACCCGCAAACTATGAGTTCATGACTTGAGCAGAAGTCAGACGCTTAACCAACTGAGCCGCCCAGGCACCCCATAATACTCTTTAATATTGGAGACACCCATGCATCTAACCCAAACAAAGATATATCTATAATTCACATGTTCACAACTAAAGTTCCATTTTAATAAATACAGATTTGAAATGTGTTTTTAATAATTTTGCTTTTGAATCATTAAAGGTATAATTTTCTAGTTTTCTTTTTTTAAAGCTATTTTTGTTTTGTTTTATTCTAACCATTTTTACTACATTAAAAAGTTCACAGATACCAGGGGCTTAGAACTTTGTTAAACTAGTTGGGATAATAAAGGCTGGTCAGAATTAAAACACTAGATCGACGAAAATCAGAGTTCAGTTTAGCACTGCTTTCTTCTGTTCACCATTAACCAGAAAAATCTAGATAGCATTATTCACGATGATCACAGTTCTCCACTATTATGGTTCAGATTTTTCTGCCTAACACCACATGTAATACGCACTGCCTTCCTGGAGAAGACTATACTTCCCTATCCCCCTGCTGTCAGGCTTAAGCACGGAACTTACATGCTGCATTGATCGGCTCAGGCTGCCATAACGAAATACCACAGGCTGGGAGGCTAAAACAACCAAAATTTATTTTCTCACAGTTCAGGATGCTAGAAATCCAAGATCAAGGTATCAGCGGATTTAGTTTCTGATGAGACTTCTCTTACTCCTTTGCAGACAGCTGCCTTTTAGTTCTGTCCATGCATGGCCATTCCTCTGTGTGTTTGTGCATAATTGGTCTCTCTCTCTCTTCTTCTTTTTTTTTTTTAAGTTTATTTATTTATTTATTTTGAGAGAGAGAGAGCACAAACGGGGTAGGGACAGAGAGAGAGAAGTACTTAAGCTCATGAAAGGTTAGATCATGACCTGAGCTGAAACCGAGAGTCAGACACTAACTGACTGAGCCACTCACGTGCCTCTCTCTCGTAAGGACACAGTCATTCTGGACTAGAGTCTCCACGTTTGTGACCATTAACCTTCATTATCTCCTTAATGGCCCTAACTCTAAATATAATAATTCTGGGAGTTAGAGATGCAATATTTTGTGGCAAAATTCAGTCCGTAAAACTTGGAGTAATGAAACCCAAGTAAAAGTAACGCTTGCAAGTATTGAATTAAAGGTTCAAAATTTAATTCATGGTTCTACTATACCTGTCTTCTCTCTGCCATTAGACCAACATGTACTCAGAAGGTGCTGCCTCTTCACTCTGGATTCTGGATTAAAGAGGACATGGAACAGGGAAGAAGACTGTTCATAACTAACATGTAACAAGAAAAAGAAGTCCACATTTTTTCCCACTAACATTCTGAAACTTTCAGATCTGTTAATGCCAACAGTTTAGCTTTCTAAAAGCTTACTAACAAATTAGTAACCAGATATAGAGAACTATTTTTTAAAAATTTGGCTTTTACTTTGTGGTGAGGCCTTTGACTGCAAGGAATTTATTATTATGATAGGTTGAATGAAATGCAAAGACAAACTATTTGGTAAAATGATTACCTGCAAGTACTTAAAAGGCAATTGATTCAGCAAATTGACTTATGGACATGTTACTAGCATATTACTCTCTTCCTCCTCCATCACTACTTGCATTTGAAAAGGTACTACAAGAGAAAGATAGGGTATAAAAGGTTGGCCAGTTAACAAAGAGAATTAAAAAAGAAGAGAGGAAATCCAGAAATTTGGGGACTTGAAGGATTAAAACATGTTAAGTCTTCCTCATATCTACCTCATAAGAGATAAATTAAGACATGTTTTGAGTGACAAAGCCCAATTCAAATTGGCCTTTGATAAAAAAATTCAAATATTAAAAATAAATAAAAAATTGAATTAAATTAAATTATTAAATGAAATTAAGAGTGTAGCTTTCATAATCTTGTTGAAACCAATTAAATAAGCAACACCCAGTAATTCTTTTCGGGGCTCAGAGAAAAGAGACTGAGAATGTACCTCTTATGTGAAAGCCTGATAATTTGATAACTTATAATTTAATTTAGGGGTAGACTTGCATATGGAAAAGGATCATGGATGTAATGAGAGGACATGAAGTTTCCTGTAATAAAATTAATATTTAGAAAAGTCCATTACAATTTTACAGAAGTATACTGCCAACAGAGCCAGCACCCTGGATTAAAAGAGACTGGGATCATTTGACTTAAAATGACTTTTAGGCTGCCAATATTCTATGGACAGAATACAGGCCTACTCCCATGGAAGATATATTCCCCGATTTTTTCTTCTGATTTCTTCTGGAAAATAAAGAAAAAGGAATAACCTCCTAGAGGTTGTAATTAAGAGCTGTGGAAAACCATGGATAAGGGAGATACTACTAGGAATTTTGAAGAAACAGTAACACCCCCAGCAAGTTTTCACAACGCTCGGATCTACTGTGGGCATTCTAGTCTACTATTTTATGAACAAAAGTTTGTGAATGGTGTGTGTGTGTGTGTGTGTGTGTGTGTGTGTATAAGAAACAGAGAGGGAGAGGAAATGGCAGGGGGTTGGGGGTGGGGGTGAGATTGGAAGGGAGAGAGGCCATTATTTCAAAATAAGCTTTTTTATTCTTTCACAATTTTACAATATAGTTTACAGTATGTACTACTTTACTGAATTATTTCAATTTTACCTGTGTTAGGGTAGATTTTGTTAAAGTTGTTTAACCTTTTTTTCTCTTTCTCTTCTCTTACCCTCTCCAAACTCATGTCTGTCTGTCTCTTTCATACATATGCTTCCACACATTTCTTTTAGTAATAAAGAAGAAAGCACAACTATGGGTTTCTACAATGCAGCTAAGCAGTTAATAAATAAGGCAAGTAGACAATGGCCTCCATGGAGAAATATAAAGGAGAGGCCATATAGAGTTCTCTGTCCAAACACAAAAAAATTCCTTGTTAATCCTTTCATGGAACATCTTTATAAAATCTTTAAAAATATTTTATTTAATTTTGACAGACAGAAGGAGAGAAAGAGGAAGAGAGAGAGGGAGGCACAGAATCCGAAGCAGGTTCCAGGCTCTGTCTGAGCTGTCAGCACAGAGCCTGATGTGGGGTTTGAACTCAAGAATGGTAAGATCATGACCTGGGCAAAAGTCAGCTGCTCAACCAACAGAGCCACCCAGACACCCCTTTGGTATATCTTTTGAAAAATATATTTAATACCTGTTTGTCTTTTGGTTGTATCAAAATAATATTTGGATGGCCTTGGAAAAAATAATTTTTTTTTATTATATGTTTAAATCTTTGTTAGGTCCTGAGTATAAGACTTGTCAGGAAAAAGATGTGCATAGGATAGTATGTGCAGTGTAGGGCAGTGGATGAAAAAAGAAGGCAAGAGACAGAATGGGGAAGTCAATGTACATCTTCAATCTCATCTTTTTTGCCCTGATTTGGAGTGTATTTACTCATGGAAATTCCTTAACTCTCTTTCTTGGAATTGTGTATATCAGGAATCCACTTTTCAATTCTAAAACTTTAAAACCACTTACAATTTAAGAGGACATTTTTTTCTAAAGGCATTATATAAAAACACTCAAACTGAAACCTAAAATGTTCTGGTGTTTCTCTTATATGTAAAGTGTTTGTTGTTCATTAATTCATTTAAGTTGACATCATACTGGTGTTTCATTTGCTGTGCTATTAAAGTAGTTTCTTAGGACAATGATGAAATATATTTAATATTACAGTACATTGCTTTGCTAGATATCACTCTGCTGAAGTTATGCTTATGGGCAATATTAAGCAGTCTATTTCTCTACAACGTGGAAACTAATGGGAGTTCACAGAGTAAAAGCCATATTACATCCCAGTTCTCTGACACACTAAGCTCATCTGAGAATTATTTTTCAACTACGTATTGAATAAGTTGTTTATTGTTAGGGGCCTCTGTTGAAGAGGTGAGGAGTGGTTGTAATTGAAGGTGTTTACCTTGGAAGGTTCTGGGAGATTGGGAAAGAAGAGGTCTCAGCACTGAGCCAGTGGGAATGGAGTTTAGTGATTGGACAGTAGCACAATGGGAAATAAGATACAATGAAGGAGACAGAGCCAACAGAAGCAGAGACATGGAATAAGCTTTGAACAACTGATAGGAAAAAAAACAATCTAGGCTATCGTACTGATGTGCCTAAGCAATATAGTTGCAAAATTACAAAAAGTAAGCAGTTCATTTAGAGATCATACAGGGACTTTAGAGGTAAGTAGCAGAGTTGATTCAATAAAGAAAAAACAAAACAAAAAACACCTGCGTTTTATTTTACAATAAGTTTCAAGATTGAATCTGATGCCTACCCTATGTTAAAAGGCAGAATAATCACATAGTTTAATTCAAGGTAAGGAATATTTATTGATAAATTTTTATATACATGTAGGAAATAATAGTAAGTGAAAGAATAAGACAGACTCTGACTTTCAGAAACTTGCACACCAATTTCTAGGGACATAGTAAAGGTTTAAATAGCCTAAAAGACATTGTAAGCCAAGTGCCGCATAGACATACAAAGAGAGCATTAGGGCAATCTAATGGAGAAAGCTAACATCCTGGTTGGAACCTAAAAGATTTTCTTGGAAGATATGGCATTCAATATGGTCAATTAAAGAGGATAAAATATTGAAAATAAGAAATGGTGTATACATATTTCATGCAGGGAAAACTTTTTAGACAATATTGCAGAAGCAGAAAAGCACAGGGTATATTTGTTCTAATTTGTCAAAATAATAATTATATATATTCATATGTATGTATAATTATTATCATAAGTATAGGCATTATATAAATATATACAAGTGTATTATATACAAATACACATACACATAAACTGACAAAAGACTGACAAAATAGATTGAGATATATGGTGTTTTCCCCCCTTATTACCTTTTCCTAAACTAATAATAATAAACTCATTTCTCTTGAACACATAAAATAGATTTGGTCAATAAAAATTCATTCCACTTATTACAGTGATTGTACCTTTATTCTCTTATTTATTCAACCAATCAAAACACATCAAGTACTTGCCATAAAATAGGAAATACCTAAAGTGTTGGGATGAACAAATAAATCTCCAGCTTTACTGAGCTTGTATTCTAATGAGGGAAATAGAATAATTGGTGATGGAAAGAATAGGACTACTTGAGAAATTATAGATAAAGTCTCTCTGAGGAAATAACATTAAATGGGAATCTTAAAAATGTAATGAATCATTTACGGCATGAGCCAAGGAAAGAACTGCCCAGAAATAGGGAGGAAATACAAAGTTGTTAGTGTGAGGGCATTCTGTGGCTAGGCAAAGCCAACAATTGCCCTGGTAAACTGATTACAAAAGTGATTCAAATACTCCCCCCACTTCCTGTGTCTGTCTGTTGTGATAAGATATTCCAACTCTTGGGGTGCCTGAGTGGCTCAATCGGTTGAGCGTCCGACTTCGGCTCAGGTCATGATCTCACAGTTCGTGGGTTCAAGCCTCGCGTCAGGCTCTGTGTGCTGACAGCTCAGAGCCTGGAGCCTGCTTCCGATCCTGTGTGTCCCTCACTCTCTGCCCCTCCCCTGCTCATGATCTGTCTCTCTCTATCTTTCAAAAATAAGTAAATGTTAAAAAAAAAATAAAAAAAAAGATATTCCAACTCTTTCAGTCAAGTAATGGAGTCTATTTCCCTCCCCTCTGTGTGAATTTGAACTTGGTTTATAACTTTTTAAAAAATTTTTTAATGTTTATTTATTTTTGAGAGACAGTCAGAGCATGAATGGGGGAGGGGCAGAGAGAGAGGAAGACACAGAATCTAAAACAGGCTCCAGGCTCTGAGCTGTCAGCACAGAGCCCGATGTGGGGCTGGGACCCATGAATCATGAGATCATGACCGGAGCCCAAGTCAGAAGCTAACCTACTGAGCCACCCAGGTGACCCATTAGCTTGCTTTATAACTTTTACTGGCCTGAAGAATATGGTACAAATGACTTTGTGTCAGTTCTGAGTCAGGCCTTGGCATTACAACTCATGCCCTTGGGAATCCTGCCACTTCCAAGAGAAAAAGCCTGAGGTAGATAGTTGGAGGATAAAAACTTCTGTGGAACTTAGTGGATTCAGTTCATTTGTCACAACTAAGGACCAGGATCAACGAAGGTGAACTGCAATTGACCTATTAGATGACCATGGATATGACAGAGTAAGTAGCCAGTTAGCTAGACATGAGCTGGAGGCTAGGGTGGCAGCAAACAGTGGTTTGTGGCTTCCCCCCTCTGGGGATTATTAGATCAAGAACAGCAGGTGCAGAGCACCTTGGAGCACCTGGGAAGGCTTTCCTTCTCAGCCTGTGTCCTACAATAACCTGTAGCTTCATTATAATATATTTACATTGTGGGTTTGATGTCCCCCTTCCCCCTATAGTGAGTGAAGATGGCCTTGACAGTTTCAGCAAGAACCTTGTAGGGCCAAAACCTTCCCCCTCCTGACCAGTGTAAGGAGTACCTCAGATGACTGGCAACAACCCCATTAGAGATGACGCTAGCTATGACCCATACATGTGCAAACAACACAAGAAAAGATACCTCTAACCCCAGTACAGTTGCCATCTCTCCTATCTTGAGAATGTACTGTCCTTAATAAATGGCTTTGTATTTGCTACTTTCTTTCTGAATGTCTTTATTTGAAAACGGGTCCTCATGTAAATCCTTTATAAGGAATTCAAGAACTAAGACCTCCATTTACACAATCAGAATCTCCCACAGGTGCTTGATTGAGCCCAGTTGAGATCAATCAAGTCTGGTGCAGATCAAGAGAACCACAGAGCAAACCTGTAGAGTCTTGAGCAACAATAAATTGCTGTTTAGGCCATTAAATTTAGAACGATTTATTTTTCAGGAACTGATATTTACTATAATCACTTAAGCAATAAAAGATACTTAATTTTATGTTCTAAGAAATTTCAAGTCAGTTCAGATGCTTAACCTTAATGACCTACATTGGTCATTGGTTTTTGTTGTCATTGCTGTTGTTAGTTTTTGTCCTCAGACTGATACTCTTATAAGATAACTGCTGCTTTTGGGACACCTGGGTGGCTCAGTCAGTTAAGCGTCTAAGTTCAGCTCAGGTCATGATCCACTGGTTTGTGAGTCCGAGCCCTGCATGGGGCTCTGTGCTGAGAGTTCAGAGCCTGGAGCCTGCTTCAGATTCTGTGTCTCCTTTTCTCTGCTCCTCCCCTGCTTGTACTCTGTCTTTCTCTCTCAAAAATCAATAAACATTTAAAAAATTTTAGAAAAGGATAACTCCCACTTTTTATAACATCGTTTCTTTATATGCCACTTTCTAAGAAAAGGAAGAAATAATATTTCTTCTCCTCATTTCTATTTTGTTCAGGGAGAAAAAAATCCTATTCAGAATTCCCTCAGTATATTTCTTAATGCCTTGTGGTCAAGATTGAGTTACTCGCTCCAAATGCATTATGTATATAAAAGAAATTGAAAGGAAATTGACAAGCTTACCTTATTATGATTTATTCCGTGGACATATTGCCACCCAAACATAAGTGAACATCTTAAAATTAAAGAAGGTGGGGGTGTCTGGGTGGCTCAGTCAGTTGAGCTACTGACTCTTGATTCAGGTCATGATCCCAGGGTTATGGGATTGAGTCCCACATTGGGCTCTATGCTGAGTGTGGAGCATGCTTAAGATTCTCTTCCTCTGCCCCTCTCCCCTGCTTGCACACACTCTCTCAAAAAAAATAAATAAATAAATAAATAAATAAAGAGAAAAAAGGTGAAAAAGGTTGACAGCTAAACAATGAAGAACAAAGGCAAAAAAACCACTTTTATTTTATTTTTTTATATATTAAAATTGTTTTCAATGTTTATTTTTAAGAGTGGGAGAACATGAGTGGAGGAGGGGATGAGAGAGAGGGAGACACAGAATCTGAAGCAGGCTCCAGGCTCTGAGCTGTCAGCAGAGACCCAGACTCAGGGCTCAAATTCAGCAACAGTGAGATCATGCCCTGAGCCAAAGTTGCTTAACTTACGGAGCTACCCAGGTGCCACTCCCACCCGAGAATAACTTTTAAAAAAAGTTTCTATTCATTATTTCATAAGCAGCTTATCTGAAAAAGCATAGAGAATGAAGAGGAAAGTAGTTTAAGAAGATCTTGGAGAAGAAGACAGGGTCCGTTCATATAAGGCACCATGGTACAGAATTTGGATTTTTAATTTTTTTAATGTTTTATTTAATTTTTGATAGAGCACAAGTGTAGGAGTGACAGAGAGAGTGGGTGACAGAAGATCTGAAGCAGGCTCCATGCAGACAGCAGCAAGCCTGAGGCAGTGTTCAAACTCCCCAACAGTGAGATCATGACATGAGCTGAAGTCAGTGCCTCAACAGACTGAGCCACCCAGGCACCCCAAGAATTTGGATTTTTTTAAGTGTGAGGGAAAGTTGTAGCAGCATTTCAGGTGAGCAGGGAATGGATCTTAGATGAATAATATAGGACAATAAGAACAAAGAAACTAAATGGGGGTGAGCCCAAGTAAGAGAATAGGACTACTGAGTTGCGGACTAGAGTAGAAGTACAAACAGAGAATGGGAATGGATTCAGGATAATGCTGAGGAGAAGTGGTTGGATTCCTGGTGATTTTAGGAGCAGACTTGCTGACAAAGCACATTCTGTGAAGGGAATAAAACACTGAAGAGTGATACCAATGTTTCAGCGTCCCTGGAGTTCATGGCCGGTCCATGTCTTATAACAGATTATAACTGGTGCAAGGTTTGGAAGAGAGAAGGAATGTTTTAAGTATTTTAAATTTAAAATATCTATTAGACATTCAAGTGGAGATGCTCAGAGAGCAATTAGATAAACAAATCTATATTCACTGAAGATATAGGACTGGAAATAGAGATACGATCAAGCAATTCCATACTAGATATATCCTCCCCCAAAACTGAAAGCAGAAACTTGAACAGACATCTGTACATCAATATTCATAGCAGCATTATTTGTAAGAGCCAAAGGTGAAAACAACCCACAGGCACATCAGGGGATAAATGGATAAACAAAATGTAGTATATACATACAATGGAATATTATTCAGCCTTAAAAAGTATTGAAATTCTGATATGTGCTATAATATGGATAAACCTATAGTCATTATGCCAAGTAAAATAAACCACAAGTCAGTCTATGATTCCACTTACATGAAGATCCTGGAATAGTTAAATTCACAGAGACAGAAAGTAGAAAAGTGATTATCAGGTTCTAGGAGGAGGGCAGAATGAGGAATCATTGTTTAATAAATACAAAGTTTCACTTTGGGAAAATGAAAAAGTTTTGTAGATGGATGGTGGCGATAGTTGCTCAACAATATGAATGTACTGGATGCCATTGAACTGTACACTTAAAATAATTAAAATGGTAGATTTTATGTGTGTGTATTTTAGCTCAAAAACAGGTAATGGCACATACTGACATGGGACAATTTGTATTTGATATTATTTCTCCCCCTTATTCTTTCTAAGTTGAAATAGCCTATGTTACCACCAAATGCATATTACAAAATAGACTCACCTTATTTTCTTTTTAAAAGGAGTCCCATGTTAAAATTTAATATTATTAGTATTATTAAAACTAAAACATATTTGATACATCAAAGAGTCAAGCAATACACCAAACAAGATAAAACTGTCATAGTTCTTGAAACTTAAGACTTCTCCAGAAAAAATAGAATTTGGATTTTTCTCTCTTGCTATATTCCTTCAGTGTTGATTCACCCAGTTACTGAGTCTTATCAATTCTATTTCCACTGTATTCATTTTTTCTGTATTTCTTTCCCTTTTTTTCCGGTTTCAAAACTTTTATTTGTATATTTTTACAAATGTGCATTCCAATAATTAAAATCATTTGAACATAAAAATAGTACTCTGATTAAACTACATTTTGTATCCTGCGAGTCACCTCAGACCAACTTGGTTTTTACTATAGATTTCTCTGTCCATCACATTCAGCTTCTTCCTTCACCAATGACTGTGCAAACTGAATTTTGCTTGCTCGTGGACCTCTGTATTTCTTTTCTAGTCTCATTTGAATTACAGGTCTCCATGAAACCATTGAAGTTATCTCATGAATCTGTTGAGAATCACTAGTTTAAAGCCCTAAAATGGCTAGAACCCCAGATGTGTAATGAATCATTGTATCTGTAATGCCTAACACAGCTCCAATCACATCCCAGTAGTTTAATAAATATCTGTTTAAATAAATGAATTAACATACCAATCTATGGTCCTACTACCTTGTTCTTGTTTAATCTTCCTTCACTCTTTCAAATTCAGTTTTATATGTGGTAGAAAAGGAAAAAAAGAAGGAAATGAAAAGTGCATTACAGGAAAGTAATAAGAACCCAGGTGAGAGGTAGCAATAAATGGGATCTTTCTGAAAAATACATGAATCACTTCAGTGGAATCACACACTATAAAAACAGAACAAAACCTGAGAGTACATTAAGAGAAGCAGATTTTCCTAGATATGAAAAGTAATAGTTCTACTTTACTCTGCCCTAATAACATTTTCCAGAGTCTTTTATTCAATTCTGGGCACCATGTTTGAAGAGAGGCATTGGCAAAATTCCTGAATTGAATAGAGTTGGATGTATTTGCTCAGTTCCAATTGAGTTTGACAAGCGGGAAAGTGATGTTTGCAGAGCAGACAAAGGATATTTGAAGTCCAGAAGAGTTGATTACGCAGATGACCCCCAGAACCAACGTGAATGAGGCTGTACATATGAGATGCACCTTTCTTTTTGCACTTTCAAAACTGGAATATTGCTTTGATTATTCTGACAAAGTACAGTCATCCCCAATGGTCTTTAAAAATTCCTATTAGGATACATAAGGTCCAGGAGGCTGGTGAGCAATTATTGGCATCTTGTGATCATTTTCCTGCCAATACCTCAACCCTTACTCACCTGCCCAGCCATGTGTCCCCATTTAAAGTCCTGAAAAATCAGTTAATAACTTGCCTATCTGCATCCAGCCATTTGTAAGCTTCCTTATCTAACATTATTTATAATTCATTGGCAAAGAAATGGTAAGGTACCTGAATATTTTCTAAAGTAAAATTAAGAGAATTTTAGCAATCTTATCAAGGTAACTGATAGTCTTAAACTTTCTGATAGACAGTATCTGATATATTATGTTTGACTTGTGGAATACAAATTTTAAGAGACACATCAACAAATTAGAATGTGCCTGGATGGGGGGAGGGAAGTGATGTTAAAGTGTCTGGAAAACAAGGCATAAAAGAAATGACTGATAGTTTAGGAATATTAACCTTGAAAAGGGTTATATCTAAATAGCGTTAATAACAGTATTCAAATGTTTGAATAGCTATCCCATGGAAGAGTCAGTAAATCCACTGTTACTTCCAAGTAACATACTAAGAATCATGGTTGAAAGTTATAAAAAGAGATGAATTTGGCTCAAAATAAGGAAGGTGTTTTTAATAGTTATGATTTTCCCAAAGTAAAACATTTAACCTTATGAAAGAGCTCATCAAAAGTTCAAAATTTTAACTATTGACCAGATTACTATATATGCAAAATTATAAAGAACAGATTTTAAAAGGATTAATGGAGGGGTTTTGGAGAATGCTTTATTATATATTTTATTCTTACTATCACTCCATGAAGTAAATATTATTATTTGTATCTTATTTAGAGAAAGTGAGACAGAGAGAGTTTAAATAACTTAATAAGTCTACATTGGTAACAGGAAGTAGGAAGTTGGTTTCCAGTAGAATTGGGTTCTCTGTGTCCATAAAGCCCTAACTTTTCACCCAATGTATATAGCACTGGAAAACAACGGAAAACACAGAAGGGATTTGTCAACAGCAGTTTCTCTGAGTGGTAAAACTTGAAAACAAAAAATAAAACAAAAACAAAACAAAACCAAAAAAAAACACCTCTCTTCCAGTGTTTTTAAAAAAACTATCCATAATAAATATTTATATCTTAAATAAGATTATAACTATTTTGTGCTTTAAAGCAAAATGGGAAAACTATTTTCAAATAATCTCTTCTAATTGCACATCTTTTTTTTAATTTCAGGAATGAATATCTCCTCCAAGAAAAGAATTTTTAACTTTTATCTTGAAATGATTTAAACCAAGAGAAAGACAGCAAAATTCAGTAAAAAATAATTTATAGCAAGAACTTCCTTGTTATCATTTTATCATATTAATAGTTTCTCTCTTCTGTGTGTGTGTGTGTGTGTGTGTGTTTATCTTCATAACATTAATTCTCACATTCTGCTCCAACACCACAGGATTCATTGTTGCCTTCCAGCTTTCTTTATTTTTTTTAAACATTTATTCATTTTTAAGAGAGAGAGAAAGACAGAGTGTGAACAGGGAAGGAGGAGAGAGAGGGACACACAGAATCCAAAGCAAGCTCCAGGCTCCAAGCTGTCAGCACAGAGCCCAACACAGGGCTTGGATTCATGAACCACGAGATCATGATCTGAGCTGAAGTTGATTGCGTAACCAACTGAGCCACCCATGCTTACATCTTTCTATATTTATAACTCCTTTTTGCAACACTAAAAAGACATGGCTCCCATTTTTAACAGCTACTTGCTGACTTCTCATTGTGTATGTGCCTAAGTGCTGCTTCCTTAGTTCTAACCCACTGTCTATGACTATGCCAATTTCCACCTCAGTCAGGGCCCTGTCCCATCTATCCTACCAAAAAGTAGAGCAGTGTTTGACAAATTCGCAAACTAGCCAAGAGCTAGGAGGTGGTAAAGAAGAAAAGGAGGCCACTTCCAGTACACTCAATATTTTTTAAATTTCATATATTCTGTTCTTTTAAAAATCATCTTTCATAAGTGTATTATTCATATGTTGGATCTTGGCTATTCAGGCTTTAAAAATAAAACTATCACCTCTCTTATGATTCTTACCTCTTTTCACTTTTCTTTTTCATTCTTACAAAATTTTTCAAATGTGTACTCTGCATCCAGAATTTGATTTTCTGAAGTTTCAACTATGTTCTCTATTGGCTTCAATATTGGATTTTAATGTTGCTATTACATTGTTGTTAACTTGAACTACATCAACTGTGGTTCCAATAGAAATGAAGCTTTTGTCCTTGCATCTTATTCTATTCTTCTCCAGTTTTGACTTTATCTCACTTGAAGTCATAGGTCCTTATCACTGTTAAGATGTCCAAGTAGATATTTTCCTTTTTTCCTTTTTTGTTTTCAATCGTAATCAGAAGCAAAATCTCATTTGAGTATTTTTTCTTTTTCTTATGTCTAGTAAATTTTATATATCCCATGTTCTATTTATTTTCTTGCTTACCATTTATTGAAGAGTTTTCTCTAAATGTGATTTTTTTTAAGAGACAAAATGAGGATTACTTATCTCTGTTCATGATGCACTTGGGAATTCTAACATTTTCTCTTTCACATATGCTGCCGGAGAGTAGAGCAATTTGTAGTGCTTCACTCCCAATTTCAAGTGACTGGCGGGCATTCTTCTCATGAAGATCTGTTATTTTGATAGTAGAAAAAGAAACTTCATCTTCGGTTGCCTGGAAATGACATTTAGCTCAGATGTACTAAGTGAAAAGTCACATTTTCTTGCATGCACTATTTTTTTTTTTTCATTTTCTCTGTCTCCGCTCCTGACTAGTTGTCTAGAGATAGCATTGGTGAGATGGCGACGGACCGCATAGACTTTTAAGAGCTCACTGAGCATACCTCTTCCCAATTCCAAGTGCATGGATGACACGCTAGCCACTTGAATGATATCACTGTAGGAATGTTTACAATATGAAGAGATTGTAAAGACTACAAAAGAGTGCTTATCTTTCTGGAAAGCCAGTTGTAAAGCATTCTCCAAGACACCACTGGACAAATGCCTATTTTTACCTCCTATTAAACCAAATGAATGCCTGTATATATGAAAGTTTATCTTCTGAAATATGCAAGGGGTGGTTCTCACTTAATCTTCATCAAATGACAGAACTGATCGTTTCTCACCTATTCAATAGCTTGACTGTGAATCTTAATTTCATGTGCCATTATAATCATGAAGACTTCCAAGAAAGAGCTTAGGGAGTAGAGAGTGGGAGTGAATTTAAGGAATATTTTTTTCTGAAATTTCTAGTCTAGCATCATTTTTAACCTGAAAGTTTCAGAAAAACAAATATTTAATGTTTTGCTTCTAAAATGTATTTCCCATGAAGAAATGCTTTGTTATATTTGTCCTTTTCAAAATGTAAATGTAAAAATGTTACCATGTAAACTAAGCATCCATTTGTAGGTACAAAGAGGCCAATAATTATAAACCATATGGTACATTATATTATGCTATTTGTTTTCTTTTCCTTTTTAATAGTTGTAAGTTTCTGGATTTTGAAGACAACATAATGCCTATTTATTTTTTAACTTTCAAGACATGATTAACACCCACAATCCTCTTCCTTCTAAAAAATACACAATTCTCTTCATTATCAAATATTTGTTGAATGTCTAATGTTATCCAGATTCTCATCTTAGTGATAGGGTAGGGATACAGCAAACACTCTGACCTTCATAGAGTTATCATTCTGTTCAGGAGTTTTCAGTTTAGATCATTATTTGCCTTGTTTCATTTTGTGCAAAATGGCTTTACTTTACTTTTTTTTATCTACCTCTCTCCAAAGTCTGATTCTGCTGATAGCATTTTGTTATTGACAAAACTCTTCAGCGTTTACATCCTGCCTTGCTTTAGGCAAAGGCAATAAAGAAAGCATCAGCTGAATCATCTTAAAAATATGAAGGAGGATCTTTCCCCAAACCTTTCTGTAATGAAACTTGCCTCTCCATAAACATACCTCTTTTAAAATAAAGGTACAGAGGGGCACCTGGGTGGCTCAGTCAGTTGAGCATCCCTTCAGCTCAGGTCATGATCTCATGGTTTGTGGGGTTGAGTCCTGCATCAGGCTCTGTGCTGATAGCTCAGAGCCTGGAATCTGTTTCAGATTTTGTATCTCCCTCTCTCTTTCCCCCTCCCCAGCTCATGGTCGCTCTCTCTCTCTCTCTGTCTCTCAAAAATGAATGTTAAAAACTGAAATAAAATAAATGTACAGGTAGCATCTACACATATATCCACTTATTTACTTTTGCTTACATCAAAAAGGGAAAAGATATTTGCAAACTATAAATACCAACTTCTTCTTGATCTTATTGTTTTGCAAGAATCTTTGGTTGGTGCCCCTGAGCTTTGAGTACTTTTCTGAAGTCAGCAATGTTACTGGCTACCATGCAGAATTCTTCATGCAGGTATTCTGTATTTCTGGAATAGTGTGCGGTGTGTGTGTGTGTGTGTGTGTGTGTGTGTGTGTGTGTATGTGTGTGATGACTGAAGCATAAAAACAGGGACAAAGTTTTTCATTTTCCTGTAGTCAAGACTGTTTTCAAAGATTAGATGTATGTACAATAAAACCACTCTCTGATGCCATTCTGATTTAATTTTTTTTAATGTTTTATTTATTTTTGAGAAAGAGAGAGACAGAGTGAGCAGGGGAGGGTCAGTGAGAGAGGGAGACACAGAATCCGAACACAGGCTCCAGGCTCTGAGCTAGCTGTCAGCACAGAGCCTGATGTGTGATCCAACCCACGATCCGTGAGATCATGACCTGAGCCAAAAGCCGGATGCTCAACCGACTGAGCCACCCAGGCGCCCCTGATTTAAACACTTTAAATTTTTCCTTATAGGTGCTCCTGTGTAGCTCAGTCAGTTGAGCATCTGACTCTTGATTTCCACTCAGGTCATGATCTCAGGGTCGTGGGATGAAGCCCACATCAGTGTGGGGCCCACTTGAGATTCTTTTTCTCCCTCTGTCCCTCTCCCAGCTTGTGCACTCTCCCTCTCATAAAAAAACAAATAAGACAAAACAAACAAAAATAAAAAAAATACAGTCCCTTTGGTTGGTGCCCCTGAGCTTTGAGTACTTTTCTGAAGTCAGCAATGTTACTGGCTACCATGCAGAATTCTTCATGCAGGTATTTTAGAAATCTAATGCATGTGATTTTATACAAAATAACCCAAGATATACAAGAAGAAATCCCTAAGTGTCATGAAAGAAGAGAAAAGCCAACAATGGATCTGTGAGTTTGTGAGATCACAATGGAAGGCCACCAGTCAGCATGAGAGAGGGCTGAGGAAGATGGGATGGGATGGAAATCTAAGTTCTGACGGAAGATATTAGGCTTTATGAATATGATATACAGTGGAAATCAAGACTTGGGCATAGTGGGACCTTTGAAATACCGCACCTTCGAGATAAAAAGCTTCGAGCAAAGCTTTACCTGTTGTTTCAGGAAGGTGTCACAGAGTTTGTCTTTTCCAAATTCTAGATATACAGATAAAAATATATTGTAAGACACAAAGACATAAACAAAAACTTTTTTTTCTTTTTTGCGAAGTATGGGGTTTAAGTCTAACTTAGAAACCATCTTAGCTAAAGAAACTATCAGAGATACATTTAACATAAAATTTAACCAGACAGTGACACCTCTAAGGCATTTGGCTGGACAAAACAAAAGAACAACAAAACAACAACAAAATATGTAAGAACATGTTTACAACCTGAGTCACATTTTGTTCTCTGTGGAAAAGAAATACCTGTCAAAAATGAGTTCACGTTAAAAATTTACAAACCAGCATGAGCTAGAATCAGTAAGGCAATGAAGAGGAAAATTACCACTGCAACATTGGAAATCATAAGATAATGGAACAATATAAAATGATTATAAAATATATCTTGCATTTCACCCCTTCCTATAACCATCACTTATATAATCCATTCTTTTTTTTTTTTAATGTTTAGTTTTTGAGAGACAGAGAAAGAGAGAGAGAGAGAGAGGATTAGCAGGGGAGGGACATACAGAGAGAGGAGCAGAGCATATGAAGCAAACTCTGCTGACAGAAGAGAGCCCAGTGAGGGGCTCTGACTCATGAACTGTTGCTTAACTGACTGGGCCACGCCCCTCTACTACAATCTATTCTAAGTAACTACTATCTCCTACCTCAATTTTAGAAATAAAATCTAAATCAAATTGCCACTTACAGGGGTGCCCACTATAAAGTGTTCTCCCCACAGCAGGCAAAGAGAACATGCTAAAACTAAAGCCATTTAGCCCCTTTGCTCAGATTTCCCATCAGTCTTCTAGTTCAAAGTCAAAACCCAAATCTCTGCAAGAGTTCAAAATGTCCAACAGGATATGCTCCACACCATTTGCATCCCCAATCTCCTCTCCTGTGTGTCTTCACTTTGATCGTGTCCCTCAAGTCATACTGGCCTCCTTGTTGTCCCTTGAATATGTGAGGCATCTCCCTCCCCCCCAGAACCTTTGAGTTCACTTTCTTCTAGAACTCTATTCTATAGGATCTCCCTCTATTCCTCCATATATCTACTCAAATGTCCTCTTCACAGTCAGTGTTCTGTTACCATCCAATTCAAAGCTATAACTCAGCTCTCAACACCTTTTTTCCCTTTTTTGTTTTAGTTTTCTCCTAATATGTATCACTATCTAACATTCTGTATCTTATACTTATTTTTCCCATTTCCTGCCTCCTAAAATCTAAATTTAATGAAGGCAGGAGCACCTGAGTGTCTCTGTTGGTTGACTGTCCGACTTTGGCTGAGTCATGATCTCACAGTTCATGGGATCCAACCCCACATCAGGCTCTGTGCTGACAGCTCAGAGCCTAGACCGTGCTTTGGATTCTGTGTATCCCTCTCTCTCTCCCCCTACTCTGCTTGCACTCTTGTGTCTCTCTCAAAAATAACCATTCAAAAAATAAGAAAAAAATAAGAAACAATAAATTTAATAAAGGCAGAGATTTTTTTTTTGTTTGTTAAAATATGTTTTATTCACTGCTATTTGGTGACACCAGGAACAAAACGTAAAACAGTTGTGTTCAATATACTCAATAAATACACATTTGACTGCAATTATGCAAAATGTATAAACATACAAAGTAAAAATGTCCCCCAACAGCAAACAATTCAAAACAGTCAAAACGAGAATGGCAAAATAAAATTACTATAACAAATTTAAGGATAATCTTTTATGAGAGGGAAATCATCATTATGTACAAAGTTATGTATTTCCTTTAAGGGAGATAAAATATATAAATAAATGGAAATGGATACAAAATAAATGAATAATCTCCATGTCCAAATGGTCCACAACAAAAGGGTAAATTTTGTCCAAAATAATGTCTGAATTCAGTATAATTCCAATCAATATTCAGGCAGGATTTTTCCAGAGTTATTTAAATCAAACCTAAAATTAATATGGATAATAATCATACCAAGAATGCTAAGAAGTCTTTCCATTAGACAAAAAAAAAGATAAAGGTAGGGGAGACATGTAGGCCTGTTCTACCAAATAGCCTCTTGTAAATAAACAGTATTTGAGAATGTCGTATTTGGGCAGAAATAGAAAAAGAAAGCCACAGAATAGAAGAGTGAACATAAAACATATTAACATATTTTTTGAAATAAGTACATTTGCCAGGCAGAAAAGAGTCCCCTGAATTTGCCGTCCCCTAATCTCTGTAATCTGTGAATATGCTTCCCTATGGCATTAAATTATGGGATTAAATTAAGGATTTTGAGATTGGGGAGATTGTTCGGGATTATCTGTGTGGATCCAATATAATCATAAGAATCCTCGTAAGTAAAAGAAGGATGCAGAAGGGTCCGAGTAGGAGATGGGTTGGTGGAAGCAGGACCCAGAATGATATCAGCGCTGTTTGGAAAGAGCCAAGGAATGAAGGCTGCCTTTAGAACCTGGAATAGGAAAGAAAACAGATTCTCCCCCCAAAGACTCCAGAAGAAATGTAGCTCCACTGGCATATTGATTTTGGCCCTCTGCGGCCCATTTTGGTTTCCTAAACTTCAGAACTGGAAGATAATAAATTGGTGTTGTGTTAATCACTAACTTTATGGAAGTTTGTCACAGGAGCAATAGGAAACTAATACAGTATATGATAAAAAGCCATTACAGTAGAAAAGAGTTGAAACATTCAATAATTACACACTTTTTTGTGAAAAGCAAGACTTTAGTCATAAAATATCTTCATGACCTCTGGGCAGAGTTTCCTAAGCAAGGCACAGAAAGTGTAATCCAAAACACTAGAAATTGAAAACCACAGCTAGATTATAAAAAGATAACCTCTATGCATCAAAAGCCACCATAGAAACATAAAAGCTACAAATGGGCTGGAATAAAATCTATAAGTAAAATTAACAAAAGATTATTTTTTCAGACTATAAAAAAATGCCATAAAACTGAGTCAAAAGACCAAGCCGTAAAAACAGGAAATTCTCATTTAAAATAAAACAAATGGCCAATGAACATGAAAAGTCATTGCAACTCAAAATTAATTGGAAACATCAATTTCAAAGTATGATAAAATAACATTCAATGATCACAAACTGATAAGTATGACAAATTATTGAAGCAAACTTGCTTCATAGGATAATCCCACTCGGTCATGATGTATTTTCTTTTTTAAAAAAATGATGTTTCCAGATGTCTTTTTGATATTCATTTTCACTGTACGCTGTAGTGACAGAACATATGAGGTCAAAGGACAAAGAAGGATTTGTTCTTGTTTTTGGTACAGACTATTGTGCACATTCCCTGGTTCTATGCCTGTGTGGTAACAATTATATAATATAAATTTATAGCTTCTCGATACAGGAATTATTACTGATATTGAATTTATATCCAAACTCTTTTATCCTCTGCACATCTTATAAAGTCTTGGTTTGGGACTGTGTTGAAGCACGTCTACAGTAGTTTTTTTCTATGATGTGGTTCCTTACCTCTAAAACATGGACTTTTGTTGTCCCAGCCAAATCCTAGTAATGTTTTAACAACATTCAGCATCTTTGTTTTATGTTTTAACATAAATGTAATGTTTTAACAACATCCAGTCTCTTTCTTCTGGTTAGACTGGAATTCCAGTAGCTTTCAGCAATGTTCAACATTTAGGATTGTTTTCTTGTCACTCTCAGTTTTAGAGCAGCCCCTCTTTGCTAAGACCTGCAAATACTAAGCCCAGCCTTTAGGCAAGACAGGGCAGGAGAAAACCCCTACCCCCCATAATTCTTTATTCTACCACCCTCCTCTCTAGTATCAGGTACCTCAGATTCTAGACACATCAGTAGCCATGGATGCTGATCACTGTCCCTGTTGGTCAGTGGGTCCACTTTGCTCTGTTGAACTCCAGCCACCTGCACTGTAGCTGGAAAAAAAATTACCAGGCAGAGAGGCAGGCAAATGTAGATTTTATTTCATGAGGCTTCTTCTTTTTTTGATGGATAGTCCTATACTGCTTTTGTCCAGTGACTTAAAAACTTATATACTCGATCGCGTGTTATAGTTGTTTATGACAGAGAGGACTAACTCTTTACCAGCATTTGCCAGATGTCAATTTATTCACTTCTCAAAATTTTTATAGACATTTTAAGCATATATTTATTTATTTTTAACATGTGTGAAGCTGAATATTAAGCATGTGGAGATGTAATGATGAAAAGCACAGGCATGCTTCTGTCTTAATGAAATATGCCAACTGGTAAATTCAAGACAATTATGGAAACACACACACACACACACACATGCACATATATTCATATAAATTTAGTCATTATTGAATTATTTTGCCATTCACTAAGGAACAATGTTTGTGCTTCCTATGATCATCTTTCTATTCTTGAAGAGAATGAATGATGCCAAAGATTTACCTGTCAAGCTTCCTATCCAACGAAAGCACTTAAAAGTAATAGGTCCAGAGAGAAGTGTTATTTTGTAATTAGTCAATTTATAGACACATATGCTATTTTTCTAAACAAATCTTAATAATATATTTATCAAATGGAGAATATGGCACATTTTTAATAAATTATTTCAGCTTTCAATTGATCAATTATTACACATAAATAATAACCAATGACACCATTTCACCAATGCCGATAATCACACACACAACCTTATAAAATATGGAATTTATGTAATTAAATCCACAGCCTTTGCTCAGGAATTAAAGTTTCATTTCATGAGCCAGGCCTACCATTTGTTTATTTCACTGAATGGAAGTAGATTATGGACATTTCAACAAAAGAAAAAAATATTCAGTGTAATGCAGAAGAAATTAATCATAAACATGATTTCTATATAAAGTATTCCCACAGAAAATATGGTAAGATTTGCAACTTTTAAAAAACAATATACATATTTCATCTAGGGAAGAAAATCAAAATTAATTGAATGAGAATATCCAAGTTTAGGGCTGCAACAGAATCATGACTTAATTAAAATAAAAATCTCCTGGTGTCCTTCAAGTGACACTATACAAAAATATCAGTAGAGAGGAGTATGAAATTAATTAAACATCACAGTGAATAAAAACTCACATATGCCTTTAGTAAAATAAGCTGCAGTTTAAGTTAAACAAAAAGAAATCAGACATTTTGCTTACCTCTGAAGAAAACAGACATTTAACATTTGGTATATATTGTGGGAATATTTTTATTGAAACTGACATAATTCTGCCTTTTTAATTCATACTTAATTGTTTTTACTAATAGATCTAGAAATTTTATATTCCCACCTTTGCCTTAATTATCCCATATTTTACACTGAGGAATCTTTGAGGAAGAAGAGATTAGAAACAACACAAAATCATACTGCAATCTTTTTTCTGAGTCTTGATCCAGTGCAAGGTTATGTGACTAACTGTGTATGTCCTTCAAAATTTCCAGCAATAGAATCTAATTGAGCATCTTAATCAATGTTTAACCTTGGAAAAATTGACTATTCCACTTACTAGCAATATAAACTTCAGCAAGTTAGTTCATCTTTCTGTGTTTTGTTTTCCTCATCAATACAAAATAAATAATGTATTTACATTATAGGATTCATGAAACTATAAAATAATAAAAATAATTAAAACATCTCATGTCTTTCTCTTGTTAATAAATATCCTCTCCACTACTCTTCCTTGTCTGAGAGGGGTCTCTTTTATGAAAAGGAAGAGATTTGGACTAGAGTCTCTCTCTCTCTCTCTCTCTTTCTCTCATGAATGCACAACGTCCTTACACACACACCTACAATGCCATCACACACAATATATTTAGACATGTTTAGATATATTTCATATCTAATTTTAAATTTTTATTGCAAGCCTAAAGATCTACATTGCCACCTCTGTCTATATTGAGCCAATGATGTAAACTTAGACATGTTTTTGGCCGCAGTCTTCTTGGCATTCAAATGTCATCTTTGAAACTCCAAAAAGAGTTTTCATGCTATTGGCGTGGCATCTTCTCAAAGGAAACCCTCTGCTTAATCTAGTCTTTTCTCTTTAGTCCTCAAACCTGCCATTCTCAATTTCCACTGCACATCCCTTGTTTTCCATGCCTGTAATATTCACCCCCTCCACTCAAAGGAATTCAATTCTGTCTTGCCTCAGGGTCCAGTTCAAATTCCATTTTGACTGACTGCTAGTACTTCCTGATAGAGATGCTCATTTAGACATTTTCTGATCATATGTCCTATTTCTTTGGACTGAAGTATAAGTCCCTTGAAATTAGTCCATGAGTTAGGGTTTTTTGGTCTCAAGTAACAGAAATTAAACTCTATCCAACTTTAGAAAAAAAAAAAGGGAAACATATTGGGAGGTGTGTAGGATTTACTGGCTAGGTTTCTAACTTGGACACAGGCTGGAAAACAGAGCAGGCACTGCTTGACTCCCCTCCTGATGTGAATGTAGTACTACTGCCTTGTTTATTTTTGTGTTTTGTTTTGTTTTCACCTGTCCTTCAATCTCTCTGCTGAAAAGCAAGTCCCGGGGGCAGGCAGTGGGGTGTGGGAATAGTTCAGTTAGCTGAGCGTGGATTATATTTTCTCTCTAGTGCTGTACCAGGATGATGAGAAATTTTTGACCAATGTAGCCTCCAGCTCCTTTCAGACTTCTGAAAGAGTGGAGAACTGCCACTTCATTTACTTTTCTACCAAGACTACATACAATATTAGGGAGAAAATTCACTCCTCCCTAAAGTCTTTGGCTGTTAGGGGGAAAAAAAAATACCAGGTACTTAAAACAAAACAAAACAAAACAAAACAAAACAAAACAAAACAAAAACCTACTGAAGTTAAGAGACAGATTCTTCTTGTTTCACACACTGAGTATTTCAGCTGTGCTATTTCCTGAATGAGATGACTTCTCTGCACAGTTATTGATGAGTCCACCATTTAATATTAAGTGCACAGATGGGTGCATGGGTAGCTCAGTCAGTTAAGCATCTGACTCTTGGTTTTGGCTCAGGTCATTATCTTCACAGTTTGTGAGATCAAGCCCTGCATAATGCTCTGTGCTGACTATGTGGAACCTGCTTGGGATTTTCTCTCTCTTTCTCTATCTCTCCCTCTCTCTCTTTCTCTCTGCCCCTCCCTGCTTGTGCATGCACACCCACTCTCCCTCTAAACAAACAAACAAACAAACAAACATTTAAAAAATATATCAAGTGCACAGAAAATAGTACTGTAAGAGAACCCAGAAGGGAGGCTAAAGCAGGCAGAGGTGGAAAAGCAACATGTTTGGTGTTGTATCACATAAAGTAATAATTACCTAATATTTGTTAGCTACTACTCAACCAATTTATTATTAACAAGTCACAGACCCTGTTTCTTTGGGAAGTGTTGATTAGAAAGCTTATAAGTAGTTCAGTTCACAACAACCCATTTTAGAGTCAGATCAGTAATCACTAAGACCCTACTAATCTAAGAAGATATGATTTCTTCTGCATCAATTTATCTGCAACTACCAACAATCACATAAGCTGCCTTCTTACTTATTATTACAGAGAACTATTTCAATTTCTATGCAATGCCAAGCATGTCACTTGGCTACTAGCCACATGTCACAACCTCTAGCCAACTCCAGAAATTGCCACAGAAATTCCTCTTTTTCCCTTACCAACAATTATGCTCCCTACTGAATAATTTTTATCAGGTACAATGCGGACTGAATAATGCCCCCCCAAGATGCCCATCTCTTAATCCCCAGAAACTGTTTATGTTACTTGATATGGCAAAAGAGACTTGCAGATATGATTGAGTTAAGGATTTAAAAATGGGGAAAGATCCTGAATTATTCAGGTAGGCCCAGTGCAATCACAGGGATTTCATAATAAGGAGGCAAGAGATGAGAGGGAGAGAGGAAGTGATGATGGAAGCAGAGAGACATTAGAAGACGTTCTGATACTGGTTTCAAAAATGGAGGAAGAAGCCAGGAGCCAAGGAAAAGGCAAACAAATGGATTCTCCCTTATAGACTGTAGAAAGAATCAATCCTGACATCACCCTAGTTTTAGCTTTAGAAGACTCATTTCGCTTGCTGACTTTCAGAACTGTAAGAAATGTGTGTCCTTTTGGGCCACTAAGTTTGTTACAGAAGAAATAGGAAACTAACACAGTGCACAAACATGCCATTATCACTACATATTAAAAAACCAAGCACATAAAAAAGTTTTTATAAAGACTAAATTTCCCCCACTTCCAACAACCCAATTTCTACATTCTTAAAGGCAACACTAACAACAAACTCTCCTCAAAAGAGTATTCTGGTTTTGCTGTCTCCAATTTTTCTCCTCCCATTGCCTCTTAAACACTCACCAATCAGGTTTTTACTCCTATTACTTTTGCTAAGGTCAGCATTGGCTTACGTATTGGGATATCCAGTGGCCCACACTTCACTTTTCATCTTATATGATCTGTCTGCAGAAATTGACAGTTCTATATTTTTTTAATTGGGCTTGAGGAAAAAATAGTCTTATTTTATTTATTAGTTCATTCGTCAATTCTTGTTGATATAATTTGCTGATTCTTTCTATTCCTCAGAACATCTTAGTATTGGAGTATTTTAGAACCAGAGTTCTAATCTTTCATATCCTTCTCCCTTTTTTGGTGATGATATGGAGTTCACTGACGTCAGAGGCCACCTCTATGCCTATAGAACTTATGATTTTCTGGCCTTACTTCAAATTTCTCTTTTAAATTCCAGGTTCATTTACAAAATTTCCTACTTAAATATTGAGCACTTATGTCCAATTCAACAGGTACAAACTTGAACTGATTTCCCACTTCTCTGTGCTCCAAGTGGATATTCTAGTAGGTTTCCTGGTTTGTTGATAATAAACGTAACCAATCCCTTTCTCAGGCCCCCCAAAAAATATCCTTATGTCTTCTCTTTATCTGGCATTCCACATCCAATTTGATAGAAAACCAATCCTGTATTACCTTTGTTCAATCCATCAACTTTTCTTTATTATTATTATTTGTCTTTCTATTATATTTTCTTTCTACCTCTATCTGTGGGTCCCTACAGTTTATTTTCAGCAGCAAAGAACCCTGAATCCCAAATTTTGTAATGCCTTTCTCTGTCAGAATAAATCCTCACTAGTCCAAAAAATGTGTCTAAAGTGTCTTTTGGCCTACATATCCTTATGTACCTGAATTTATCTTCTATTACACCTCTTTCTATTTTAATTCAGCCCTACTGGCTTTAACCTTTGGGAGCACACAGAATGTTTCTGGCTTAGGGGCTTTGCACTGACTGCCAGTTTTTGTTTTTGTTTTTGTTTTCCTTGGAATAGTACCCTCATCCACAGATAATCTATGTTGCTCAGTTTCTTACCTCTTCAAAGCTTTTTGCTGGGTCTTATCTTGTCAATAAGATTTATCTTGGCCATGGTATTACATACTGCTATCTGCCTTTTCAGTGTCCATGCAAGCAAGCCTTCATTAAAATATTTGTTTTATTAAATAATGCATAACCCAGAAACATAAATTTTACCATGGAAATTGTTACTTTAGAAAAAAATATGGCTTAATCAATTGGAACATATACCAAGTATGGTAATGCTGGAATGATTCAGAGGGATTAATCTAGAAAGTTCTGCATAACAACTTAAGTAGATTCATAGGAGTAAGCTGACCCATTCATAATCTCTACCCAGAAGGCAATGAGAAGCACATGGAAGAATGAGCAAAGGAATTAAGAGCAGTTCTATGGTGGAAAGTTTCCTGTTTACGTTAACAAAGGAGAGAAGTTAAAAAGCTAAAACTAGCTAGTAGGTAGGAGAATCAATTCTTTCCATGTGCGTGTAACTTCAAAAGGACATCTAGTTACAACTGAAAAATACAGCATCATTAAAACTCAAAATATTCTATGATAATATTGACTTAGGTTATGCATATTATATAAACATACGTAAAACAGAAACACATACTCTTCTCTCAGGTTTGAACACTAAAAGACATGAATAGTCTGCCATATACCTACTTTAAAAACTATCAAGTAAATAATAACCATCTTAAATTGCCTGCAATTAGGCATTTACACAATAATCCATAATGACTCTAATGGAGTCTTTACGTAGGATAGAATAGTAATGCACAGTGTGTCAGTGATTAGGTATTTACATAATAGTATATAACAGCTCTGAAGAAACCATCAGAGACTATCAACCAAATAAAGCAGGTTTTTGGAATCCATAATTTACTATTTACTAGATTTTGTCAACTCCAGTAAATACATGTAATAAGCATCCTTATCTTCTTTCTTTTGATACTAAGCACTACGAAACTGTGCCAAAAGTCCACACTACAACTTATTCCCCAGCAAAGGAATTCTCCCCCTTACAAAAATACTCCTGGAGACAGTTCTAAATTTACTTTCTTCATGTCTTCCTTTCCAATTCTTTTATTTAACACACTGCAGACATATAATCATAACTAGTGGTTCACCAGCCTTGGCAACAAGATCTTTTCTTGCTTAACCCAATACTTTATTCTAAGCTCTGATCTTACTTAAACTATCAGCAGCTAACACATTTGATTCCTTCGTGATTCATTTTCAGAACTAGTCCTTTAATACTGTATACTCGTCAAACTTCCTGACATCTCCTTCTAAATACCACTTACAGACTTTTCCTCTCAACTGAGTTGCAAAGCACTAAGGTTAATTGTAAACTCTTTTTTATCTTCAGTAACCCAAAATATTTCACTTAAGTCCTTTTTATTTAAATACTGTTTATATTTTTGTAACCCAAATTTGTATGCCCAGGCCCTAGAGGTATATAATAACTGCTTGCATGAAATCTGCATGTAAATGTTTCTTAGTGTGTTATAGGACCTGGGATAATTTCTGTTGCAAAGAAGCCTAATAATAAAAATTAGATATGATCTGGGAACAAGATGAAGGCTTTACTTGTGAGAGATGGTAAGAATAGAAGGAATTTGGATTTTGTTTCTTCTTTAAGATTCAGGCTAAGCCCAACTACGCATGACCTCTTGAGATCCTGGGCCTTCCATCTCTGATATTTCACACATGCTCTTCTCTCTGACTGAAATGTTCTCTCCATACTCATCTTATCAGCCAGACTCTAATGATCTATGTATTTGAAGATGAAGGAGTAATGTGCCAAGATCTTTTCATGGCCTAGGAATCAATCCTCCTGCAAATGTGCAGGGATGCTAAGGTGGTGTGTATGGAACAAAGGGTGAGAATACTAATTATTTTCCTCAAATTTACATGTTTTTTGTCCTGTTTCATCTTTCATCTTTTTAAAAAATTATTTAAATTCGATCTAGCAATCAAATTAAATTCAATTAGATATATTGTCTAAGCAATTTACTGACATATTTGAGACATGTGAAATTGATATTTAGTATTCTGAAATCCTGATTCAGATTCCAAGTAAGACTCATCTAGATTAAGTACAGAACTAAAATGCTAAAAAACATTACACCTGGATATCACATTTTCATATTCATAAATTAACCCAAGCTCTGATGTATTTGATGTTCTTTGGACTTTTTCTATTCTCAAGTCTTTGTTAACACTGAATGGATATTCATATGCAACCATATGCTTGTCAATACTTATAATGATTTGCTGATAATTCGACTTCTGAATATATCTATACTTAGGAGATATGCCTTGAATAATTTTCTACATGTTGTCAGTCATATAGTATTGCTTTATAATTCGAAAATTTGATGATTTCATGATAATTACTTATTAACTGCCTAGAAAATGGAATATGTTTTTTTAGTGTTTTTATTTTTTTAAAATGTTTGTTTGTTTGTTTGTTTGTTTAATTTTATTTTTTTAGAAACAGAGAGTGACCAAGGGAGGAACAGAGAGAGAAGGTGACATAGAATCCCAAGTAGTCTCCACACTGTCAGCTCAGAGCCTGACATGGGGCTCAGGCCCACAAACCACGAGATCATGACCTGAGCTGAAATCAAGAGTTAGACGCTTAATCAACTGAGCCACTCAGGCACCCCAGATGTCTTTTAAAGATCATGAAATGCATATTGAACTTACTTAAAATTTATTAAGACAGTTATAGATAATTGTTAAGATCGTTTATTATAGTGTTTTATTAAAGAGGCTACTGTTAAAAGGTGTAAAATACAAATTTTTTCTTTGTATCAAAATACTGCAGTTAAAGTATATTGTCATATCTCCTCAAGTTTTTGATCATCTATAATACTGAGTCAATGTACTGATAACTTTTTAAAATTATTTATACTATTACTATGTTCAGTAACAGAGCAACTTAAGAAAACTTAGATCATAAAATATTTATTTAATGTTTTCATGATACTGACGAGAAACAAAGATGGGTTAAAAATCAGACAAATTATAAATATTTGATTGGCTGCTTTAGAGTAACTGAATGAGACAATACCTCTGTGTTTTTCTTATTCTGAGTCATCATGCGTTAGTGCCATGAAATATATTTACTGGGCTATTGCCAGCATTAAGACATAAATAAATACAATAGAACAGGATAGAGTAAAATGACAAATATCCCAGTATATTGGTAAGATAAGCATCATTTTATATCATTTCTGTTTCATGTGCCTGTGTATGTACATCTCCATAATTTGATCTTAGATATTTTTCTCTGCTTCAAATCAATACAGTTTGAGAAATGAATCCTTAGTTTGTAAATATATGCTTGTAATTCCTGCCCTTTGAAGAACCATCAGGTAATTTAGTTCATATGACAGAGTGAAAACACTGATATTTGGTAAACAATATATAAATATTTAAAAATTGGCCATCTTTGATAGATATTTAAAGGTGTAAAAGGAACTTTGCAAGAAACTACACAGTAGTAAACATCCATTGGCCAGGACTTTGACACATGCTAATGCTTAAAACAGTTCTTGCAAGGGAATGCATTGATATGAGTGGGTTACATCAATTAAGTTTTAATTGCTTGAGACTGGAGTGTATCTAACTCCTTAAGCGAGCACATAGCTGTTAGTTAGGGAGTGAACAAAACTGGCATTCTGTTAGAAAAGGAAAAAGATCTCCCATGTTTGTTAAATAGACAAAAGACAGTATTTGACAAAAAAATTTCAGCTCAATAGGTTTTTTGAGCTTTATTAAAGTATAATTTATACAAATAAAATTTAGGAATTGAAAGTATATAGTTTGATGGTATTTAAGATGAATATACACATATTTATGTCATCATATAGGACATTGTCATCAATCTAAAAAGTTCTTTTCTGCATTTTTTTTACATTCAGTACCGTTTCCTCATTCTTGTCCCCAGGCAATAACTAATACAATTTCTAGATTTTCATATAAATGAAATCATATAGTATGTATTCTTTTGTGCCTATCTTCTTTAGCTAGCATAATTTTGAGATTTTTTGACGGTGTTGAATTTATCTGTAGTTTACTCTGTTTAATTGGTCAGTAGTATTCAATTGTATGGACATACCACAATAAATTAATTAATTCTCTAGTTGATAGCCATTTGGGTTTTCGCATTATTTCTAGTAAATAAATCTGTGATGAACATATGGGTACAAATATTTTTGTGGACATGTTTTTGCTTATCTTTGGAAAATTGTGTTTGATGGGTTGTAGGGTAAATGTATATTTAACTTTATAAAAAACTACTGGACCATTTTCCAAAGGAAATGCATCATTTTGCACTCTGACAGCTATACCATAAGAGTGTTTAAATTGCCTCACACTTATTTTTAAGTTTATTTGTTGATTTTGGAATAAAGAGAGAGAGCAAGAATGAGTGGGGCAGGGGTGGGGTGGGACGGTAGACAGAGAGAGCAGGAGAGAATACCAAGCAGGCTCCGGGATGTCAGTGCAGAACCCAATGTGGACTTGATTTCATGAACTGTGAGATCATGACCTGAGCAGAAATCAAGAGTTAGACACCTAGACATCCAGGCATCCCACTCCATACTTTCAACAATATTTGTTGTTATGAAGACTAGACACATTCATGTACACACACACAAACACACACACACACACACTCATACATATGCAGACACAAACACAAGCATATTTATACATAACATATATACAAACACATACATAGACACACACACACATACACACATATAAATATTCACATATTTATATTATAAATTTATGTGTATATATATATATCCTTTAAGCTTTTATTTATCTGGAAGAAAAAAAAGACTCTTCTAGCGTGTTAAAAATTTTGTCTTATTGGCTCTGGATTGAATGGCTTCAGAAAAGAGTGCTATCATTCAAACACATTTTTGTACCTCATACGTTGTGCCTTTTTAAAAAATTATTTACCTGTACTTTCAATTTATTTTATTATTGCTTCCTTTGCAATAGGATTATAAAATGTCTGGATATGTCTTTTATGTTTCTTCTGCTTGAAATTTGTAGAGTAAAATGTCAGAATGCATGCTACCTGATTTCAAGACTCACTTTAGAGTTATGGAAACCAAGACAGTGTGGTATTTGGAAAAAGACACATAGCTCAATGCAACAGAAAAGAAAACCAAAAGTAGACCCATACATTTATGGTAAATTGAATATCAATAATGTTGGATGAAGAAAAGCCTTTTCAATAAATGTTGCTGAAAAAATTGGACATCCATATGCGGAATAAAGAACATCAATTAATTTCTTATATTAATTCAAATGGATCTTTAATTCAAGTAAAAGTTCAAAACTCTACAAGGAAACACATGAAAATAAATTTTCAGCCTTAGATTACTCAAATATTTCTATAGTTTGACACCAAAAGCATAAGCCATAAAAGAAAAAAGACTTGACTAACTGGGCTTCATCGAGATTAAAAAACTTCTGCTCTTCAAAAGATACTGTTCAAATGATAAAAACAAAAAACACTGACTGAGAGAAAAAAATTACACAACAAAAATGTAATAAAGGACATGTATAGAATATATGTTTGTATATATTTATATAGTCAATAAGCAAAGAAAAGCTAAATAAAGAAGGACAAAAGTTTTGAAGAGAAGCCTTCATAAAGAATATGTACAGAAAACCAGTAAGAAACATGAAAACATACTCTCTTATAAGCTAAATGATTAGTCATTAGGGAAATCAAAATTTAAATCTAAATCTGATACATACTTATATTATCAAAAGAAAAAGAAATATGTAATACCAAAGTTGAAAATGATGCTAATCAACTGAAATTCCTTTTTTTTTTTTAAGTTTTAATTTAAACCCCAGTTAGTTCCCATACAGTGTACTATTAGTTTCAGGTGCATGGTGAAGGAAACAATCAACAAAATTAAAAGGCAACCTATGGAATAGGAGAAGATATTTGCAACTAAAACTCTTATATGTTGTTAGAGGAAATTCAAAATAGTCAATCACACTGCAAAAGTGTTTGGCAGTTTCTTATGAAGTTATACATATACTTTCCATACAGCCAGTCCAAACTAGTGTTGGGCATTTAGCCAAAATAATCGAAATATTATGAAGACACCAAAACCGCTATACAAATGTTTATAGCCATATTACATATATTATAATAATAACTAATATAATAATAACAACTAATACCCTTTATTTATTGAATGATTAAACTAACTATGGTATATTCATTAAACACAATACTTCTCAGCTATAAAAGGAAAGTATTGATACATGCAATAGCATAAGTATATGTCATATGTATTATGCTAAGTGAAATAATTCAGATTCAAAAGGATAAATTCTGTATGATATTCATATGATATTCTAAAAAAGGCAAAATTAGAGTGAGAGAAAACAGATCAGAGGTTGCTAAGTACAGCTGATAACTGAACAAGATTGATTAAAAGGGACAAGAAGTAATATCTTGGGGATGATGAATCTGTTATGTATCTTTGTTTTTTAATGTTTTATTTTTATTTTTGAGACAGAGAGAGACAGTTCAACAGGAGAGGGTCAGAGAGAGAGGGAGACACAGAATCCGAAGACAGGCCCCAGGCTCTGAGCTATCTGTCAGCACAGAGCCTGACACGGCGCTCCAACCCACAAACCTGAGATCGTGACCTAAGCCAAAGTCCAACGTTTGACTGACTGAGCCACCCAGGTTCCCCAGTTATGTATCTTGAATATGATGGTGGTAACATGGTTGTGTTCATTTGTCCAGATTCTTAAAATTATCCTTAAAGTGATGAATTCTTTATTCATTCAAATGATTATACTTTAGTAAACCTGACCAAAAAAATATAACATTTGGTCTACTAGATGATTTACTACATGATGATAAGAAATGTGGGTAATTTTTTTGTTTATTTTTGAAAGAGAGAGAGAGCCCACAAGAGTTGGGGAGGGGCAGAGAGAGAGGGAGACAGAGAATCTGAAGCAGGCTCTGCTCTGCCTGCACAAAACCTGACACGGGGCTCAAACACATGAACCATGAGATCATGACCTGAGCTGAAGTTGGATGCTCAACCGACTGAGCCACCCAGGTGCCCTGAAATGTGGGTGATTTCAATTACAAAAGTACAAGGTGTGGGTAGAAATGGAGAGTAACACAGGCTGTGGTGACTGGAGGATCCCCAGAAAGACACCAAATGTCAAGTTGAGAAAAATACATCAAGGAAAGGAGTGGTGCCACCATCAGTGAGGAGTCATACCACAAACTAATATCAGTAACATGGCTGCACTGAGCATTATTTTCCATAGTTCTTTCTTTAATCTGTCTTCTACATTTTTCTTTTGATAGATGAGGACTATGACCCTTCTAAAGCCTTATTCTCAGTTGGTCTGCTTCCAAGGTGCTGGAATGTTTGTCTTTCATTCTATTTCTCAGCATCAGGATCAGAAGGTACTTGAATCAGTCTATTGTGAACAGTAGTGTCTGAGAATGATACCTTGATGGAAGCGCAGTGTTTTTTCTATCCAGATACCTCCTGTGTATCACATTGATCCCCACCCCTTCCCTTGCTCATTCTTCTCTTTTGTTTTAATTCCTAGACCAAGGAGTTGCTCCCAGCCAAGATGTGGGTGCCACTGCTGTATATCTAAAACACCTTACAAGGTATGTGTGGGATAGCAGGAAAAGGAGTTAGAATTCTAGAAGGTTTTATGTAATCCTTTAATCCTTTATGACTCTGACATTTGCCTACTGGAAAAGCTCTGGGCAGGGCAGCTAGCTTGTGCCTTGGTGTTGGAGAATGTTGTTGATATCTCTGTTATATATGCTGGCTGAGCTGAATTCCCTTTGTTTCCTTTAGAAAGATAAACACTTTTGACATAACCTTATATTTCTCTGCCTGGTTATTCTGAAAAATCTATATTTGCTATTGGCATTTGCCAAAAGAATGAATGTACAATTTTCTTCTGGAAATTATAATACCTCCTAAATCTGTTTCCCTACATAATTATTGGAAATTTTACAGTGAATTAAGGCGGTCAAACAAGAGACAAAGATTTTGTCTCCTAGGGTTTTTTGAGGATTTGGCAATAAAATAAATATGTGATCATAAATAAAATATGAAATAAAATATGAAAGACATCTGTTACTGCCTCTTGCTAAATATTTTTTAATTTTGATTTAAATGCATAAACATTATGAAACAGCACAAAAAGCACAAAATTGTGAGCCAGATGCTTTTAGAACTATCAGCTCCTTCCGTTACTAGTTGCATTACTGTTTTTGAGTTTTTGTAGTCTTACTTCTAAAGTAAATGATTATTAAATTTGATTTAAATACTAATTGGGATAATGCCTGCAAAACACATCATGGGGTTCCCAGTACATACTATGTACCTGACAATGTACCATTTTCCTTACCTTTACGATAAGCAATGTTGTTTTTAGTAATCTAACTCTTGTGAAAAGGAAAACCTTGGCAAAAAGTTGAATTTGAATTCATTAGAATTTTGCCAATGACCTTTGCTCACACTACATTAGAATAACAATGTTATGTTTCAATCATTTCTTTGTAGTTTTCATAGTTAATATTTTTGGAAAAATCATCTTCACCAATTTAATCATTCTTTAACTTGTATTGAATTTTGTAACCATAGGTGGGTAGAAACTTTCTTCCTTAGTCTAAATTTGAAACACAAAAACAAATATTCTGATATTATTGGAAGGGGAAACTTCACCAAGATCCAAAAGCAACATTGACCTTCCAGTGAAATTGTACCGCGTAGTACACAGATTTTTATTGCACAGACTTGTAAGGTTGCTCTGATTTTTGTCAGAAGAACCCCACTAAATTGAGAAATGCTAGGTTCATAGTACACACTCAAAACCATAATTATTCATCCCCCCACCTCCTGCCCTACTAGAATCTATCTGACATTCATTAAGATTGGGACAGAAGCTCAGTCATCAGCTAGAGAAACATTATTTCCTACAAAATTATCTCATTCGTTTAAATATATGAGCACGAGAATACATTCATTTCATTTCTGAGGTCCTCAATGTGAAATGGAGTTTATGAAAATGTAGCTCATATTCCCTGATATTAGCTCAGAGAATCTAGTTAACTAAATAGCTACTGCACTCACATTCCTATTTCAATACAATGATTCAAATTTATTATGATACGTTAGCATTTCACTTTCTAATCTTAATGACTCTAAAAAATAATTTGGAGGACTCTGCAATAAGTGTGGTAAATGTTATTGTCTGTATAACCTGGAAGTGTTCACACATTTTGTGTCAACAAGGATGAACTTCACTCACAGGATAAGAAAGTGACTAATGAAATGCAAGTCAGACTGGTAAGATTAATGACGTTATCTTACAAACTCAAGCAAAGCCTTAAGCTGGAAGATATATGACTTTCAAGCTAGCCCTTAATTACTAAAATTTTAAAACTTGTCATCCTAATCAAATAAAATTATTTTGTACAGAAAGTATTTTGTGCTGATATTTGAACTTTCAAAAATAGAATTTGTCAAGATATATGCATTTTTGTAATACTACCATTCTATATAAATTCTATAAATTGCTTCAGCAGAGATCTTTTCTGTAAAGACATTGTCAATGCAACCTAAATAGGACTTAAAAATTCAACTTTTAAAAAACTTTCCAAACTGCAGGATTAAATAAAATGAATATATCTGTGGGAATATTAAGATATTAGCCCACATATTGGCTTATGTAAGATGCTATTTAAGACAGATTTACTGTCTTAAAATGATTATATTTCTTATGGTGTGTCAGGTTAAAATTTTTAAATATTCTATATTCTAGTCTACATCTGATAAAAGATGTATGGATAATAACTGAATCTCAAATTCTTCAGAGTTTTAAGATATAATATTCCAGATAGTTCTAAAGCTAAAACTATCTCCTAATGTTTACATACTAAATTGTTAATGATATGGCATATTTCACTCACCTGTATAAAAAAAAGTGATAAACTCAGATAGTATGTGAACTGAATTGAAAAGACAGCAAATTCATAGGATAAGCTGCCAAGAATAAGGTTTTCCAGTGGACATCTCCACTGCCGTTTATCCTGGAAACCAGTCTGGAAAAGGGAATGCAGCCACAGGAGTCAATCATTAAGGTAGAGGGAAGGAATAAAGTAGAGGTTTCTTGGAGAGTTTCTGGTTGACCAGCTCAGAGCACTTCCGCCAGTGGGCTGTGCTATGGACAAGCTCTGGTCCCTGCGATGTGCCGAATGGAGGTGTGCCAAATGGTGAGCCCCTCCAAAGCTACAGTGGTTACATTGAGAACATGTCTAGACTTGTGCAAACACATTAGTATTGGTAGACTATTTTTGAGTTGTTATTTTCTTCCATTACCTCTGTTAATTTCTTCCATAGAATTTGTATTCTTTTTATGTCATTACAAGCCTTTTTTAAATTGTACTAAGGGGACTTGAGGTATAAACCTTGAATGGAAGCTTCCGTAGGAGCGGTAGTGGGAGAAGATCCAGGATTCCTTATTTGAGCCTAGAATAGAAGTAACAGCATCAGAAGATGTGTAGAGATGACCATGTTTGGTGGAGTAATGCTCTCATGAAGGTATTGGGGACAGAATATGTGCCCTGATGGCTTGAGTCGGAATGTGTAGAAGCCACAAAGAGCCTATCCCTGAACAGTGAAAAAACGCCCTGGATCGCGAAATGGGATATTTCAAAAGAAGTCATGTTTACATGTGATAAGAGAAAAATCCTTATCATATGTACACGTTGATTGCATTCTAATGATTGTATTACATATGAATAAAATATGATCTCTATTTGAAGTTTATATCCTAGACACAAATCCTGAAACTCCACACACTTGTCATGTCAAATTTGAAGTGTTTGTCTCGCACACAGCACAAAACTTCATTCTTTCAAAGTCTGTTAGTGAAATTTGTAGATTTTTTTTCAAAGCACTGTGTCAGTTTTCCCCCTAATTTATGTCAAATTTCAGTTTTTCTCACTCCAGTTCATTTGTGCGAGGAGAATCCACATCCTACATATGTTTTTCTCTATTTTATTCACGTTCACATCAAGTGAATTAGGTCCAAAGTATCCTATTTTTTTTTTTTTTTGGTACGGCTTAATTATTGGTCAGATTTAGCACGTGTTACTTTCTTCGTGTACAATAATGGAAGAGTGGTGCAGACAAAAAAGATAGTTTTTGGTCATTTCTTCTGTTTCCTAGAATGATAATTAAACATTACCCTCCACTATAATATAAATACTATACTTTGAAAGTAATGTAAATAAATTGACATATGCAGAGGCAATTGAAAAGATTTATAAGAAAGTTTAAAATGTTCCCATATGGGGAATAAGTGGAGGAATCAGATAATAAACTGAAGAAAAGAGAATTCCCAAGGAGTCATAAAGGAATGCGCCAAATATATAAAAATGTATTTATCTTTCTGTCTTTTCTTCATGGTTCCAGTGTAACAATATCTGTGAGACAAACTGTTAAACTTCACTGTGACAGAGTTAGGCACCTAATTTCATAATTGCCTTTGACAGTTTGCACATAAATCTGTAATACTGCATTTTTGTATTTATTTGAGCGTGTGTGTGTGTATATATGACCCATTATAATGAATTATGACTTTATTGAGACTGGAAACTTCATCTTGCCCAGATATATAAAAGACTCAGTGCTGGAGATTGATACGGCAGCCTCCTCTTTGTCCTCCACACCACCATTATCATAATCGTCAATGCCATTATAATCATCATTATCACAAACACTAATATTACACTCCTTGCATGATGGATGTGGTGTGTCCTTTACGTGCAACACCTTGGAAGCTTGTACAATCCCACAAGGAAATGCCACTATGACTATAAAGAAATTGAGCATAGGTATGTTTAATCTATATTCCCTAAAGCTACATAACCATAGATTTGAGTATACGGCAGTGACGAAGCCCAGGGTTAAGTACTCCAACACAAATTTGGTCTACAAAGCTGGATGGTCAGTAAGAGTATATTATTAAAAATGAATGACTGAAACACTTAATAAATTTAAAAATGCATATTGTTTCAATTGTGTGCTTTGGAGCCCCTGGGTGACTCAGTTGGTTAAGCATCCAACTCTTGATTTTGGCTCAAGTCATGATCTCACATTTTATGAGTTTGAGCCCTGTATCGGGCTCTATACTGACAACACAGAACTTGCTTGGGATTCTCTCTCTCCCTCTTTCTCTCTCTGCCCTTCCCCTGCTTGCTCTCTCTCTCTCTCTCTCTCTCTCTCTCTCTCCAAATAAATAAATAAATAAGCTTAAAAAAAAAGTGTGCTTTCACCAATGAGATTCTTACTCAATCATGATATTCACCACTATTTCCTTCATTATGATTTCTCTTATCTTATATGAATCTGTGTACTTCATTTCTCTATATTGCCCCTCCATATGTGTTGATGTTGGTAATATATTCCGCCTTTTCATACAACCTCAATATAAATGAATAGAACACATGTAGAATCAATAAATTTATTCATTTAATATTTTCAAACTAGTATAGTTAACTTGCACTTCCTCCAAAGACCTAGCTGTATGCAGGACTTGATATGCAGGTTTAGAACACAAAACATGGCAACAGAGTGCTTTTCCTTGGATCCCAGCATATTTCATGGTACACCATTCTTCTTTGTCTATTTCTCTCCATGTTTGAGTCAAATGTGTGCTGAAACTACAAATCTTTTGTAATTACAAACTATATATATGTGTCTCTCTCTTTTTCCTCCTCTCAACATCTAGACAGACAAGAAAGTTCAAATAGTTTGCCTAAAGTAACACAGATGGATTGCTGAGATTCAGACTCTATTCCCAAAGATCCTCAAGGCTACGTTTTTTCTTTACATCCTAGTCTGTTGAGAGCTTATAAACAGACAATAAAAATTGACCATGGTTCTTATTACTGACAGAAAACATTATTTTGTTTAGTTCTAAAATCCTATTAATTTTTACTAAGTTGTTGATCAAGTTCTCAAATACATGCATTGAAATAGTACTAGATCTCACCAGTGCTCCCTTCAAAACAACCCTGCGGGGTATGTACTAACCTCATTTATTCTCCTTTCAAGCCAGTGTTCTCTCCAGTATATGAAATCTAAGAATTTTTAGCATGTTATCAATACCAACAAGATAAAGAGCTTTTTCTCTGTATCTCTGTTCTTCAATTTTGTCACTGTCTTTGTAAGATATTCCTTGAAACTATTATAGAAATAAATTTAGGAGAATTTTGTTTTGTTTTGTTTTGTTTTATATATTTAAGATAAGCTTCAAAGTTTCATGTGTATTTAATAAGATTAGAATAAAAAATAATGACAGACTTCTTGTTTATAGTCATAGTTATAAACACTGCTTCTATTTTAATGTGAGGATAATTTCATATGGGATTTGGCCTTTTCAAATATAAGGTCTAACTTTTTTTTTCCTCTCCAGATAATGCAACAACATTTATATTTTTATTTCCAAGGGGAGATATAATGAAACGTCAAAAAAATACGGTTTTATTTGATCAATAAGTACCCACTATGCCAGCGGGGACTGTCTGCATGGAGACAAAGTAGGTCAACATATTGTCTCATCAGCGCCTCTGATCTCCAGCAAACCCACCTGGCTTGCCAGCCGAGGAAGCAAACTCGATGGGCCTTTGGTACCAAATTTCATTACTAGAAAGACAACTGTCCAATTCCGAGGTCTTGTTAAGTTTTAGTTTCAAATTTACTATCACCACCTTCTGCAAACCTCTTTGAGAGGACCCTTTCATTGACGAGGTACTTAATCAGGGGGCAGGATTGTACAGTGGGGAGATAATGGGATCTAGAATTAGGCAGGCCTGGTTGTAAATCCTGATTGGACACTTATATTCTCAGGGTAGCTACCATGCTAATTTACAATCATTGTCACTTAATGAATCGTAGGCACCTGGCACTGTGTAAAGGTTTGACAAGAATTACCTCGTGTATTTTATATCCATAATGTAATAAAAGCTTTAGTATCTCTCCCATTTTGCACATGAAACAAACAAACAAAAAACTGAGTGGATGATATGATTGTCCAAAAACCCATTGCTCTCCAAGAGCTAAGGAGGGATTTAAACTCTGACACTCAGACTCCAGTTTCTTCTTTAATAGAAATAATATTAGCATATATACAACTTCAGTAGTTTAACAGAAGCAGAAATAAAAATTGGCTTGCCACAATTGCATGAAAGACAGCTAGATACATGGATAAATGCATAGATGGATTCGATTTAAACATTTTACATCTTTCTTTCCCTTAAGGTAATTTAAAACTAATAGTAAAGCCCATGACAAAAGTATTATCTCTATTGAAATAACCTTATCCTGTGACCTTCATGAAAATAGTAGTTAATTTCACCTCAATTGTACCCTTTTGTCACTATTAAAAATTAAGACATATATTAATCAACTATAAGGAAATATTTGAGGCCTTTTTCAAGGGACATCTATTTTACATCTTTATATTAAAATGATCAAGTAATAATCAAGCCAATCAAAATTATAAGATATTCTCTAATCTCTAACATACTAAAGTAGACAATAAAATATTCACAGAAGTGAAAGAGAAATGTCCACATAGAAGTCCGAAATTCAAAGCTTAGTTTGCTGGATGATACTACTGGATTGGCCTTACACATAGCTCTTGATGTTAAGAAGGCTAATTCAAGTTCCGTGTCTCATGAAATTAATCAACATATTCATATCCCGGAAAGTTATACCATGAATGATGTTAGCTGTTCATAATTTTATGAGAATACTTATTACTGCTTCTTAGGAAATCAGTTTTCCATTGAAACAATATCCTGTTTAAATTTTCATGAACAAATTTGTATCTATTGAAATAGTTCCAGTCTTTAAAAAAAGTTATGATTTTTACTTGCAGTTGGGTTTGTATTTTGAAAATGCATACTGATTGATATTATTAAGATTCATCATTCCGGAACTCTTCAAAATAAGTATGTTCAACTACAATTCTATATAATTTTTGGCTGGGTAACAAATTTGTGTCATGAATTTTTTTCCAAATTTATACTATTATGTGCTTGGCTTCATTGCTGACATTTTTGGCAATGGAAATGATTATTCTTCCTTTAGTATTTTATGAGAAAAGTGAAAATAATTGTCTTTATTTTTGTGCTCAAAGTGTGATGCAGAGTTATTTCTTAAAAGCACCTGACTTGTTTTTATCTAATGAATAGCTCTAGGAAAATGGAGAATTGAGATAAATATTTTTGACTAGAGTGACAAAGAGTCCATATATCTGAAGTTTCATATTATTAGAAGCTTTGTTTTTTTCTGACTCTTTATGCATAGCACCAATTATATAATTATTTGCCTTTATAAAATGCCTTCTCATTTTTATAGTTTGTGCAAAATACAACTCACGAATTATGTTTTAAAACACAAATACTATTTAAATCCTTGAGAGCAGGTGGTTTAATATCCCTGTTCATTCCATTTTATATGTCTTTTATTGTGAGTTACATAACTTTTTCTTTAAATTCTCATAACTAATGAATGGTTCATTTGTTACTTTAAGATACAGTTATTATTTATATATTTAAAAGAAATTTGCATGATATCATTTATGATTAACACTAGTTATTATAATAATATGACCCTGATATTTTAAAGTCTCCACTCCTCTACTAATCTTTTGATGGTAAGAAAAAAAAAATGGCAGATAACAATTTATCTGGATAGCAATTGGTCGTGGCAAACATAGTCTCTTAAAAATGTTTCATCATAATTTTGATTGCCATAACCACTGGAAAGTATCATTGTTAGTTCTATCTTCCTAAATCTCTGTTTTCCTTGAGCTCTTCCCTTGCTCAAATGTCTTTAATTCAGTACATTTTCATATCTATGAAACTGGTTTACAAGGTGTTCTTTTAGGGCCAGAGAAATCCTAGCACATTATGTGGGTATGAATGTAAAGGCCAACACTCTCTAGATATATTTACATCCCTATGTCAATATATAGGGATATATAAAATCCTTATGTTAGAGAGAATGTCTCTTTCTGATAAGACAAATCAATTGGAGACAAATCAACTATTAGAAAAATATTTAGAGATTCATGATGTAAGAAAAGAAGTAAGAAAAGATGAAATTTGAAAACATTTTGAGCCTATACACACATTATCTGTGCAGAGGAATAAAGTACAGATTCAGTAATATAGATAAGTTCTAGAAATGTATTTAAAGTAGAATGGCCACTGTGTGTGAGGCTAAAACCAAATGTGATTTTACTAAATCTGAAGGCTCCTATAAACCCTTTGCTGAATTTCAGTTATTCAGCAAATTGCCAAGTTTAGGTAACTTGGACAGCTTCAGTAGATGATTATTGTTGCTTTAGTAAATTAGTATCATTCACAGATGTCTATCATCTGGAGGGCTCTAACTATCATTTCATTTCCAGATACACTCCCCATCCCTCATATATTCTTTGATCCCAGCTGCTTAGCATAAATATTACCCCACGCAGAAGCTACCTTAACTATACTGGCTCTCTGGAATTAGATTCTTTTTCCATGCATCATTTACCTATTGTTATAAATTGTATTATTTTCTCCCGTTAAAGTACCTTATTGAAATCAGACTCATTTTAACTTGCTTTGGTCATTGAAATAAGAATGGAAATGACACATATCAGATTTAAGAGCTACTGCTGATTTTTATCCCTGGTTTTTCCCCCTTATGCATTGTTATTGGCAACATTTCAGATAGGATTTACTCCTTTAGCCTAGGTCCTGGAACAAAGGATACATGGGAGCAAAACCATAGCTTTCCTACAGTGACATATGATATGCGTGAATTAAACTGTTAGGGCTATAAGCCTCTGAGACTCTAGGACTGTTTGTTACTGCAATATAATTTAACTAAAGCTGAATGACATCCATTGTCTCAATTTATTAATTCTTACTGGATTTTTATTGCTACAAAGTAACTAACACCGTTTAATCCATAATTTTAGCTATACTTAGCTTGTGATTGTTGAGTTTTATGTACTATTTGTCACAACAATATGATTTCTTTTATATATTCAACATTAAGTCTTAGGTGAACAATGTGATATTCCAAAGGTCACAAAATTACTACTTTATAGAGCTAGGACTTGAATCGAAATCTTGGTAATGCTAACATAGTGAGATTTGCTCTGTCATACATATAGAAGATGTTCAAGTATTTATTGAATGAAGGAATGAAGGAATTAACAAAGGAATGAGTGATTATATCATTTAAAGGCTAATGCACTAGAAACACAGAGAATAAGAATATAATACCTATATTTTAAAATATAATTAAATACCTTGAGGCACCCAAATGGGTCAGTTAGTTAAGTGTCCGACTCTTGATTTCGGCTCAGGTCGTGCTCTCACAGTTCATGAGACATGGTTCATGCTGACAGCAAGGAACCTGCTTGGGATTCTCTCTCTCTTCCTCTTTCTGCCCCTCTCCTGCTCATGTGCGCTTTCTCTCTCTCTAAATAAATTAATAAATAAAAATTTAAAGAAATTTTAATACCTCACAATCTATGAGGGGGGAGACGGAAAATAAATTTGTACTTACAATAAAATTCTAGGAGGATAGTGATAGGAATATGAGGAAGTTTCTAAGACCAACTTGCTACAATGGCTAGATGATTTCACACATTATCTCATTTTTTTAGCCTTCCCAATACTTTCAAGGAGTAAACTATATACCGCTTTTCCTTAGGAATTCAAAATGATAAAAGTTTTGTTTCTTAGTAATTATTATTTAAAAAGAGTTTAGCTGTAAATATGTCCAAATCTAAATTTAATTTACTGAAAGAAATCATGTTCAGTTTTTCACTATACATGGCCTGCTAGAGTCTTTTGATGAATAGAATTTGAGGTTTGGGTAATTCAAAATGTTTTATATACTCAATTCATTTTTCCATGGTAACTTTCAACATAGTCTGAGGCAAACTGGGCAAACTGCTGTACTCTCTGCCCTGGGAACTTACATTCTGAGTCAATTCATGGTGAAGGCCAGCCACAAATGCCAGGGTCTATTCCAACAAGATGAGAACGTACTCTGCAAACAGTTGAATACTATTCTAAAGTCACTTTGTATTTTCATTAGTCTTAGTCTGAGAGACCAGAATTATGAACAAGTCATGATACGGTAGAAGGCAGAGTGGAATAGAACAGATTTGCCTCCCTTGCAAGATCTCACCAGTCACAGTTATTTAGATTCTTAAATCTCAGTTACCCATCCTAATTTTAAGGGCAACATATGACAAAGACATAATGTTCTTCTGCCTTTTTAAGTGCTTTAATGAAATTGTGTAAATATTAAATAGTATTTTTTGTAAATGTGTTATAAAACTATGCTCTTATTTGCATAAATAATGAAATTTTACTAATGCAGCCAATAGAATAATTTATCAGATCCTTAATTTATTTCAGTGAGTGAATGACAACCTTTTCCCCTTAGGACAACTCAAGTAGCAAATTGATGGTGTGTAATGCATTTCATGGATCAAGAGATAGTATGAGTCATATAAGCACTACTATCAGAAAACCTTCCCTAGAGAGTTAATTTATATTCACTGCACCAATGTCCCTACTCTTTTGAGTTGGCAAGTAGACTTTTACAATATTTTCCTCCAATATATTCTACCACCGTGACTTCTAACTCAAAACTGATTTCTAAATATGTGCAGATATTTGTTCATGAAAAGGTACATTTAGAAAAAAATAGGGAGTAGGCAATACAAATTTAATAAAATTAAAATATTGATTCTATATTAGAAGTTATGCAATTTCAAGTCAGCAATAAATTGGGAGCTTATTGGATGTTTTAAAAAAGGACTCTCTCTTGAAATGATTGATTACATAAATTCAAGTACTTTTACAAGTTTGTAAATTACTCCTAAGAAATAAAATATATGCTTTTTTGAAAAGACACTAACTCTTAAAGCTCTTTATTACGCTGCAAAGGATGTTTGCTAACTTGAATACTAATTGCAATGCTTGTACAAGAGCCTGGTAACATTTGTAATCATATCTCATACTTACACAGAACTTTATAGTTTAGAAAGATCTTATCCCTATATTACTTCAGGTAACCTTAATTGAAAATTTACGTAGGGATAGATGTTAAATATATATTTCAACATGAAGTGAAGTCTTCATTTTTAATGAAGAGAAGACTATCGGTTTGTTTATTTAGCTTCTCTGAATCTGAAAACTATCTCACTATTCGTTCCTGGTCTATTTTAAGGATCTCAGATAGTACATTTATTTGATTTTCTGATACATAAAAACTATAGGAAACAGGAAATAATAATAGCAATAATAATAATAACAATATGATGTTTGAGGCACCTGCGTGGCTCAGTCAGTTATGTGTCTGACTCTTGGTTTCAGCTCAGGTCATGATTTTGTGGTTTTGTGAAGTCAAGTCCGACACCAAGCTCTGCCCTAGCAGCACAGAGCCTGTTTGGGATTCTCTATCTCCCTCTCTGTCTCTGCCTCTCTCCCACTCATGCTGTTGCTTTCTCTCTCAAAATAAATAAACTTAAAAAAATAATATGATAATTATTACAGGTACAATGTTGAGAACCATTATACATATTAAAAATGTATGAGACACAGCTAAGTACTGTTATTTATCCATCCAATGAATGAGGACTCTGCAACTAGGAAATCACAAATTGTTCAAATCTCACAGCTAATGAAACTGAAATGCAATTGGAATTCTTTTCCTCCTATCAGTATATGATTAAATTATACATATTTCTCTGTAAATTATTAAAAATGAAAAGAAAAAAACAAAATAAAACAACAATCAAGATATCCTGAAACCCTGCAGTATATTTTTTAGAGGCATTTGCTTTTAGGAGGGCTAAGGAGCATATTAGGCTTTTCCTGACATCAGGATGTTTATACTACAGATCATCATTCTTAGTAGTGGATTCTTCTGGCTTCTCTACAGTCTAGGATTCACTCTTTATCAAATTTAAATGGCTTTAATGGGCCTACTGTGACAGTGTTACAATCTTAATGGTGTTAGAGTTCAGGGAGAGCTTTCCAGGCAAGTTAGACTGGACTTAATTATTCATAAAGCTTTTCAAGGAAAAACACTAAGTTTAAATGACTTCAAAGAAACATTTTATGGAAGTTAGTATTTCCTGTGTTTGTAGCATTTTATCAAAACATTGTAGAGAAGAGATATTCCTATGCAATTAATGGTTTCGTTCACCTATAAATAGATTGCTTTCCTGAGTGTAAAGCAAGACCAAGGCAATAAAAACAAGACACTGATGTGCTACATGGATTCTATGAATATTGACAGTCCTAAGAATATTTTGTTCAATGAATTACTGGTTTCTTATAACAAAAATAATACCTATTGTAAAGAATTTAGAAATGTTAGAAAGGTAGAGTAAATTATTCAAAATGTCACTCCTAAAATACACATGGTTATGAACACATGGTTGGTTGCCTCTAATTTTTGTCCTTGACATTTAAACAAAATGGTTAATATAAAATAAATAATAATCTGCGTTGTATTTTTAACTGCGCATTTTAAGATCAGCTTCTCCTATTTTATTAAATGTTGTTTTAAAAATATACTGATGAGGGCATCTGGGTGGCTCAGTCGATTAAGCATACAACTTCGGGTCAGGTCATGATCTCGCAGTTTGTGAGTTCGAGCCCCACGATGGGCCCTGTACTGACAGCTCAGAGCCTGGAGCCTGTTTCAGATTCTGTCTCTCTCTCTCTTGGTGTCCCTCCCCATATTTTCTCTCTCTCTCTCTCTCTCCTCCCCAAAATAAATAAACATTAAAATAAAATAAAATTATATTAAATTAAATTAAAAATAAAATAAAATAAAATAAAGTAAAATAAAAAAATAAAAATATACTGATGGTTTTATGCTAGTGTATTCCATGGGTAAATCATCATATATTTAGTGCAATTTCTTACTATTGGACATTTCAGTTGTTTTCAAACTACTATATACTTAAACTTTTGTTTATTTTTATTTTCTATATTTTACAGTCCACTTCTGAAGCTAAATATCTGTGCATTTTTCAGCCTCCCAATTCATAGTAGAAAATAGCTTTTCAGAAAGATGGTATTTATTTACAAATAATATTAATCTTTTAAGTAATACTATACAAATTACATAAAACCTTTTAACTTCTGATAACCTTCTGAGAGATATAGACTTGTCCCTTTCAGCCAATCCAACTCCCACCTACAAAATCTAGGACCTCCATTAACTTCAGTATTGCTTATCTAGATCTGTATTTTACCGTTTTCTCACTTGCACAACCATGAACTTATGATCTTCACAACCAGGTGGAAGATGATTAGCCTGATTGTTGTCAGTAAAGAAATTGAGGCTCAGAGATTAACTTTTCCTAAGCTCACATGGTAGGATATAGAGCTAAAACTGTATGGATGACTTTGCCCGTCCCTCCCCCCATGATATTTTTGGGCTGACTCAAACTGCATCTTCCAACAACTAGGAATCAGAACATATGTGCAAACACACACACACACACACACACACAAAGACTGCTGAAAATGTATTCCTGCATGGGTCTGTATTATTCTTGTTGTTAAGAATACCATTTGTCACGACTCCATTGGCAATCTCATCCAGCCTCATGTAATGAGATGTAAAAGCATCTATATAGTCTCTACTCCCTAGCTTTTCTTATAAACTCCATACTGTTATATCTTACTTAATTAACCTACTTACTTGGATATATCTTATAGTCATTTTAAACTTCATGTGTCCAAAACTGAGTTCCTGACCTGTTAAGAAACCTCTTTTCCTTCTCTTCTTCATTTTAATTATTAACTATGTTTTCCTTTTGGTTGTTCAGGCCAAAAACTTTAGTCATCCTTTGACTCCTTTTTTTTCCTCCACAGTGAATAGCCAATTTATCACTCGATTATGTTGGCATTATCTTTTAAAATATATCCATGATCCAGCCACTTCTTACCACCTTCCATCCTATCATCCTGGTCCAAAACTCCATCAGTTCTTACAAAGATTTCTACCCCTGAGCAGTATTTCTTTATTGATCTCTCATTAAAATAGTCTCAGTAGCCTGAGTGATTTTTATAAAATAGAAGAAAACATTCTGTGGCACAAAACCTTATGTGACTTCCAGTAAAACTATGCGTGACTATAAATGCTGATTCTCCTTACCTGTACTTCTCTCCTGTGACTCATCCCTTTCATCTTGTGTGTAAGCCAAATGGACCTCTTTCCTCTTTCCATATAAAGAGCAGGAGACTTTTAACGAAAAGGGATCTTAGTGAATATCTAAAGTGTTCTGTTTCCTTTATTCTCCAATTATCCTGTTTATTTCCTTCAAAAAACATGTAATCCTCTGTAATTCCCATGTTTATTCATTCATTCATTCAATTTTCTATCCATCTTGGACAGCCAACATTTAGCTCTTAGTCCAGATGTGTCTCATTTTTCCTTATCAGTATGAGATAAAGGAAGGCAGTTCAGTCAGCAGGCTTCTATAACAATTAGAATTTGTATCCACTTCTCTAATCCAATTGATGATCTCCTATCCTTAAATTTAGGCACGTGTAAATGGCAATGGGAGAAGTTGAGGTAATATGAGTCTCTTGATTTATACTCATTTTCAATGGCCATAAGTGCTGGAAGAATTATATATAGGTGTATTGAGGTTCAGTTTTACTTATTTATATAAACTATGAAATTAGATTTATATTTTTATTATTTAAAAGTATTTTAAGTTTATTTATTTTGAGAGAGAGACAGAGAAAGCTAGAGGGGGAAAGACAGAGAGAGAGAGGGAGAGAGAGACTCTCAAGCACAGAGCCCGATATGGGGCTCAAACCCATGGAGTGTGAGATCATGACCTGAGCCAAAACCAGGAGTCAGATGCTTAACCAACTGAGCCACCTAGGTGCCCCGAAATTAGATTTCTACCTAGCACTTCCACTGAACATTTTACAATGCTACCTTCTCAAGTGACTATTTTAGGTCATCTTTCCTTATCATGCCACTTTATTATTAAGAAATTATATATATACATTCACATACACATACATTCATACACACATACTTTTCCCATGATGACTTGCTGATGTTTAACAAGTTTAATCAGACCTACCTATTTTTAAACTGAGCTTATAGTTTTTGGTGTGTTTTGGAGCAGAGACTTGTTTTTCTTTGATTTATTTCACTGTTGTCCACTCATTTATATAGTAATGTAAGATATACTTCAATATTAATGTTCCTGGCCTATATTTCTAACTAAAATATAAGTTGAAATGACATATATATGTATGGTTCATGCTTGATTACCAATGTATAAGTCATTATCTGGCACAGTATAGGTACTCGTTAATTTCATTTATTCAACAAATATTTAGTGATAATGTCAACTCTGTGACAAGAACTGCCTCAGGTTTGGGGGACACAACAGTCAATAAACCAGAAAAAGCAGTCTCACATAATGGACTTTAAGTTCTGGTGGGAGAGATGGAAAACAAGAAAAATAAAGAAATAAAAATAAAGATATGACATATTAAATTATGAGAAATGCTAAGGAGAAAAAGTATAACAGGAATGAGTATAAAGAATGTTGGAGGAGGGGTTCAATTTAAAATAAGGTCTTTTTTTCCCTGAGAATGTGAAGTTTGAATAAAGACCTGAAAAGGGGGATTGGACAAGCCCAAACAAATTTGGCGTGGTCTGGGGTGAGAAGGAAATGTGGCAAGGGAAGATTTAAAAAAGGGGGGCCAGTCAGATGTCTGAGACCGGATACCCCCGCCTTGCATGCTTTTGTCTTCTGTAATCTTGCTTGCCTACTGCATCTGTCAACTGCCCGCGTAGCACAATTGATAAGTGCTACCCCTTTTTTTCTTCCTCAAGTTCCTACTATCCCACCCATAAAAGAAGGCCAAAGCTAGGGTTCAGAACTCAGCCTTTGGAGATGACTCCGCTGGGCCAGGACCAGAGCAGAATAAGCAGTCTTTTCTGATTTCCTGAGTGCCTCTTGCTTGCCCCTTCCTGGGCACCTAGTGTTTACCATAACAGGAGAGAATATTCCAGACACACTGAATAGAGCAAACATATAAAATCCATACCCAAGAAGTGGATATGACTGGATGTATTCTAAGATTAGCAATGAGGCACTAAGGCTCGAGCATAGTAGCAAGGAAGGGAGCAGTGGAGATGTCATTTACAAAATTGGCTTTTACTCTAGAAGTGATGCGAAACCCTTGGAGGGTTTGAGCAGGGGCAACATGACTTGATGACCTATACATTTGCATTGACTGAATAAATAGACTGAATCACTTAGTTTCAACAGCATAATAAAGGACTAGTTAAGGTTAGTAAACTAATTAATATCAAGCCAGCACTAGAACCTAAGTCTGATTCCCATTGTTATCCTTATGCCAATATGACTAGTATATTCCTTTATCCTCTTTTAATACACATCCCCAAACCTCCAGGGACAAAACATATTCATTTTTATTTTATTGTTGTATAAATGTCACACACTTTTAAAGCATGAGCATTTACAGACACAGAGATTTTATCTTTTGAAAAATCTCAATATCTTCTTCAAATAAATAATCTTCCTAAATATTGCTATTTGCCCTTTAAAACTGGATTTACTTTTATGTAAGAAAGATTTCAGAAATATGTACAGTATGATAAGAAGAAACTGTAATAGAATTCAAAGTAAAGAAAATTCTTTTTTTTAAGGCTCCCAGAAAACCCCAGTCTATGTCAAGCTACAAAACTAGCCTTTGGAGACTAGGAATTATTGACCCCTATTTCAGAGAAGTAGCATTTAATTGGACTCTTCTTACTAACTCCATTTCCTGGAATGAACAGAGGCTCTTGTCCTCAGCTCTAAACCATTGAACGTTATCAAAATGAAATGTTATTACTTAGGCACCTCTTGCAAGCATTTTGTTAGCCTTTATTGGTACTGTAGTTCATATTTAAATCTTTTTATCTGTCATTTTCATTTCTTGGACAGGGCAATCTAATGTGTTTGCTCTTACTCTATAAGCAGCATAAAGCAAGTTTAGTAAGCAGTAAAACTATATTTGCCAAGGAAGATATTGGATGAGAATGTTGAGTCTTATTCGCATGCACTATGCATGCCAGGACATATGGTTGAGAAGATAAAAGTAAATTCTATTGTACCTTAATCATTAAATCCCACATTTGTCACTGAGCACACAGTGCAAAATGCACTCAAAACCCTTGGGTCATTGCAAATGGAAGGATTTCTAAAACTATAATTCTACCTTTTTCAACAAAAGAATCAGGGATTTTAGCATCTCTTTAAGTGGATTTATAAACCAAGGTCTTTTCAGTCTGGTCTACTTTCTTTCCTTATTACCAATTGTTGTGGCCTGAATATTTGTGTTCCTCTCAGTTCATATGCTGAAAATCTAATCCCTAAGGTGATAGTATCAAGAAATGGGGTCTGTAGGAAATAATTATATCATGAGGGTGGATAGAATGGTGCTCTTGTGAAAGAGACTCCAGAGTGCTCCCTTGCCCTTTCTGAACTGTGTGGACATAAGAAGATGGTGGTCTATAGGGGGCCTGGGTGGCTCACTTGATTGAATGTCCAACTTTGGCTCAGGTTATGATCTCACAGTTCGTGGATTCTAACCCCACATTGGGCTCTGTGCTGATATAGCAGAGCCTGGAGTCTGCTATGAGTTCTGTGTCTCCCTCTCCCTCTCCCCCTCTGTCGCTCATGCTCTGTCTGTGTCTCTCAAAATTAAATAAACATTAAAAAGAATTTAAAAGAAGAAGAAGAAGAAGAAGAAGAAGAAGAAGAAGAAGAAGAAGAAGATGATGATGATGATGATGGTGGTGGTCTATGAGCCAGGAAGTAGGCTCTTACCAGACAATAAATCTGCCAGGACCTTGATCTTGAACTTACCAGCTTCCGCAACTATGAGAACTAAATGTCCGTTGTTTTATATCAAATTTTTGTTCATTTATTCAATCATTCTTTCATTCAAAAGCATTTAGGGGCACCTGGGTGGCTCAGTAGGTAAGGTGTCCGACTCTCAGTTTTGGCTCAGGTCATGGTTTCTCCTTTTGTGAGTTTGAGCCCTGTATCGCAGTCTGTGCTGACAGTGCAGAGACTGCTTGGGATTTTCTCTCTCTCCCCCTCTCTCTGTCCCTGCCCTGCTTGCTCTATCTCTCTTGAAATGAATAAACTTAAAAAAAAGTGTTTAAAGAACATGATCATATAATCATTAGGATATTGAGTTGATTATACTATATATATTCATTATTTTGTTAATGTGTAAATTGCTTGGGTGTTCAAATTTTAAACCAAACTTATGCATTATCTTTTTGCTTTTTGATCCTCTCCATTTGCCTGTATGCATTCTGTTTTATTAACTACCCTCCTAACTCTAAAATGCCTTTTATTATTTTAACATAATTCTAAATTTGATTTGTGAATTTTTAAGATTTTTGCGTATATCTTCCTTAAGGATACTGACAGTTAATTATTTTTTCTTTTTTGTATTTTCCCCAAAAAGATTATGGTAGCTTCCCAAAATAAGATGTAACACATACACTCTTTTTATTTTCTCTGGAATTATTTATGTAATATTGGATTTCTTTTTCTCTTTTTATCTTTGGTAGAATTTTCACTTTGAGTTTTCTTTATAGATTGTTTTTATTTATTTGTTTACTTATTTATTTACTTATTTTAAAGTATTTTTTAAAGTTTATTTATTTATTTTGAGAGAGAGAGTGCACACAAGCAAGGGAGGGGCAGAGAGAAGGAGAAAGAGAATCCCAAGCAAACTCAGCACCATCAGCATAGACCCCCATATGGGATTCAAATTCACCAACCGTGAGATCAAGACCAGAGCAGAGACAGAGTCAGATGCTTAACTGACCGCGCCACCCACGCTTCTTTAGATTGTTTTTAATTAAAGAATAAACTACTCTATACGATCTACATATGTTGAACTTGAATGCACTATTTGTGTCAGACTTGGTAAATGGAATTTATATATTTCATTTAAAGATTTCAAAATTATTGTCATAAGCATTTTTAAAAATATCTTTTATCTTCTTTTTAACATCTAAAGCATCTTAAATGATGCCTTTTAACTTATTCCTGGTATTGAGTTTTAAAAGTGTTCTTTATTTTCTTTGATCAGTTTTGTGAGAACTTTTTCAGTCTCTTGGTTCTCTCATCTGGAAAATGGGGTAAAATAGTAATCATTTCATAGGAATGGTACCATGATTAAATATTATATCACATGGAAACACAAAACTTTGGAACATAGCAAGTTTTCAATATAGATTAGCTGGTGACTACTATTATTATTAATTCTTCATATTTTTGTAATCTTACTAGGACTTGCTACAGCATAACACAAAGACCACACATTAGAGGAACACAGAAGGGCACCTGGGTGGCTCAGTTGGTTGAGAGTCTGACTTTTGATTTCAGCTCAGGTCATGATCCCAGGGTCATGAGATTGAGTACTGTGTAGTGCTCTGTGCTGAGTGTAGAGCCTGCTTAAGATTCTCTCCTTCTCTCACTTTTTTTCCCTTCCCCATCCTCTGTTCCTCTCCCACACTCATGCCTTCTCTCTCTAAAAAAAGAAAAAGAAAAAGAAGAAAAATAAAAAGAAAAAGAAAACACAGAACGTAGGTGCTAGTTGCCAATCAGAAAGAAGATGTAGACAATTCACAGGAGCACCAGTGCCTTAGATGGTTGTTTGTTAGAAAGTTCTTCAGCTACTGGACAACTATTCCATATTGAGCCCGAAGTAGAGATGAGGCAGAAGAGTTTTGATGAGCCATGGGGGTACAAAACCTCACTGTAGGCCATTACTGATGAAGAGTATCTGCCTTCCTTCTACTTCTTTCCTACTATAGAGGGGTAGGGAACAGAAAAGAGAGGGAAAGCTTAGAATAGTTACTTCCTCCCAATATTAATAATTCAATTCATTCAAAACTGTAGAGCTAAAGGTAGAGGTGGTTAGTTTTTAAAAATAAATATAATTTAGGGGGCACCTGGGTGGTTCAGTTGGTTAAGTCTCCAACTCTGGATTTAACTTCAGGTCATGATTTCACAGTCCTGAGATCGAGCCTCGCATCAGGCTCCACAAGTGTGCATGCTCTCTCACCCTCAAAAAAATAAAATTAAAATAAAATAAAATTAAATTAAATTAAATAAATATAATTTAGTTTCAAAACCCACCTAAATACAGAGAATAGGACTCTTGCCCTTAATAAAAAGTAAGTAAAGAGTTATAGAATCTGATTAAGACTTACTCTATGGGAAATGTATATTTCTAATATAATACATGTGTTAGCTGTACAATTAGATAGTTAAATAGAATGATAATAAATACATACAGATAAATGTACACAAATAATACACATTTACGCATACATATTAGGGGAAGTTAGGGCAACTACATGAGTAGGAGGGATAAATGTATTAATGTTGGTTATTATAACTAAATCTTAAAATAATAATGAAGAATTATCATCATTCAATTTCAAAATGGGTGTTTCTACCTTCTAAGCAGCAATTGAAATTCCAAATATCTTCCATATAATAGCTCCCCCATATCCTAGAAAACATTTTTTTTCTTCTGGTTATGAAATACTGATTTTATTCATCATATATTAAAAACACATTGGTGTCAACCCAAAGTCTAATGCAGTCATGGCCTTCAGCCCAAAGTCCTAAATTACCACATGGCGGAGAGATCTTTCCTCTTCTAAATGTTTATATCCTAAAATTACTGAATTCTATTTTTCTTTTTTTTTCTGTATGCAAATTGTCTAATTCTGGTCTGCATACATAGATTTCTTGTAATACATGTCAAAAGGTAAAAGTAAAAGCCAATGTCTGCTATCTAACTAAATCTCTTAGAACTATATGTTCTGTGTACCATCTTCCAAGTCATGGCAGGTAACTGTTTTAATAAATGTTGTATCACTGCATATAATGGTTTTCCATCTCTTCAGTCTCCAATATATTACCTTGCTGTCTTCTACTCTATTATGAATCCAATGTCACATATGTTAGAAGTAATTTTATAGCCTCACATTGCCTATTTCTGTATTAAAGTAACATCAGAACAGTAATACATAAACCCTGTACTCTCTGTGGCTTAAGTCAATAGAAGTGTATTTTCTACTCACCTAAAGAGCAAAAGAGTGTTTCTGGTCTGCAGGTTGCTTTCTTCTGAGCAGTGATTCAGGATGTCTGGTTACTTTTCTATCAAGGCTCTTCACTTTCATAGGTATAGTGATTTTCTGCGGAAGAGCAGGCGGGAGGAAACTATACATGGGAAGTAACTGGCCATATTAGATGTGATACACATTACTTCCACTCACATTCTATTGGCTGGAACTCAGTGGTGTGACCATTCAGCTACGGAAGCATATTTAAAAATAAAGGAGGGTGCTGAGAAGAGCAGATTTGTTATTTGTGCAAGGCAAAGGTAAGCCATGTTTAGTGAACCACTAGCTGACCCCTTCCATGATAAGATAACAAGTTCTAGACATTTATTTTGAAAAGTGTAAATTTACCCTAGTATCACCTAGAATGTATTGTCTATAAATGAAGAAATCATACCTGACTTTTACATAATTATAATCCTAGCATTTAGCTTATGCTATAAATGTGATAAACATCATTTAATTAATGATAATCCAGTGGGTTGTTGGAAATAGATTTTTTTTTAAATGGTCCTTAGTGATGAAACTTAAGAAAGGTGGCTATTATTTGAAGTAATTGCCTGAGAGGAAAAGGGTGAGTACCAAGGCTTTGTGAAAACAGAAGTTCATGAGACAAGAGCCATCATTATGAATAAGGTGATAGATGGGTCAGTGACTTGGAATTAAGAATTTATGCAAATGAGGAGAGATGTTCATAACAAGAGGGGAGGATGGGAATAAACAGGAATCAATGTTAAAGGAAACCAAAAATCAATGTATTTACTTCCATATAGAGTTCTGTTACATACTAAAAACTGTTCATATTTATGATTCATTTATTTTACCTATTTTCATTGTTTTATACACTTTCTTCCAAATATTATTAACATCTTCAGAAGTTATGACAGTCCTTTACTCTCTCTCCCTCTCTTTCTCTCTCTTTCTCTCTCAAAATAAATAAATTTAAAAAGGGAGGTACCTTTATGGCTCATTCAGTTGAGCATCTGACTCTTGATTTTGGCTCAGGTCCTGATCTCACTTTTCGTGAGTTTGAGCCCCACATCGGTCTCCTTGTACTGATGGTGCAGAGCCTGCTTTAGATTCTCTCTCTTTCCCTCTCTCTCTGCCTCTCTCCTGGTTGTTCTCTCTGTCTCTGTCTCTCTCTCTCTCTCACTGTCTCTCTGTCCCACCCTCCCTCCGTCTCAAAATAAATAAAAAAAACTTAGGAAGTTATGACAACCCTTTAAAAATATCAGTGCCTCATAATGGCTATTCCTGATCTTTGTATATAGTGTATATCTAGGGAACACCTTAAGTTAACTGAGGATTTTTAAAATATCTCTTTAAAATGGAAAAGAGATTTAATGCAAATGTAGAATTCACATTTTGTTAGAATCAGTTCTTAAAGAATGAGCAAGTATTAGTTTGTCATTAGTGCTATAATCTTATCATATTTTGGAGAAAGCAATTTTTAAATATGAAAAGATGAAAAATAACACCATTATACAACATGAACTTGACATTTTACCATACTTCAAAGTTCAGAAAATAAGTCTCACTCAAAAGCACAAATACCTGCACATGGTGTACCATAAAGCATCACAATTAATGAGGATATTGTAATGCACTGATTGAGAATGAGTCCCCTTATTAATGTCAGAGGAAGCAGTAATTTCAGAGCCTTAGGAATGTTTATTACACGGAGAGTTTGGCATGACATTTTTGTCACATATATTTTAGTGCATCTTGGCAGAAAACACATTGTTTTATATAGCAAATTCTTTAGAAGATGACTTCAACTTGAGGTGAAATGAAAAATGTACCTGGAGACCATAATGTCTGCCATGTAATTAGTTCCCTGCTTCTGGCATTGTAGGATGTGAAATTATGGCTTCTATATCTGCTGAATCAGCCTTTCTAGCCCACTCTTAGTATTATTATTACTAATCCTTTTCTCTTTCCTTGGCAGTTCGCAGTCCCACGAGTCTTCTCAATCAAGAGTCTCAATAAAAGACTGAGCAGCTACATATGGCTGTGTGGTGGTGAATGTAGAATGGGCTATTGGTAAGAACATTCAGGGGAGAAGCACTAATAGATTCTGTGCCTTCCTTCAAAGGCTATAATTTCGAGTGATAATTAGAAGAAACTACAAGGAAGAGTATGGAAACACATTTCGTTATATTTGTATAACACATTCTATTTGAAATCTCCCCTAAAATAGAAAATAAATACCATCTAGGTTTTGGGGAAAAGAAAACAAAACACCATAAATCATCTTGACTTTATTTGCATCTTAGTATCAAAATCTTCGCGGCAACTAAAATCAAGTTCTTAATATAGATATTTCAAAAGTCAAACCCCCAAAAAATGTTCTAATAGTGTTTTGTAAAAGTTTTATTGCAACCTGTCGCAGTGAAAAGTTTATAGCTGTGAAATCAAATAGACGTGGGTTTGAATTCTGTTACCTACTTGACACACGAACTTGAACAAAATCCTTGCTATTTATATTGTTAATTTTCTTACTTGTAAAATAGAAGTGTAGTAAATAATTTGCAGTGTTTTAAATTAATATAATATTTATACTACTCAGGATGTTTAGTTGGTAAACATTTTGATACTATAGTTTTTTTTTGGAGATTTTAAAATTCAAATGGTATTAGAAATTATCCAGTAAATCCTAGATGCCATAAGATACTTTATTATCATTTGTGGATGGGACTGTTTGCTGTCAGCTCCTTTGCTCCTAAGAACACCTAATCAGAATCTCTTTTTGCGGGCAGTGATCTCTGCATTGAGTGTTTGTATTTTGATTGACACATTTGAATTGAATACCTATTTGATATAGACCCAATTTCTTGAATCCTAGGAGTGGAAAAAAAAAACCTTCAAGTTTGAAGTCCTCCAATTCTCTTAATTGTAATTAGGAAGAGAATGTGTTTGAAGAGACAATCTTTTAAAATTTGCCTAATAAAAAGAAAAATGAAAGCAGAGATAAATTATGAAACTACTATGACCAAAAAAAGGCAAAAAAACAAAACAAAACAAACCCTACCCACCTCACAGTAAATATGTATATGCAGCATATCTCAATACATATTAATAAACTAGAACAGAATATTTAAACAATCTAAGCCAATATTTTTGAGTTAAATTTATCTCTGTGAATTTCTGTTTTGTTTTGTTTTCTTTTTTTTATTTTGTTTTGTTTTTTTATTGTTGGTGTTGTTTCTTTTCTTCTCACCCACGTCTTTCTTGTAAACACACATCTACTTTTTTTCTTTTCCCTATTTTACTGTATCTGTTCAATTTTGTCTTTCTATTTTACTAAGGGGAACCACCTTTTTTTCATTTGTACTAAGTCACAGATGGTGTGGTAAGGGTCAAGAAGAAGGTCACTTGTAGGATTTCTGAGAATCTCATGGTTTAGATAAGCCAGTATATTTTTCTGCATTATATATATATATATGTGTGTGTGTGTGTGTGTGTGTGTGTGTGTGTGTGTGTGCTTGTGTGTGTGTGATTTTTCCTGTGGCCCTAAGTTGGATGGTGAGATAATAAATACAAATATCCTAGAAGAAAAAAAATTTGGCTTAACATAAATATATGCCAAATATGTGGCAATGTTAATATAAAAATTGTACTATTGGCAGATAGGAAGAAAGTAGATGGTTAATGCAGGAGTTTTGCATTTTTAGTGTTGCAAAGAGAACCTCTCTTTGGCCAAAAAAAGTCAGAACCTGATTGCATTTATCATTTTAAATGGCATCCAGAAATATTTGGAGAGTGTCTCTCAACATGTCACCAAATTATCAAAAGAAAAAACTGATGGAAATTAAAAACATCTTTAACATAAACATTAGTGTGTAACTCATCACCAGAACACTTTTGAAGTCTAATTTTGAAGAAACTGAGAAAAATGTACAAGGAGGTAAAACGAGCTATACCTGGAGTACTTTGCCCTCAACAAACAAAATAGTCCCTCTTGCATCGTAGAATGTATAATAATATTCACACCTTATTCCATTATCTAGCTCATCTTTTGAAACACAGTTTTTGTTTTGCTTATATGAAAATGCTTTTAAAATGAACAGAATTCTGATTCTTCTTCCTATTTCAATTCAAGTCTTTTCCCCCTGATCCTATTCTATACTTATTGGAGACTACTGGAAAACACCAACCACCTCGAAAATTAATTTAAAAAATCCTGATGAGGGAGCATAAGGCAAGTTGAGGGCAAAGTATAGGCTAATAGCATCCACCCCCCCCCATCCCCCCACCCCAGGTGGGATATGTGTGATATTCCTCAGACACTCCTGGCTCCCCAAAGACTGGGGAAAGGAAATCTTATCTATAGCCTAATCTCCAGAAACCTATAGACTCTGTTTCCTGGAGCCTTAATATCGCCGTTTTCAAGATGTAAGGGGGTTTAAGTGCTTGCCATGGTGGTGTGAAAACCTAAGGCAAATGAAAGTTTAAATTCTCTAATTGCCTACAGCCATTGACATGTTCCTTTTTTTAGTAGCTCAGCTGCCTTGATGACACTTTGCTAGGGGGTCTTGACTTAACATTATCCTGACCGCCCCCCCCCCCCAGGATTCTGAAAGTCTACTTTAACATATAAAAATTCCTTTGGAAACTTCGTTTATCTCAATTCACCCAAGATATACGCTAGCCATCATAATCCAAGCATATGCCCCACTGTTACATCTGAAGGGTCTCATGACTGAGGTTTTACCAAAGGGTAATAAATGTTGTTTCCTAACAACAGCTAGCCCCTCAAAGTTCTGGAAACCTTGCTTCCAAAATTCCTTAGAGACATATGCTGTCCCTAGCCCTCTCCCAACCTGAGGGTATATAATCAGTTAGTTACCTGTCACAATCCCACAGTGCAGCTGTGCACTTTCTGCCCACAGGTCCTGTCCCTGTGCTTTAATAAAATCACTTTTTTGCACCAAAGACATCTTCAATAATTCTTTCTTGGTCATTGGCTCTGAATCCCCCATCACCCCCAAACCCCATCAAACCTGTTGAAAAAGCAAAGCTGAGTTTATAAGACTTAATGTGAAAGGGAGAACTATCTTGACAGTCTTAGTCATGTCTCATTTCAGAGAAATTAGGGAAGGATACTTGTTGCATTTTAGAGTCAGGGTAGACTTACAAATTGGGGAATTAGTTGAGCAGCATGAGAGTTTGTGATATAATAGTTTTGGATTGGTCATTTCAGTGGGCAAGTGTCTTGAACTGAACTGTTCTGATCAAGCTGTTAGTACTCAGAAAAAGGAGTTATTTCACTATTTTAACTTCTAGGAGCAAGTATTATCTGGAGATTTAGCTCAGTTGTTTTCCTCTATCCCAGTATGTTTAGCATGTGGTCCCAGTATTGTTTAGCATGTACACAGGAAAATGCATTTGGTCCTTGTTTTAGTCTGTTTGGATTGCTATAATAGAATACAGTAAACTGGGTACCTTATAAACAAGAAATATTTATTTTTCATAGTTCTGCAGGCTGGGAAGTTCAAGATGGTGGCTTCCACCAATATGGGGTCTGGTGAGAACTCACTTCCTAGATGACTTTTCAAATACTTCTTCGGTTGAATAACAGAACCAAGGAATTGGAATAATTTTTTTAAGCAAAATGTTTTATAGATGGGGAATTGGGGGGAATATTTATTCAGGGTTGTTTTGTTTTGCAAGTGACTGAACCTCTCTCCAGCTAGCTCATTATATGATGGTGAATTTTAAGTGTCTACTTGACTGGGCTATGGGATGCCCAGATATTTTTGGTTAAAACTCAGGGCATGTTTGTGAGGGAGTTTCTGGATGAGATTAACAAATAAATCAATACACTATGCCCCCTACCTTGGTAGGTCTCATCCAATCCCCAGAAGGACAGAATAAAACAAAAGGGCTAAATAAGGGAGAATTTAACCTCTATCTGACTGTATTTGAGTTCTGACTTCAGTCTTTTCGTGCCTTCAAATTCAGCTTCAGATTAAAACTTAACACCACTGGTTCTTCTGCTTTTCAGACATTTGGACTCAAGACTGGAAATATATCATTAACTCATTTGGGTTTCCAGCTTTTCAACTGCAGGTCTTCGGATCTCCTAGCCTCCACAATTGCATGAGTCAATTCCTAATAGTAAATCTCTCTCTGTTTAGATAGACAGGTATAGACAGGTATGGAAGTTAAGGAGATACCTGTATATCTATATCTATATGATACCTTATATCTGTAGTTTTTTCTATATATCCTGTTGGTTCTGTTTTTCTGGAGAACCTAGACTAATATGGATTTGGTTCCAAGAATGGGGTGAAATCTGTTTTAGTCAGCTTGGGCTTCCATAAAAACAAGCACACACACACAAACAAACAAATAAAACTCCCATTGGGTGAATTGTTTAATAACAGATATTTGTTTCTCTCAATTCTGGAGGCTGGGAAGTCCAAGATCAAGGTACTGGCAGATTCAATTCCAGGTGATGTCTCTCTTCAGTGACTTACAGAAAGCCACTTTTCTTAGAACTTTGTGCTTACATAAAGGAGGGAAGGAGGAAGAGATGGAGACTTTCTGCTGTTTCTTCTTCTATTTTTTTAATGTTTATTCTTGTGAGAAAGACAGAGACAGCGTATGAGCAAGGGAGGGGCAGAGTGAGAGAGAGGGAGACACAGAATCTGAAGCAGGCTCCAGGATCTGAGCTGTCAGCACAGAGCCCAACAGCAAGGCCCAAACTCACCAACCAGTGATATCTGTCCTGAGCTGAAGTCAGTTGCTTAAATGACTGAGCCACCCAGGTGCCCTGCTATTTCTGTTTCTTCTTATAAGGATACTAATTCCATCACGAGGGCTCCACCTTCATTACCTCATCTAAAGTTAATTATCTCTGAGAGGCCTCATCTCCAAATACCATCACACTGGGAGGTAGGGCTTCAACATAGAATTTGGAGAGGACACAATTACATTCATAGCACTCATATAAGGAACTTTATAGTATGTATAGTAACCATATATATTGCCGGAGTCCAGCTCCAGCAGGTCCAGGGCTCCCCGAAGGATGGACGGTGTTGGCAAAAGGGAGTGAGAGACACTGAGAGAGAGACAGCATGAGCAGGGGAGGGTCAGAGTGAAAAGGAGACACAGAATCTGAAGACAGGCTCCAGACTCTGAGCTAGCTGTCAGCACAGAGCCCAATGCGGGGCTCAAACCATGAGATCATAACCTGAGCTCGAAGTCAGGCACTTAACCAACTGAACCACCCAGGAGCCCCAGAATAAATAAACATTTAAAAACTTAAAAAAAAAAAAAAACCTGAAAACTATGAGAAAGGAAGATATCCTCTTATCTCTCAGGCATTCTGATTTTTTCACCTTCTCTTATTTTACCTCTTCCATCACCCTCTTTCTCAACATCATTTTCTTTTCTGTGACAGCTTGCATATGACTCTCAAGAAACTTAATCCATGAAAAATATTTTTTGCCTTGTTTAATTACCAGAGGAACGAAATTGATTTCTCAAATGAATCTTCTATATCCAAGCTACAGGCATCCTGCAGAATGAATGCATTTAGATCTGATTGCATCCTATCTGGTCAAATCACCAATGGTTGTAGATATGAAGTCAGATATTCCACTTAGACAAAAGAATATAAGATCTAAGAAATTAATAATATATATGCCTCATATAATGTGCACATTAGTTTTTCTTCTAGTTGTAGATGTGAGAATGAATTTTAATAGAAGAAGGTTATAGATTTCAAGGTTCTTGCAGTGATCAGGGCCAGGGCCACACAAGGCAAGCAAAGACTACAAAAACTGAGTCAAAACTCTTCAAAAGAATTTAATCCCTATCTAGTAAATTTGTACATTTCTTACATACAATCCTATCAAATTAACTCATTTCACAACTGAAGTAACAGACCAGAGATGTAAAGTGACTTAAACAACAAAATAGTGAATAAAATGAGATTCAAATCAAGATCAAAAGGATCATGGATAATAATTCTCATTCTAATACACCATGTGTGATGCTTAACATGTTTTCACCAAGCACATATATGTGTGTAGTCAATTGCATGTTAATGATATACACACATATACATACAAGATTCAGGTAAATGAAGGATTTAAATGTTTAAAAAAATTTCAAACTAAACAAAATTTAGAAGCTTCTCCTGAATTGGGAGAGTGTTTTACTCATAATAGAAATGTTGGAACCATTTATGATTTGATAAATTAAATCATATTTTAAAGCTTTTATGTAAAAAAAGGAAATAAATATAAATAAGAAATCAGAAATATTTAAATAAATATAACAAAACTAACCGGGAAAAAAAGTTTGTAAATATTTGCAGAAGAAAAGGTTAATAATTATGCAAGAGTTCCAGGGGCACCTGGGTGGCTCATTTGGCTAAGCATCTGACTTTGGCTCAGGTCAGGATCTCATGGTTTGAGTTTGAGTCCTGCGTTAGGCTCTGTGCTGACAGCTCAGAGCCTGGAACCTGCTTCAGATTCTGTCTCGCTTTCTCTCTGCCCCTCGCTGCCTTGTATTCTGTCCCTGTCTCTGTCTCTCTCTCTTTCTCTCTCTCAAAAGTAAATAAACATTTAAAAATTAAAAAAAAATTATACAAGAATTCTGATAACAACAACAACAACAAAAGAGTACAAACACCATTTTTGAAAACTGGGCAAATGGGGGGGTGTATGGGTGGTTCAGTTTGTTAAGCATCTGACTTTGGCTCAGGTCATGATCTCACCGTTCAGGAGTTCAAGCCCTATATTGGGCTCCCTGTTGTCAGTACAGATCCTGCTTCAGATCCCTCTATCCCCCTCTTTCTCTTCCCCTCCCCCACTGGTTCTCTCTCTCAAAAAATAAATAAACTTGAAAAATTAAAAATTAATACTCGGCAAATGGTATTACTATTCAAATGTCATTAGAATGTCAAATGGCAGTAACCATATGAAAAAGTGTTCTCACTTGATGATATTTTTGGAAAAGCCAAGAAATGATATCATTATTTATCAGATTGGCACAAAATGTATTCAAAATATTTGGTATTGAAAGCATCACAATGTCATCATTTTTTTCCAATAATAAGCACTATTCTGTTTTAACAAGAAGTGTTTGGTTTTTTGCCTGTATTTAATCTTAATATAAATGAAGACTTCTTTTCCAAAAACTTATTTTGCTAAAAATTGTTAATAAATGTATTCATATTGGTGCATGTGATATATATTCTTTTGGAATTTTTAAATCTATTTTATTTTTTGACCTATTTTAATAATGGTAGTTATTTGGGTTGCTTTCAATTTTTTGTTCTAAGAATAATTGCTATAAACTTTCTTATACTTATCTTTATGTGCAAAAGTGCATAGATTTCTGCTGGATATATTCATGTGAATGGATCTGGGAGTCATAGATCATACATATATTTGAGTTTTAATGTTTTCTAAGGTAGTTATAACAATTTTCACTCTCAAGAATTTCATATGAGATTAAGGTTTAAAGTTAACATGGAAATTTTTTAAAACACCCAAAATGGCCATGATGTTATATATTTCTATTAGAAATTTTATTATTTTTCCCATGTTAGAAGACTAATAGCAACTCATTAGAAAATGTTTTACAGTATCCTAAAAAGGCCAACATATATTTTATAGATCACTGAGTCTCCAATTGATTTAAACCACATTTAAAAAATTCTATTATTTATAAAGATGCATAATTGTAAATAAACCATTTCCTAATGGGTTGTGAAAGGAGAAAAATCAGTAGGGGAGAGATTGGTTCACATGTAAGAAGAAAACGTGTCTAGGTGCAATGTAGTACCCTGGATTCAATCCCAGAACAACAACAACAACAACAACAACAACAACAAAAACAACAAAAACATTTATGGAGAAATTGGTAAAATCCAGACAAACTCTGTGGTTTAGTTGACATTATTGTACTAATGTTAATTTCTTAGTTCTGACAAATCTACTTTGGCTGCGTAAGATGTGGATGAAAATATATTTCCAAAATGCAAAAAAAAAAAAAAAAAAAAGAATTTCATATGAAATACCTTAATGTGTCATCATGTCCTTTCCAACACTTGAAATTTAAAAAAAATAATTAGCAATTCTGTGATGTATGTAAGTGTTCTTAATTTTCATTTTAATTAACATTTTACTGATTACTACAGAAACTGATCATGGTTTCATAATTTATTGATCATTTGGTTAGATTCTCTTGTAAAAATGCTTGTTCAAGTCTTTTAGTGAACTTTTTATTGAATTGCCTTCTTATTTGTTCTATGTATTTATATCCCTATCTACCTACTTACCAATCAATCTATATATCTCTATCTTTAGATATCTATGTGTGCATATATCTTTTATTAGTGTTTAAATATGTCTGAATTTTATTGTTCTTTATGTGTATTTGCATTGTATCTTTAAATACTTGTATTTGACTCTCTACAGTAAGTTCTTTGATGAGTAGAAGTTTGTATTTGTAATGTGCTACAGTCCCAATGGATCCTTCAGTCCACTTTCCCTTACTTGGAAGCAAAGAAGGCCTGCAGCCTAACTCTAGCCAGGACAAGGAAGCATGTTACAGGAAAGTTGAGGCAGAAAGAAGTAACAGTCATAAGCAATTTTCATGAAAATGGTTTAATTTGCAAACTTTACAAAATGATATGACCATGTGAAATATTGCTAGTGCCTTTCTCATGTCTTGGAGTGGGTCCATGCAAAGGGTCCTAAAGTTTATGCTTCATTAGTTCATGATTGATCTGTGTCTTCTATACAATTATTGTATTTTGTTATTGTCTGTCTCCTCTAGCAGAGGATACTCCTGAGGAGGATAAATATTCACTTTTTTTTCCCTACCATTGTATCCCCAAACTCTAGAACAGTATCAGGCACAGAAGCAGCCTTCTTAAATGTTGGTTAGAAGAAAAAGTAAATGTAATAAGCAATAAAAATATGTATCAAAAACAGAACCGAATGGAGGCAGAGATTAACAACATGAAGGATTTTATATCTAAGATTAATCAAAGAAAAACTTGTTATACTTTAAGGTTTTTGATCATTTTATTTTTATCTTTTAAAGCTATTTATTTCATTATTTTTCTCCTCAGTAAAAATGAGGACTATCTCTGAAAGCTGAACTCCTTTTTAATACTATGTTTCATTTTTCAGTTCTTTGTCCCACCCCCTAGAAGCTGTGATACCGATTCTCCATGTCTTCCAGTGGTAAAATATTTTAAGAACACCTGAAATGCTTTACAGGGCATTGCAATGGAAATTAAAAGACTTGCATATAAGTAAGTATAATTTTAAAAGTTGCAGTAAGTGGCTGGTACATGTTGAGTCTTCAATACACAATATTTAATTGGATATGTAACTGGACAAATGGGCCAAATACCTTCAAGTGGAGATTGATGCTCATCTCAAAATAAAGTTTAAAGTCAATGGTAGAGTTTAAAGCCCTTCCATCTAAAGTACTATTGCAGGAAGATTTTCCTTAAGGATATTAAGAAAAGAAGAGGAAAAAAGTAAGTTAACTTTAGGTTTGATAATTTATTTCCTGAAGCAGCCAGATAAAATACCACAAGTTAATTTAATACACTCTCTGATCTATTTTCGGGCAGCTAGAGTCAGGTCACAAGAGAGTGAGGCAGAAAGAGAAAAAATCATTCAGACCAACTTGTCTTTTTGTCTGGGGGACGGGTTTGAGGAAATCATGTGAGCATAGTTTTCTTCTTGTAATACTTTGGAGAAGAAATGGGAATAAGAAAAGGAAGGGATTGTTTAATGGGGGTTTTATTGCAACGTGGTATTTTCCCTAACTGCAAATTAAGTACCGTTTGAAAGTGACATACTGTCCTATTGATCCAAAAGTGGGGGCAAAATCATATGCTTCATGGGAAAATAAATTCTGGATTTAGAACATCAGAAATGAATACTGTTCAGGCATTCAGTTTCAAATAATGCTAACTCTTTAGGGGTTGTCTTTATGGGGGGGATAAACATTTCTATAATGAATTCAATAGTTTTTATTGACTTCATTTAAATAATAATATTAGTTACTTTAAAAGCTCTCCTGAATAAATATGAGATACTCTTTCTTATTGAGATAATATTTCTTATACCTACTACATAGAGTTGTCAATATCTTCCTTTTAGACTCCAGAAAGATGCTGTTAATATGCAAGATATTGGCATAAAAATAGAGAATACAGAAAAGAGTGTAATGATCAGATAAACTGTGTTACAGCAAAAATACAGGCAGAGACTGTTATGAACCTATCTCAGGCCCTTGGTTAAATTCCTATAGCACCGGTGATTATTCTGAAACATTGTGTATGATAATATTTTGTTTTGCTTTGTTTTAAATTATGTTTTTATAATCAAAGAACTATATATGTTTTTGAATCACTCATTAATAAAATAATATTTAACAAATATTTTTTGAATGTCAATCTACTGCATACCTTTTCCACTTCATTCATTCATTCATTCAACCAAGAAATTTTGAATCTCCACCTAGACCTAGCTTTGGTCTAGGACCCCAGTTCTATGCATGTTATACTGTTTTAGTCTATCTCCTGTGTCTCTTAACCTTACTTCCCAGCCTCATTCTTTTTCTCTCCTGTCTTCATTTTACCTACTTTCCCCAGAACTCAAATTCATGTTTTAGTTAAGTTTGAGCTGCAAATAAATCTAACCATGGAGACCTTAAATGTTTTTATAGCACTTTGATTGAGTCTAGATTTTCTATTTTTTATTTTTGTTACTTTGAGTTTCCACAGATATTCTCAGATCTTATTATGCTCCTCAATAAACTGAAGTTTTAAAAAAGTATAGCCTGGCATTGGTTGAGGTAGAAGAGAACAGAAGATGAGTAAATGTTATAAAATTTGTCTCTTATGTTTTCCGGGGTATCACCACCATGCAGACCACAACATGACTTAATATGTCAATAGATTATTGTACCATTCTCTTTTGTTGATGAACAGTGGGACATGGGGGAAAAATGACCTCCATTCCAACGTCTGTATCACTACTTTCTCTTCTAACCGTGGAGTAGTAGCCTGTGCCTAATTATCCAGGTCTTTATTTTGAGCCAGATTTTCGCCAAGACGATTAATTTCCACATGAAACCTGACAAAGTTGTGTGAATGACAGTCTCTTCAGGATATCTAAGGGCGCTATACATAAAAAATAATTTCACTTTCTTTTTATAAGAGAAATTTTACTTGGAAAGTCCCTTATTCAGAAATACTTTCTTGAAACCCAGAACGTTTAGCCTAAGAGGAAACAAGTTTTGACTCTGGAGAAGTGTTTAGTTGGCATTAAACCATTTGAAGAACAGAGATATTTGGCTTAATGTCAACTAAATAAATACACATTCTTGCTCAGTATACTGAGCTAGCTCATTCTCTGATCCAAAATTTCATGTATGTTTTTCTCATCCTCGAGGTCACTGAACTACTCCATGCTCTCAGGAACCAGGAACTCAGATAGCAGAAGGAAGTCACCATTTTTGTTGTCAGTGCCTGCATGAAGTCTTTTTTCTTCCCTTCTAAGATCCTGATTGTTGCAGGAAAAGAAATAAATAGAATCTGAGTCCACTTTCTTTTGGGACCAGAGTTGGCTTCATTTCTTTTGCTTGCTTTGATTTTCCAAGGCTCACACTCAGTTATTTTAGGGTCCCTCTAAGGTTATACTAATATAAAATCCAGATATTTTTAAAAGGCAAACGGGTCTACCTCACGCTAGTCACCACTGTTACTTTTTATGTGCAAATTTCATTGCAGACAGTGGTTTTATGGTGCACATATCCAGTTTGGATATAAGTATTTTTGTCTTGAATAGGAGAGACTACACCTAGTTCTCAGCCTCCAAAGGTGGCATCATGGATTTCTACTATTTCAGGGGTCTGCAGAAATCTAATCTTTCTTCTGGGCTTTCAGGAACAATTGAAATTTATCCTCTAAAATCTCCACTGTTAAGCACATTGTACCCCTCCCTCTTTACAAACAAGCATCTGCAGATTTATCCCTTCTCCTTCCCAGCATAATTCCCTTCAAAGAGACTGGAATTCACTATCTCCATGGAAAAACAGTGTCCTGAGGCAAAGGAACTAAGGTGTATGAGGACAGAAAAAGCTGCCCTTCATTTTGCCTTTCTCTAGAGTATCCAGGATGGAAATTTCACTTTTTAACAGATTTCACCATTTTCTCAATATATTGGGTTAATGCAAAAGTTTTTGCAGTTCAACATAGCTCTCTATTCCCACTTACTGACAAGGAAACATAAAGGCAAGCTGAGGAAAAGACAAGATAACAACATTCCCCCATCCCATCCCCCCCACTCCCAAGTGGCAAATATGTGATGTTCCTCAGGCACTCTTGGCTGCCCAAGAACAAAGGAAAGGACAGAAAACAAATGGTTAAACTGATGGAGTCTACAGTTTACAAACATTTTAGGAATATTACAAGAAAAGGGCAATCTTATCAATAGCCTAATCTCTAGGAACTCCCTACAATCTTAATGATAAGGCTTTGCTAGAGGGGAAAAACAACTTTAGTTTGACAATAAGTAGGCTTCCAGTAATCTGTGAGTCTTCAGCATATGGCCTTTTTAAATTTTTTTTACTGTTTACTTGTTTTTGAGAAAGAGAGACAGAGTGTAAGCAGGGGAAGGGCAGAGAGAGAGGGAGACACAGAATCCTAAGCAGGTTCCAGGCTCTGAGCTGTCAGCACAAAGCCCAAAGCAAGGCATGAACCCATGAACCATGAGATCATGACCTGAGCCAAAGTCAGAGGCTTACCTGACAGAGCCACCCAGACACCCCTGGAAATCCTTTTAAGAAACCTCTTCTTGACTCCCCCAACTCCATAGTATATAACCAGCCACTCTTCACAACCCCAGAGCAGCTCTTTCTGCCCAAGGATCCTGTCCCAGTGCTTTAATAAAATCACCTTTTTTTTTTTTTTTTTGCACCAAAGATGTCTCAAGAATTCTTTCTTGCCTTTTGGCTCTGGACCCCCATGTCAATGCTCATCATTACCATTAATAGAATGCTCACTTTACTAAGCACTTTTTATTATTTGCTTTAATCTTCATAACAACTCTATGAAATAAATATGATTATTATTTTCATTTCAAAGATAAAATAAACAGAAAGGATTTTTTATAGTTTAAGTTTACATAACTAATAATTGATGGCGATGGGAGCCTGCATCTTTATCCATTAACTAGATTGCATACTTCACCCTAATTTTTATCAACTAGTTGAGGTTTGAACTAAATTCCGAATCAAAGAACAAGACAAACCACACGCATTACATTGAAATTTCAAATGAATATACATATGCATTTTGTTACTGAATCATGACTGAAACACCCAGTGAAACAGTTCAAGCCAGACACAGACTAAATACTTCCTAAATTAATAGAGCTAGAATAAGGAACATCTGATCAAACCAACCTTATTGGGACTATTTCATTGTACCCAAGTCTTAAGAGAAAGATGATTCTTTGCTGTATTCACAGCAAAATGATACTCTAGGAGCTTGCAGTTTTTAAGCCGGGAGGCCAAGAGAATCACAAGAGAAGGTTGTTCATCTTTCCTTACCTGGGAGTATACCTTGTTGCTCCTTGTTATAACCAGAAACACAAGTTCATTAAACCACTTATTATTTTCATTTCCTTAGAAATAAGTATTTATGAAAAGTTTTAAAAACTTTGGACACCAGCTCAGAAGGTTTTCATGTAAACATTCTATTACACTTCCCAGATGCATATTAAAACCATTGGGTCCACAGAGGTATATTTGTGCTTCAGCTGCACTATGTAACATCACTGGCAAATTTTGAGGTTTAATTAAAGACTACTTATCATAGTTGCATGGCACAGGAATGTTGGATGACAAAACCCTGGTGTTGTGAAATTAATTACATCACCATAGTAGACTCTGTGCATGTGGAAAACTTGAACCTAAGGAAACAACTCATTAATCTTCACAAGCTCTTCTAAGGTAGGGGAGTTATTTTTTGTGTGTGTGCTAACAACAAGCCTTCAAGAGTAAGCTCTGAGGGACTTTTTTCTTCCTTATAACAATTGTTTATGTTGCAGAAATGAAACCTAAGAAATACTAAATGTTAACAAATGCAAATAATTTAAGTACGCACTATTCTTTAAATCCTTGCAAAAAGATCTTTTAAAACAGTCTTAGTTGTAGCTTTTAGCTATGATTTGACATGTACTATGGACCCACACATGCTGAGTCTTACTTATTATTTTTAATAGCAAAACATTCCTAATTTTTGATTCCAATATCCTTATTTTGTAGATGGAGAAACTAAAGCATATACTGGTCAAGCAACTACTTAAAGTTACTAAATCGGTAACGGTGAGTCAGGTTATGAATCCAAACTCTTATTAATTAAAACCCACTGAGTACATTATGAAGCAAAGCCAACAAGCAAAAAAACTAGCAAAGTTTCAAAACAAACATGATGCAAGAGCAACTTGATGAAATATTAGTAAGCAGACATTTAAAATGTTTGTGTTTCAGGGCGCCTGGGTGGCTCAATCAGGCGACTGACTTTGGCTTAGGTCATGATCTCACAGTTCATGGACTTGAGCCCCACGTTGGGCTGTGTGCTGACAGCTCAAAGCCTGGAGACTGCTTCAGATTCTGTATCTCCCTCTCTCTCTGGCTCTCCCCTGCTTGTACACTCTTTCTCTTTCTCCCTCTCAAAAATAAATAAAAATTAAAAAAATAATAAAATAAAATCCTTGTGTTTCAGTGATTGGTTTATCGCTGAAATTATTTCATACTTATTCCCTTGAAAATCCTTCAATAATATTTAATTAATCAAGACTATAGACATAACAAAATCACATTTATTGGAAAAAGTTATGCACTGTAAATGTATAATTCAAGTTTGATAATTATTTTAATTAATAATATTTTCTCATGAAGAAAAGGTAAAAACAGTGAGTCAGTATGTTTTGGCAATGAGTTACGATTTTTCACTTGCATATTCACTGAATTATGGGAGTTTAAATACAATGGGATCCTCATATTCACACAATTTTGAAGACTCTGCTACTTGCTAGAGTCAGCATCGTCAATTTATACCTAATATTCACAGTTGATGGATATCTGCCTCTCATGTTCTTTGTGTTTAGCATTTTCTTTAGTTACACTATATAGAAGAGTTACTGTGTTCACCAGTATTGATCTCAAAACTTTACTCTTTCTGACAAAGAGTGATTATGGTGGCCCATGACTCACAGTCAGTGTTAACATGCATGAGGTTTGACCCAAGATGTCCTTAGGAATTGTCTGATTTGTCAATGCCTATACCTTACATGATATCAAATATTCACACTACTACTTCTGCCTTTACTTGTAATATTATTAGAAAATAAATTAGAAAAGACTCTCCATAATAGCATCCTCTCTAGACCTCTATCATAACATGTAACATACTGTTAGATACTTTGGGTGTACTCTTTACCCTCCTATAATACTCTGAGCTCTTTGAAAACAGATAAATGTCTTATCAATGTTGTGTTTGTAGAAACTTACACAGTGCTTGTCATTCTATAGGTATTCCTTCCATTGGAAATTAAACTCCACAAAATTTAAGTCTCCTATAACCTGGTCTATAGAGATAATGGTTACTCCAATTCTATATTTTTCTGAAAACCAGCATTTTCAAAGAAGATTAGAATTATTTCTTAATGGTAGTCTGCCATTATTTATATTTATTTTTTTATGTGAATGTGATTTGAGAATATTACAAACTTAAGGGAAATTTCACCTTAAGAAATATCAGCCTGATGATCAGTTTCCAACCAGTGATGACCCTGAGTATGCTCTAATAAATGTTTCCAAGAGAACTGACATTGATCCCATATTCTAATCTCTCCTTTACCATTCATTTCCATTTTCCTTTTCCTTTGGTAAGTTATATTTCCACTAAACATCTCATCTATAACTTTTCAGAATCCCATACTATTTATGGAATTTGTACATGAGAATATAAAATCCTAAAGGATAGGACGTTTGTCCTCTTCATTGTTGCATGACTGAGAGTTTAGGGAACACATAGCACAAGTAAAATACTCAATGAGTAATTTATTGCAGACTATTTGGTCTTATACTAGGTTTTTGCATTAAGATATTGCTGATATTCCCAGGAAAAGACTAACTTATTTTACAAATTCAAATTTAGTCATTCTGGTCAGGAATGTTGTTCTATACTTCCTACAGCTACTGGTTACTTCCTTTGTCACCTTACATTATTTTGAAACTGACATGCCTCAACATCATACTACCCGACCTCTTTTTTCCAAAATTGGACATAGATACTTTTCTCAAACCTGTTTCCTAGATACAAACAATCTCAAGTTGCTATAAGCCTTTGAAATTGCCTTTTTAGTCTTTGCATCTTAAATACAATTTATTGAGCTGTTTCTATGTATTTACTCAAGACAGGGCTTACAACCTTTATAATAAGAACTCAACTCATTTAAAATTGTTGATTCATTAAATATACGGCTCTTGCATCCATGGAACTAATGTATCATAAAAATTCCAAGCCATGGTGAAGCCAGAAGTAATTAAATTTCATGTGTATATGTTGACCATATAGTATAATGATGCCTCTTGAGCTGGAGGATTAATCTCCCTAGAATTCTTCCTCTTGACCCTTAAGGTACTTCAATATGTCCTTAAGAAAAAGAAACAGAATTTGCATATCTGGTGTAGTGCTGCTTGCTTATGCCTATTCACAGATGATTTGAAGCTAGAAGCTTGATAAAGATGCATAGGATTTAGTAGTTTAAAGTATAGGCTGTGACCTAGGCAAAGAACACAGAAATAGGGGTACAGATTTGTTCTGCATTTCTCATGTCTAAAAGGTTGTACATGAAGAAACAAGGTTTTTGACATAGTAGAATCATTGCCACAAATAGGGAAGGTAAGCCTACAAAGCTCATATTCAAACTGCAGCACCCTGCACCTGAGGTCATCAGGATGATACCTTTACTGAATCCCTTCAGAAATATGTGTCTGTCTCTAAGGTGGACTCTACCAGCATGGCCAGCATCTTCCTTGCTGGGGTCAAGTTGCAATATCCAACATCCAGAGTCCCCCTTTTGCTAAGTGCCTACATTTGATTGAAACCCATCTATTTTTTTGTTGTTCATGAACTTGCTTCAGGCCCATATTAAAACAGACAGCAGCCAAATAATGGTTTTGTAAGTGGTAGCAAGTTGGCAAGATCAGATGCCATATAATTTTAGTTTTAAAGTCACATGCCAGAGTCTCAGAAATTAAAAATAATGATCATATTGTATGACACAGAAACCTGCAGAATACACAGGTCAAAGATGCTTAAAGACTATACTCACTATGGGACCAATAATTCCTAAATTACCTGTCCTGGCAACAACAGTAAGAAGCTTCCGACTTCTTATTATCCCTTCCGACTATATATTATCCCTTCAATTATTCATAATAATTCACAACTAATGTAACAGATGTTGGGACATAACTTGGTTCAATTACCAGCATGCCCTTACCTATTTTGAATAATAGTAATTCACCATAGTCACATTTTCGGTTTCATGTAGGAAAACTTTATCATTATAAGGGAAAGGGAATATAAGGAATTAAATAATTATACTAAATATACAAAGGGAGAGAGATAGAGAAGAACAAAGATGCCTTAATACATCAAATCAGGCACTTACAACATCCAACATTCTGGCTGGGGAAGCCCCGTGGTGTACAGCCTGGCTGGAGTCCCCACTGAGGGTCCTGGGCAGACTGTCATCCCCCTAGGTGAGACTTCTAACTAGCTCTTTTCACCAAGACAATATATATACCACCCTTGTGTTAGTCATTAGGTTTGCCTAAGTGCAGTCCCAAGCCAGTCGGTTTTTCTGTTTCTCTTATGGAATCTCACAATCTTAGGCCTCTGCATATTCCTCTTCCCTTCCCCATCCATTGTAGGGGGCCAGCCGGGTCTGGCTCAAGGAGGTGACGCAAGTTAATTCCTGTTGGCCTCAGGAACAGAGACACCAGTTCTGATCCTGAGGCCAGATATGCAGTACAAGCCAACTAAGGCCCCTGTGCTTTTGTATGTGCAGCTCTGGGTGGAAATGCATGACAAGTCACATAAACAACTTCTATACAAAACATTCCATCACCTAAATACCTAACCAAATGCAAGATAAGCAGAAGTCATGTTGACAGAGCTCCAAATATCACCTTTGTGTATCTACAGACATTTATATATCTAAAGAAGTTAGATTCTTTTTTTTTTGTTTATTTATTTATTTATTTATTTATTTATTTATTTTGACAGAGACAGAGAGTGGGGAGGGGCAAGGGAAAGATGGGCGGGAGGGGGGTTGTCCCAAACCGGCCCCTTGCTGTCAACACAGAGCCCCATGTGGAGCTTGATCTCATAACTGTGAGATCATCACCTGAGCCGAAATCAAAACAAGGCTTAAGCAACTGAGCCACCCAGGTGCCCCTACACAAGATAAATGAAATATAAGTAGTTAGAAATGAAGGACCATAATTGTCTTTTCAGATAAAAGACATTCTTCTTCCATACTACACTAAATATCAACAAGTAGTACTTTCTTAAAACTTAAACAAAATGTAGAATGTGGAACCATATCAATGAACTTTTCATACTCTTGTATATTAGAATATATTGACCTGTCTACTCCTTAGAATAGACCTTATGTCACATCATTATTTTGTACTCATATGTATTTGTCATTTGGAAAATATACCTTCAATAGGTTATACAGATCTTTCAAACGTTGGCACATTTCATTATGTAATATAAAAATATCACTTTTATTTATATTGCCACTGACCTCATCAGAAAAGTGTGTGGGAAAATGTCAAAATCGTGTTGTTTGATACAAAGCTTTCATTTTTATCATTGGTAACAACATCTCCGTTGTTTACTTGAAGTGTAGGCTCATTTTACTAATTTTTGATGTAATATCTGTCCA
>CM053567.1:165258086-165310684 GCA_028646485.1 Cryptoprocta ferox
GTTGGCACATTTCATTATGTAATATAAAAATATCACTTTTATTTATATTGCCACTGACCTCATCAGAAAAGTGTGTGGGAAAATGTCAAAATCGTGTTGTTTGATACAAAGCTTTCATTTTTATCATTGGTAACAACATCTCCGTTGTTTACTTGAAGTGTAGGCTCATTTTACTAATTTTTGATGTAATATCTGTCCAATTTTGAAGCCTGAGTAATCATAACTTAATTTTTTTTTCAAGAAAACATTCTATGCCATGGAAGAAACAGCTAGTCTAGCTCACAACTGAAATCACTGCATAAGTGATTTTCTTAGAGATGACCAGCAAACTTCAGTGTGAGGTAAAAGTGCTTCCCACATGCTTCACACTTCATCACCCAGAACATACATGGGTACTCAAGATTTAATCAAAGCAATACTTCTTCATCATTAATGAAGAACATTCTTAAGTAAAACTGGCATTTTTATTTTTGTGCATGTGGCGGTAAAGAACACAATGACCACTAGTCCACTCTGGTGCCTGTGCCTTGATTCCTACTAAGATACCAGTAGTTTACACACCTTTGCTTTTGTCCCATCATCATAAATTGCAACACAATAGAAAAGAAAAAAAAGAGGTGAGAAGTTTCTTAATCCAGGTATAAATAATGTTTTAACATCAAGACCTCATGAAAAAGTCTCCAGGAACCCTGGAGGGTCACAGAATACACTTTGTAAACCCTTGTTACAGAGTATATAATGATAGTGGCTTTATAAAGAGAGCAGGTGGCCTCAGGTAAATTAGGATTTTAAGATGAAAGCTACAAATTGGGTTACCTGGGTGGCTCAGTCAGTTAAGCGTCCAACTCTTGATTTCAGTTCAGGTCACTATATCATGGTTTGTGAGTTTGAGCCCCTCTTCGGGCTCTGTGCTGACCATGTACAGCCTGCTTGAGATTCTCTCTCTCTCTCTCTCTCTCTCTCTCTCTCTCTCTAAACAAAAAAATAAACTTTTAAAAATAAGCTATAAAATTACTGTTTTTAATCTCAGTTTATCAAAGATTCAACAAATTTGGCAACTAAGAGTGAGAAAGAGTTACTTATTTTGAAAAGGAGAGAGAATGAAAATTCCAGGATCAAGTTTCCCAGATAATTAGAGCAGAAGACCAGAAGAATCACAGAAGGAACTTACTGATTTGAAAGCTGAAAAAAAAGAAACCAAGGTCCAGAAAAATTGAAGCACTTTCTATGTTATTCCTTTAAGAAACCTAGTGATTGCTTATTTGTATCATTTTATATAGAATTATTTTTGCTTTTTTAAATTTTGTTTTCCACAAAGACACAGAACAACATTTCAGTTTAATTATTTAAGGAAGGCTTAGCATCGTCCACTAGATACTAAGGAAATTTAGTCATATATCACAGGCATTCAGATATTTTAAGGATTTCAGAAGAACCTGTTTTTAGGGGTGGGCTGCGTTGATGGGTTTATCTTTTCCTTCTTGAATAATAGCTAAGTCCTATTTCAACATGGCATTGATAGTTTTCCATGTAACTGAATGACCTACTCATTCTTTCTTATAGTTGCATATAATTTTATTTTATAGACATAATATATATATATTTTATCTAAATTATCTGGTATATATTTTTGGATATATACAAAAACAAAAGCAAGGGGAGAAAAAAGATGAGCAGGTAATTTACCATAGAAGAAATACAAATATTAACACATGTGAGATAATGTATAACCTGACTGGAATTGAACAAAATATAAATTAAAACAGTGAATATTATTTTCACTTATTTGAACAACAATTTTTTATAGCCATAAAATCCATTGTTAAGGAAGAAGAGGAAAATATGTGTTCTCATAAACTGATGTTATTAATACCAAATTTTACAACCTTTCTGGAGGTTAGTGTTGTGAATTTTGTGATGCATATCCAAAATGTTAAGATATACATAGCCTTCATCAGTCCACTACATAATTCCTCAACAAATATGTATTACTACACAAGGACTATGTAATAAATGTACAAAACAATATTGTTACTGCTCTAATGGATTTAAAAGTCCTATATAAAAAAAAACATGCACATACATAACTATAGAATACTTGGGGGCACCTGGGTGGCTCAGGTGGTTGAGCCTCTGACTTCAGTTCAGGTCATGATCTCATGGTTTGTGGGTTCGAGCTCCACTTCGGGCTCTGTGCTGACTGCTCAGAGCCTGGAGCCTGCTTCGGATTCTGTGTCTGCTTCTCTCTCTGTCCCTCCCCCACTCGTGCTCTGTCTCTTTCTGTCTCTCAAAAATAAATGAATGTAAAACCAAAAATTTAGAATACAAATTATTATGAAAGATCCTCATGCATTGCTGTGATGAAGGAAAGTAGGATCAGAGTACTTTCCTACAGAAGGTATTCAAGCCAGGTCTCTGAGACTCTTTAGATGAGAAGGGGCCAGCCACAGTGAAAAGCCTCAGAAAATACTGTAGAAAGAGGAGACATTTGTGGCAAAGTCTTGAGGCTAGAAAAGGGCTTCCATTTTTTATGAAAAATTAAAAAAAAAAAAAAAAACAAAACAGAGTGATTGTCAATAGCTTAGTTAAGAGGAAAGTGAAACATGAGGTCAGAAAAACAGGTAAAAGTGAAAGCAAGTATAGTTTAAGGTGAAAAGTTTAGATTTTATTCTAAGTGCTGTGTGTAGCTGAGGTTTTTCTTCTATGGCCTCTTCTTTACTCTGAGTTATGATTGCCTCCTTCTAGGAACAAAAATATTCTCTGACTTTGCTAACGATCACTGACCGTCATGGGCCTTTCCGTATTAGATCACATGACAGAAAGATCATGCAGGAATTTTCTGCTTTATTCCTGCCCATATAACAAATTCTCTGTTGAAGACATCGCCAGACCACAATGGACCAACAGCCATTTCCATCTAGTACCTGTTTGCATTGCATCTTGGGAGACTTATTTTCTTTTTCGAATTCATGTAGACAGAAAACCTGAAATGAACAGAAATAGATGATTCCGAACATATCAAAACAAGTTTGTAATATATCAGGTTTATGATGTTCTGGTCTGGCAGTCTTGGAGGTGCATCACTGAGAATGCTCTTTGTGAGCACCTGCTGCTCCTTTAAAATGTCTCTAGCTATGACATTGTTAGATCTGCCATAGACCACATGTCAAAGTCATGCCCAGTCCACTTCTGGCTGATGACTGAGAGCCATGGCGGTACTGGAGGGTGACCAATCCTGCCAAATGTGGGACCCCTCTCATGAGCAACCTTGGCTCTGCACTCCCATCAGCCTGGATGAGACTTCCTCAGAGCTGCCCTGCAAACTAAAGCTTCTCCTACACGATCTCCCTTATTTCCCCATGTTCCTTTCACAGGCATCAGTCCTGACTTGGAAGACTCTTTCTAAACCTGCTCCTTCTCCCTTTTTGCCTTCACTGGCATTTGTCCCCAAGAAGTAATTTGCCAAGTAATTTCTTCTTGGCATCTGCTTCTCAGAGGACCCAAACGGAAAACCTGGCTAACTCCTAGCGTAGACAATAATATCCAAGGTAAATGCTAAAAACAAGAGCGAGTCAGAAGTCTTTCCCAGTCCTTTTTTGACTGTCCATGTTACTGCAGATGTTGACATGTGCATATAACATGTTTCCAAATTTAATCTCATCACTTTTACTTAATGTAAATAGAATTTAAATATTCTTAATCTTAACTCTCATACTTTTGTCTTCTTAAATGTGTATATGGAAGCTATGAGTGAAAGTAGGGAGAGTTTATGTTAGCCAAATAGCTATCATTTTTATAATTAAGGATTACACGCATTTCTGGTAATTGATATACCTTTCTGATCATGCATGTACATTACAAATCTATGCCATCCTTTTATATTTTGACAATTATTTCCTTTTTATTTGCTGATATGTATGCAGCCAGGTATTTCTTTGATTCTTTTTATGGTAAATAAAATAGTAAAAATGGAACTGTATAGTCCCATAATATCACAGAGCTGGTGATCTTTAATATAATGGCCATTTTAGATTTCTTCCAAACAATCAGAATGTTAGCAAATTGGAATAGAACAGATTTGTTACGTAAAGAACATATTTATTGTATAAACAAAAGAGCATTTTTATTATTATTAGGGCTCTGCATGTACCACTCAAGCTCAATTGTCCAAAGAATAAGACCCACAGAGTCCAAAAGCGATGCCACTTGAACAAATAATTATTAATCCACTTTCATGTGCCAGCACCTTTTGTGGGAAATGTGGGAGTGATAAAGTAATCAAAGCTGTAGTCACAGCTACTTACAATATAATAGTGAACATGTAAAGAAAAGAATAGGGTGTAATAAAAGCAATTATTGAATTTAAAAATAACCTTTGCAAATTAAAGATCATTTGAGGATACTAGAGAAAGTTTCATGGAACACTATGAAAAATATAGCTTCAGTCAACTGGATTAGTTCACACTGCAGGGTGTGAGGAGGAAATGAATAAACAGGAAATGCACTGATAAAGTTCAGACAACTCTTTAGTAAAGCAGTGGAAAAGAGTAAGTATAAAATTGAGTGCCAACTTGTGAGGAGTAGAAGTTGGTAATTGTTTTGAGTGTTAGATCCCAGAATTTGTCCAATCCTTCCCTGACTTCATTTTATGGTATAGTTATAGCCCATAAAGATTAAGTGACTTTCCCAGGTCATATAGTCTGTGTAAGGTTACACTGATAATGGGACGTGTTTCTCCCATTTTATCCTGGGGCTTTTTCTATTATGCCGTGTGCAAGGGCTGAAAATGGCACTATGCTCGCAAGTTATTTCCATAATTATATTTTTTATGGCCTTGGAATGATATAGAGCATATTCTTGATTCATCAGATGAGCATCTAGAATCCAACTACAGATATTCCAAAATTAAACAACAATTCAGCTCCTTCTCATTGGGTAATAGATGAGGTTATCTCCTCCTGTAGCATTGCCTTACCTAGAGAAGAAATCTAGCTTTTCACATTTGCCTGTTTGACTTGTCACTTAAGCCAATCCTCAATATTCCTGGGAAAAGATAGGCATGAGAGAGGAATCCATGTGCCAGATGCTACAGTACATAAAGTTCCCATGTAAAAAAGAAGGGGAAGCACCAGAATAAAGGACACACAAAAAAATGATAAAAAGGTGATTTTTCATGTCCTTCCAAGCGCTATTTCCTTCATCTTCAGCTTACTCGGTGCAGTTACAATGGAAAAGGGAGATAATTTAGAGAGTAAAGTTGGCTTCAAAAATCTTTGTGAAATTTTCTAACTTTGCGTGGGATTCTGCATGATTCATACCACATTGGGAAGGTCCTGTAGCCATGAAATTTCCCAACTTTCTGACTTCAATAGTTATTGTTGTTATTTAAGCTATCCCTGGGGTCACAGAAACTTCTGTGCCTGTTTCCCAGAATATATAAAACATTGGATTGAAAAAATTGAGTCACTTTTCTCTCTCTCCATAAATTGATAGGAAAAAAAGCCAAAAGAAGCAATCTTGGAATAGGGATAAGAATATAAAGTAAGTTTTGCTACTTTTCAGCCAAGTACTCTAGCTCTGGTCAAAGTGAGTCATCTGAACATTTGAAACAAATTGATGACCTAGCTAATAGGTCATCTCTTTAAGATATAACTTATTTTATTTGAAGGTAAGACTTTTTAGCTTATTTCCTCAAGGCTCTTTAAGACTTGAACACACATTTTTGAGAGACAAGGGTATGTAAAAATATTTACATGTGCATTATTAAAAAGAATTGGATAGTTTTGGTAGAGAAATTCATTGTGAAATTTTATAACTTAGAAAATTATTTCATCCTATTTGCCTGTGTTCTTTTAAATTACAGGTGTAGGGGTGCCTGGGTGGCTCAGTCGGTTGAGTGTCCGACTTCTACTCAGGTCATGATCTCATGATTCGTGGGTTCGAGCCCCGCGTCAGGCTTTGTGCTGACCGCTAGCTCGGAGCCTGAAGCCTGCTTCCAATTCTGTGTCTCTTTCTCTATCTGCCCCTTCTCTGTTCATGCTCTGTCTCTCTCTGTCTCTCAAAAATAAATAAATGTAAAAAAATAAAAATAAAAAATAAATTACAGGTGTATTCTACATACAAGGAGAGTCATCATCATTTGTCTGTTTGACCAAGGAGTAAGCACTGAAAGAATATAGATATTACTGGTAAACGGCACAGTCTTCAATGATGAAAATACATACTTTTTTTAAAAGTTTTTAAATTCCAGTTAGTTAACATATAGTGTAATATTATTTTAGGTGTACAATACAGTGAGTCAACACTTCTATACAACAGCCAGTGCTTATCACAAGTTCCCTCCTTCATCTCCATCACCTTTTTCACCCATCCCCCCCACCCTCTTCCCTCTCATAGCCATCAGTTTGTTTTCTATAGGTAAGGGTCTATTTCTTGGTTTGCCTCTCTCTCTTTCTCTCTCTCTCTCTTCTTTTCCTTTGCTCCTTTGTTTTGTTTCTTAAATTCCACATATGAGTGAAATCATGTGGTATTTGTTTTTTTCTGATTGACTTATTTCACTTAGCATTCTACTCCCTAGTGCCACTCATGTTGTTGCAAATGGCAAGATTTCATTTTATTCATGGGTGAGTAATATTCTATTTTTACAAATCAAAACTGCAATGAGATATCACCTTACATCTGTCAAAATGGCCAAAATCAACAACACAAGAAATAACAGGTGTTAGTGAAGATATGGAGAAAGGGGGATCCTCTTGCACTGTTGGTGGGAATGCAAACCAGGCAGCCACTCTGGATAACAGTATGAAGGTTCCTTAACAAGTTAAAAATAGAGGAGCACCTGGTGGCACAGTCAGTTAAGTGTCTGGCTTTGGATTTTGGCTCAGGTCATGATCTCCCAGCTTGTGGGTTCAAGTCCCACCTTGGGCTTTGCACTGTGTGGAGCCTGCTTGGAATACTCTCTTCCTCTTCCTCTGCCCCACCCCTGCTTGCACTGTCTCTCAAAAATAAACACTAAAATAAGTTAAAAATAGAACTACCCTACAATATAGCAATTGTATTACTAGATACTTCCCCAGAGAATACAAAAATACTAATTCAAAAATACTAATTCATGCACCTTCATGTTTAAGGTAATATCATATTATAATCGCTAAATTATGGAAACAATCCAATTGTCCAACAACTACATATCTTAGTTTTTCCTTTTTTATCTTGACATATAATAAATATCTATATCTGCATCACTTATGAGTAGACATTAATAGATTTAAATTCAAAAGTTGTGTCATCCCAGTTACTACTGCAATTTTTGTTACCACATAAAATACTGAATTCTTACATTCATGCCTTAGACATAATGAAATGGAAATAAAAGGGTATCTTCAGAGATTTGGCAATCCATTAAGCCTCTCAAAATTTTAATATCAATATCTGAAAATAGTAAAAATGGTACAAACTCATTGAATAATATATTGAGTAATTGGATACAGTGTAATTCTTTTATTTCCCCATTAACCAATCCAGTCACAGTCCGTTATGACAAAACTGGAGTTTGCTTTTGGCAGTCATACTCCTATAGGAAGATACATGCCCTGATAGTAAAAGTTAGTAACCTTGCTTTTATATGGCTTTATTGTTGACAAGGCACAATTCAACAAAAGTGATTTCTTCTAATCTTTTTAACAGAAGTATGTTTTAGTGATGAGCAAATGAAGTTAGCTCTCGGTAGAACCAGGATGAAAACTTATGTATTATGAATCTGTGACTAGTATTATTTTCACTATAGCATAATGAAGGAAATAGAAATAAGTTGTGATGACAAATTGAAGGAAGATATAGATTCACCAAACCTAATTTTAATCATGAAAAAAATCATGACCATAGAACAAAAAGGAAGTACCAATTAAATGAAAAGGCATATAAAATTTAATTTTGAGGTCCAGAAGAGAAAACCTTTTCTAACACATAAAGATCATAAAATAATCACTAGAAGTTCAAGTTGAGTAGATTAAAAATTTTAGAGTCCACACCAAGATTCATATCTCACTGCCAGCACAGAATAATACACAAATATAGGCATTTATAAATGCAACATTAAAAGAAAAGGAAGTAACAGTTATTGAATACCTACCATATCCTAAGAACTAGAAATTTTACATACAAATATTCATTTCGTCTATAGCTTCTAAAAAGCATTGTTAAAAAAAATTATCCTATGTGGTCACCCATTAGTATTCCAAACTTTGTGTTGAATAATATCATGAGGATTATTTTCAGAAAGATACTACGTATGCTTGAAATGAATATATACTCTGCAGTCCTTGGGTGTAATGCTCTCTCAACATATATCCAGTATTTTAGAGTTGTCACTTGTGTTGTTTATATTCTGTTTTTACTTTATTGCTTTATCTTTCATCAATCACTCAGAGAATTGTTGTGGATTCTTCTATTTCTCCTTGTACTTTTCTCAATACTTGCTTTAAATATAATCTAAATTTATCAGAATATTTATCTCTCTCATGAACTGAATGTTATAATTTTGTAATATATATCACTCTAATAATGCTTTTTGTTTTAAGATCTAACATGTCCTAGATTTTTTTTATTACTCTTTGACTTATTTTTCCATTCTTTTACTTTCACTTATATTTTTTCTTTAGCTATTTTAGATATGTGCCTTGTATCAACATGTTTTACTACCTAATAAAGTATAACAAACTTGGCTATAACTGATGAATTTTGTACATTTACATTTAATGGAATTACTACTATATTAGATTTACATCTCCCTATAATTTTTCTTTAAATTTTCTATTTGTCCCACTTGTTCTGTTTCTTTTTCTTTATTTCCTTTATTTTTGATAAACTTAGAACTCTTAAAAGTTTTATTGAATTAATATGTACATACAGAGAACTTCACATAATAATTGTAGAGCTTGGTGTATTAATACAAAACAAATCTAGGTAATAAAAACTTGGTCAAAAATAGAGCACTACTAGCAGCTTAAAGAACCCAGTAGTGTCTTTTTATAATCTCTTACCTCTCTTTCCTCCTTCTACAAAGATAACCACTATACTGGCTTCCAAGACTTTTATAAATTAAATTTGCCTGTGTTTGAAATGTCTATGAATGGAATCATGGAACAGGCATTCTTTTTGTCTGGTGACTTTTGCTAAACATTATGCTTTTACAACATATTTGTATACTTGTGTATAATTGTAATTAGCTTAGTGTCAATGTTTTATGGAATCCAGTTATAATGTATAATTTTTAACCCTACTAATGTTTATGGATTTTTTTTGTTTACACGTTTTGGTAAATATAAACACTGAATACATTTATAACATTCTTGTACATGGTTTCTGTTGCATAAGCACATGAATTCTAAGGTAGTGGTTCATAACTAAGGGTGAACTCCACCTCCCCAGGGGACACTTGGCAATGTCTGGTAACATTTATGTATGTGACAACTGGAGAGGGTGGTTACAGAAGATAAGGATTTGGAAAATCATTCTCCAGTCACAAGATAGTCTCCCCAAACAAAGACTATTCTACTTAAACTGTCAATCATGACATGGTTAAGGGAGAATACTTATGAAATATTGTGATCTAGATTAAGTCCTCATACTTTACTGCTTTAATTTTCCCTGATGCTATTATATTTACATTTTTAGAAAAAAATGCATCCATATGGATTTCCATTTAAAAATGGTTGGAAATTTTATTAGGATTGCACCCATAAATCGGTTTGTAAAAAATAGACATCTTTATATATTTTTTCAGATGTTTATTTATGTGTTTTGAGAGAGAGGGAGAGAGAGAGAGCATGAGTGTGGGAGAGACAGAAAGAGAGGGAGAGAGAGAACCACAAGCAGGCTCTGCCGGTGCCCTGTAAAAAATAGACATGTTTAGGGGCACCTGAATAGGTCAGTCAGTTAGGCATTGAACTCTTGGTTTTGGCTCAGGCCATGCTCTCAGGGTTCAGGGGATCAAGCCCCACATCACAATGAGCTGACAGCGCCAGAGCCTGTCTGGGATATTCTTTCTCCCTCTCTCTCTGCTCCTCTGCCTCTCTCTCTCTCTCTCTCTCTCTCTCTCTCTCTCTCTCTCTCTCTCAATAAACTTAAAAAAATAAAAGTTTTACATATTGTTTTTTACTGTAGAATTTTCATTTCTCCCTGTTTTATTTATTGATCTTATATCTGTGTCAAAGTTTTCATTCTTACCTTTTAATATTTTGAAGTCATTTGAAGGGACTCTTGTTATCCATGGTTTTTCTTTGTGGTTATGGCTTTTTTCTCCTCCTATACTTGGTTAGTTTTTCTATTGGGTGATGGTCACTGTGACTGTAAAATTGCTGAGATAATTTGAGGTTCTGTATGATGTTATCTTCCTTAGAAGTTTAATTAAATTTGCTTTTGCCAGACTGTTAGCCTGAGGGCAATAATCACGTTAATCAAGTAAAGGATTAAGTATTTGAATTGGAGGGTTAGTCCCTGTGAGGACAGATCTGTTTCTAGTTCTCCCTCACTCCCTGTGTCTAGGCCTTCTGAGACCAATTTAAATTTTGAGTTGTTACAGGGGATTTTCTCCATAACTGGATTAGTACTTCAACTTTTGTTCTCCCAATCCTGTAAGGAAAATATTCTATGAGTTTCCATATATTGTAAACACTTACTAAGTGGTTAGCTCTTATTAAAGCTTGTGTTAATATTAGTATCAACCACTTCACAGGTACTTGTGACTTACTCTTCCCTATTTAGATAAATTCTATGACTTTGGCTGCGAGACTATGTCCAGGCCCAGTTGAAGTTAAGGGTGTGCTTGCTAATACATTATGTTCTCTGGAAAAGACTATCTAGATAGTTGATAGGACTGAATCTGCATTTGACAGGTATCACAGATTTCAGCTTTGAAAGGCTTGGGGGAGCAGGATCTGACAAGTGGGATGGGATGGAAGTGGGCTCTTTAACATTTTAAATGTACATAGTTATGTAAATGTACATAGTTATGTGTTAAAAAGCAACATTTTCTCTATTGAGTTCTCAGTGTTCAGAATAGAAACCAGAGCAAATTAAAATTATGTAATGAAGCAAAGATCTCTTTCTCAGCCAGGAAATCATTTGCCTTGTTTTCTTCCCCCATGATGATTCACATCAGAAGAAAAGATGTAAAACTGCTAATATGAAATTAGCCAATTAGAAACAGAATGTTGGAATCCATTAGTTTATGTGTGTTTCTTCCAGTTGCCTTCCTATTTGTTTTCTTAAAAAAATATTTTGGCATAGAAAAAGCTGTCATTTTCCTCCACTTGATTCAATGTTGTATTACCTCTCAAAAAATGGATAAAGCCAAATGTTCTCTCCTACCTACATCCTAAAAAAAAAAAAAAAGAGCCAGTGGTAAAATCTTCTTTGTTCAAGTGAAGATATATTTCCTTTACATCTTTCCTATCTGCCATTTTAAGCAAATTTAATTTTCTTTATGAATTTTATAATGGTGGATAGTCCAATTCTTCTAGTTATCTATGATTGCATACTTAAATAGAAGAAGTTTTATATCTTAAGCTTTCCAATTTAAATGTTTTCAGACCTTCAAGGTCTATATGCTTATGCTGATATCATATTGTTTATATATGTCCATTTGGTACCATATGTTCATATTAGTATGGAGTTACTTTATTTTCTGTATACAAAGAATTCACTTTGCCCATAATTATTTAGGACTTCCTACCGGTAGTTACTCTCACATATCAGGGTTGGATCAATTCTTGTAAGATATTGAATCTAATTCCAGTTCTTCAGGGGTGCCTGGGTGGCTCAGTTGGTTGAACGTCTGACTTCAGCTCAGGTTATGATCTCACAGTTCGTGGGTTTGAGTCCCGTGTCAGGCTCTGTGCTGACAGCTCAGAGCCTGGAGCCTGCTTCCAATTCTGTGTGTCCCTCTCTCTCTGCCCCTCCCCTGCTCATGATTTGCCTCTCTCTGTCTCTCAAAACTAAATAAAAATGTTAAAAAAAATTAATTCTAGTTCTTCAAACTAATGAAATAGTAGTGTGGTACTTTTACAAAGGAGATGCACACAGCATCTTGACACAAATATTCCATGTCTGTCATAGTCTACTATTTGAACTATGACTGTTATAGTCATCTCTTTCTATAATATATCCTTCAAGAGTTTACAGTACACTGAAACTAACATCCACTTTGGAGTATTCTCGATCCTAAGTAACTGTTGCTTCATATATACCTTAAATTCAGTTTCACATTGCTAACTGGCTTCTACATTGTCCATTTGGATGAGTGATTGTTACCTCAAGATCACATAATAAATCAAAGTCATCATAATTCCCCCGCCTCACCACCAACCAATTCAACTTTTAAAATTTTCTATTTCTAGCAATTCTACCAATTTAACTTAATAATTAAAGTCAACAAACCTTATTGGACATAGATATGTGTGAGGCACAAACTAATCTCTAAAAGAATGTGTTATCTGTGTCTCATGATGCAGTATACAATTTTAAGTTACAGAGTCAGCTTTTTCTCTAATTGATGGGCCTGGAAAATAAAAACATGCAAATTTTATTCTCCACAGGATCTCTGGATTGTAGAACCTCAGATTTATCTTGTCACTGGACACATGTTCTTTGAAAAATACATTATTTCCAAAGAGTGTTTATGATACCCATGGAAATGCTCAGGGTTCTTAAGATACAATCATAATTGACCAGGCACACTGGCAATATTCATAAGTGATTAGGATCCCAGCTATCAGACAAAAATTGACCACGCCCTGTACTCACCAGTGATCATAATGGCATAAAAGAGTTGCAATGTGATCTTAGATACATAATGAGATTTCCTTTTCTTGTTCAGGTAGAATGCGGTATTTATACAGCTAGTTTTGGGGCACCTGGGTGGCTCAGTCAGTTAAGTGTCCAACTTCGGCTCAGGTCATGATCTCATGGTTCGTGGGCTAAAGCCCCATGTCGGGCTTTGTGCAGACAGCTCAGAGCCTGGGACCTGTTTCAGATTCTGTCTGTCTCTCTCTCTCTCTTTCTCTGTCCCTCCCCTGCTCACACTCTGTCTCTCTTTCAAAAATAAATAAACATAAAAAAAATACAGCTAGTGCTTCATTCGTTGACCGATCAAGATTTAATAGAATTGTCAGTATCAAATATTTCATAGTTTTTCCTCTTCATTATGGCTTCACTTTCTGAACCCACGTGGAAATTACTTAAGAGTTGTACTCCTACAATGAACTTTGTTTCACATATATTAAACACTGAGTGAAATCTTACTACATGCAAGGCTTCTGCTTCCAAGTAAAATTTCTTTCAATCAGCATATCTGATAGTGAATGTGAAACATAATGAAAATTAAAAAATATATATATTCAGGAATGATATTGAAGTCATTAATTATTCCACCTCTAGCACATTGTGAAGAGATGCTACAAACTGGATTTCAAACCTAAGTCCGTTTTGAGATGTAAATCCAATCATAAAAATATGAAATAAGAACCACTTTTCCTCTTCTAGAGTTTAATACAGTGTGTTGTCCTGTCAAAAGAACACACTTGGAAGAAGAAATGGATACATTTATATGCAAAAGGAATTTCACAGTTTGTTTCTCTAAGTTTCAAATACTTAAACTTCCTTTTTTTTCTCCCCCCCTCCGTATTGGTGGTCACAATCAGTGAAAAGTGCCAATAATAGTAGAGGCATTTGCACTGCTGCAAATTTTTAAGTGGAAACTCTTGCCAACAAACACCAGCTGTACTGTGATCTTTTACTGCTGTCTCATTTCGCTATTCAACAGCTTCTTTCTCCCTATCTATCATAGCTTGGAAATATGTGGTGAGAATTTCAGATCTCAACACATACCATAGAGTGTTTTAAAAATCATACAGTTGCCATGATAAAGAAATTTTAGATAAGCAACAACAGAGAAGAAAAACAAGGGCTTGTGGCATCAGTTTAATTACTTTCATATTCAAATCACAAGCAGGAATTCTATTTGCATCTAATCTGTTAGAACAATGATCACTCTGCCAGACTTTATTAAATGGTTGCACAAGCTACCCAGCTCCATAAGATGTCGCTGCAGAGCTAAGTCCTCAAAGCCCTGATAAATAGACCAAATAAATCTTAAAAGAATTTTGATAAGTTAAGAAAATCAAGCTTTCTGAGAATTTTAATAAGCTATTGACTTTAAGACCCTTATTATAAAAACAACACAACTAATCTTTTTCTGATGCCTTATTTGGTTTTTCACTTCCTGTTTAGACATTTATTTTACAATGGACAAGGCAAAATTTATGTTTGGTTACTATGAAACAAGAGTATTTGTTAATTCATTATCTGGAATTATTTTATGTTAAGTGAACCATATAATTTATACTGAGGCTAGAATTCTGTTATCACTTCAATCATCCAAGATTTCATTTCATTTCAAAAATTCTAAAGGAAAGAGGGGACAAATAAACCTTTAACACTTTTGAAATCCAATGTTTCTGACTGCCCTCAAGCAATATGATAGTGCCTACTGACTAAAAGAAATGTAAAAACCACAGACAGAGCACACACATACTCTTCACTCCCAGGTTCAAAAGGTTTATGCTCTGACATTCTCTGAGACCTAGTCCAGCTCTTCGGACTGTGAATCTCCTCAGTCTATTAGTTCCCGTTATCTTTTAAGATCTTTTGGGTTGTATCATTTCATATTCTAGCTAGTATCTTAGTTATCTATGTGCTTGGCTTCGATTACTCAAGCTTCCTGAGACTGGACATTATGCCTTCTTCCTTCTTCTATAATAAAATAAACACTGCTAAAGCAGCAGAACAAAAACCAATCTTATGCATGCAGTAAGCTTTACAGTTCAGATTTTTGAATCCTTACTAATCCCTGCAAAATAGAGAGCCCATTTTAGAATCATCTCCACTTTATCACTTAGAATTTGTTCCCAAAGTTACATAGAGACATGACTCAAATTTGATGACTCAAATTTTAGGCATCATTCTATCCATGGAGCACTCCCATTGCACACAGAAGGCACTGAATAAATTTTTCTCTTTTTCTGAATTCATAGACATCACAAACAGCCCTTTCCTAAGTGTGTATGAGTCTTATTTTTCGATACTTTGCTTACTCTTTGCTGAACTATAGAATACATCTTCACCATCCCATTTTGGGATGCAATCAACTTACTTTCAGGAATATTGTAAATGAGTTTTCAGATGTTCTCTTCTATTGACTTATTTAAGGTGGTTTCACATCACCTCTACTCATCAGGATTCCTGGTTGCAAATCAAAGAAATGTTCTCTATATTAAGCAACAAAGGAATCTATCGAAAAAACTTCAGGAAGATCACAGGAAGAGGAGCCAGGTAGAGCAAGAGTCTGGAACTTCTACACAACTTTTCATTGCCATCCCTGGGCTCTGCCATTCCTTAGGACTGCCAGACACAGCAGTCATCCCAAATAATCTCTCAAGGACCCTTGGCTTTTCTGTAGTCTCTAAAAATGTCATGTCTTGAGTGGAGGCATATACTTGGCTATGCCTAGGTAACTTGAGAGGCTGAATGGAAAAGCCAACTCAATTTTCCATAAATGATGAAGAGATACACCCGTGCTTCTGTTGCTTGACACATACTTTCCAAAGTCCCCTACTGATCAGATATAAGGAACAAGCAAAATAAGAGATTACTTGATATAAGAGGGCAAACAAATGAAATTGAATTTTTGACAACTGTGTGGCTCTCAAGCTAAATTTCCTGCTAAGACAACTATGTGCCAAGAGGCCCTTGAGCAACTAGATATGATGAATAAACACTAAGTCAGACTTAAGAACATCTGTTACATAGACTTAGTCTTCCATAGCAAGTGTCTATTGTGGTGTAGAAATAAAAGTCAATACTGGAATTAAGAAAGGTTAGAAGGGACTTGTGCCTCATCTCATAGATTTTGGTAGCTATTACAAGTTTTCACACCCCGAATCTCTCATCAAAGCTACTACTAGTGTGACTGTGCTCAAACTAGCTTCTATGAGGCAGTGTGAAGAGGATGTTATTCCCTTTAGAAGGTGTCTGAGTACACCTCAAACATCTGTATATTGATGAATAAGGCACACAGCCAAAACACTAAAGTGGACTAAGAATAGGATTTCAAAAATTAATTGTATCTCTTTAAATTCTTCTTGTATTTTATGTAGTTTGATCATTTGACTTAGATTTTAGAGATGTTATCTCACACAGTATTTAACCTTTATTTGTAGATAATTGTTTACAAATATTTTCAAGTTATTGGGAGACTCCTGCTATGAAAATGTATTATATTCTTATTTAAATTATAGTGAGTATATAAATATTTAGTGAGTTCTGAAGGTTTAGATCTTCCAGAAGCACACTTTGGGGCTATGTAGGGCTCTGTTAAAGCTTCAGATTAAGAAATCTTTCCTTTGCCAATGGGATTAAAAATAGTTGGGTCTTCTTACTCCAGTTTTAAGCAACTTCATCTGACTTCATCTGTCATAGATTGGACAAAGATCACTCAAAGAATAAAAATAATTTTAAGTGATTTATTTGGTCTTCAATTTTCTCACTGGAAGACTACATGCAGAAAAACACTTTCAACTTGCATCATTTCTAAGATGTTATATATATTATTACTGAGGGAGAGAAAAATAATCTTCTCATCAGTAAGTAGCCATAACACACAAATTCATTAGGTATATTTTTGTCTTTTATTTAAAGATCTTAAAATTACTAGTTGATCTTCAATTATATAGCTCTTCTTCCTCTAAAAGAGAGGGAAGTATATGTTCCTTTCTTAAAAATGCTGGAGGGATAATAATGTTGCATGTTTTCTCTTAAACCTAAGTTTGAGTCATCTCAAAAATGTTGTTTTTTAAGGTAGAAATGATTGCTTAATATTTCTTCATTCAGGATATTCACATTTCTATATCCCTTTTTCTACTACATACATCATCCTTGCCATAAAATTTAAACGTGACAAACTGGCCTTTTTGATATTATATTTCCTTTTAAATGAAATAGAAAATGTCATAGACAGTTGATACAAAATATTAAGAAAAAACTGGTCTTCTAATTGCACGGGAGAATATAAAAACTAGCAAATATATGAGTTGAAATTATTAGTGCATGAAGCACAGAGGTGATGCTGATTGGTTGACTGACCTCCAATTTCACACCGCCATAGTGCATTCTTTGGCAAATTTAATGGAAGAAAGAACCAACCAACCAGAAGCAATCTAACATAGTCAAACACACTTCCATTTAATAGATTCTGGGTCCTTAGAAAATGCTAATAACAATGCCATGTGTTGAGTTTTTGCAGAGTCAGGAGTTAACATGATTATTTTCCTGTTGGTCACCACATGCTGTCCTGGCTATCATCATTGGTTCCTGCAGAAATAAAATGCCTAAGGGTTACCACAGGCTGACAGACAGAGCATGCCAAATTATACACTGCATCACACCATAAGCCAAACCACAGATTAGGATACCGCAGCACTGCTTAAAAAAAGTCTTCTGATTTTGAGGACTTTAGAGAAGACTGGTATTTTCTGATCTATTATCTGGAATTATTTTTATGAAACTGATGATAAAATACACATAACAGGGCATGAGTGCCAGTGGAATCCTAATTAGAAGAAACATTCAAAAGCCCAGCCCTGAAGAGCTCACTAAGTTTGATGGAAGAGAATCTGGATTCAGCTAGCGGCATTTGTTCTACTCTCGTTTTTAATTAGCATCAAGGAGTTTAATTAGAAGTATAGCATATGAGAATCACAGGGAATGCAACAGCTAGAAGGGACCAGAGACTTCTCTGGTGCAGCTGCTTCATTTTTTCCAATCAGTCAGGGAAGATGTGGGGAAAAGATGAAACTTAGCACCTAGCAAATGCAGAACCCAGATGGAAATGTGCATGCTTGTTGGCCTGCTCGAAAAATGCACATACACATATAGTACATTCGTTAAACACGTATTTTTTTCCCCAGGATTGTCTTCTTCTTACAGATTGTGGTGAGCTCACTACTGAGGAAGGAAATCACACAAATGACAAAGACCCTTGTTAGTGTGTTTTTCTTTCTGTGTCTTCTCAGCACCCCTCCATAAGTATGATGCAACAAAACCAACTGATCCTCATTTACTTATTCAACAAATATTTCTGAGCAACATTTATGCACCAGACCCTTTCACTGGATAGGAAATAAGAAGTGCAAGAGGAAAGAGAATGAGAATCTTCTGCACCATGGAAAGAACTTGGACACTTAGAACATGTCTAGGTATCTTATTACATGTTTTACTTTAAGTCTTATACCAGTTAAATTCAGTTCTACATCATGATATCAAGTTCCTCCCAGCAACTGCTGATGTGATAGTGTCAATGAGTCAATATACGCTTAAGCAAACAGTACTAAGCCAGGAATCAGGAGCTTTGTATTCTAGTCCTTGCTCTGCCCGAACATTAGCTAAGGAAAAAAGAAAAACAAAAAACAAGAAAGTCAAATATTTTAATATAAGTTTATTTTTCTAGAAAGTGAAATTGAATTACACAATTTTAGGGACTTTTGTATCTCCAATATTTATTGTTTTTATGAATCTGTTTATACCTAAATGAAGCAGGACAGCCAAAGTGATATGGAAATGTGAGATCTTTAAGGCAAGACTCCTTAATATGACCTATTAGGATTTTCAGTTTCAAATCCTTTGCCTAACTAGTTTCTCTACCCACATTTCTTATCTTTTGAGAGTATCTGCTGAATAGTGTGCTCTGGAATATTTTTGGTTCAATTTCAGGTTTTGAATTTCATCTATTAAATTAAGTAATGTCTTGGATGAAAAGGTATCTAATAGAATTGCTTTCATATGAATTTTTCAAACGGTAAACTAAATGAATTTGCCAGGTGGTCTTTAAACTAGGTAGAAAGAAGTCAAACTTGAAAGAAATTCCTCATTTATTTCTCATATTTATAACTTATAAACTGAAACCACAGATGAAAGTGTCTTCTGTCCTAAAAGGAAAGGAGTCAATTCAACAGAATTTATTGACATCCTGCCATGGCATTCTACTCAACATTGTGGTACTCAACATGGCTCTACTTCAACATTATGGTATAGACAATCATTGGTAAGATCTTTGTGGTAGAGACAACATTGTTGCTATCATATACATTTACTATATTTCATACACTGTCCTATGTTAATTATATGTATTAACTTATTTAATTCATGCAATCTTATGAGTCTATGATACTTTTAGCAGATGTACATGAAGCAGCATGACATCCGGAAAGAAATAGCTTTTCTTTTTTTTTTTTAAGTTTATTTATTTTTAGAGAGAGCATGGGTGCAAGCGTGCACAACCGAGGGAGGCGCAAAGAGACAGGGAGAGAGAGAATCCCAAGTAGGCTCCATGCTGTCAGCATAGAGCTCAATGCAAGGCTCAATGTCACAAATTGAGCCATGAGATCATGATCTAAGTCAAAACCAAGAGTCGGATGCTTAACCAACTGAACCACACAGGTGCCACAGAAATAGCCTTTCAAATATCAGATATTTTGAGAAATTCTACTCAATTCACTTGATTCTGGTGTAAGCAATTCTCTGGAAATGGAGTGGTTGTTTTTTTGTAGTATTTAGAGAAAAACACTTTATTAATAAGTCAATCAATTTTTTCTTTGTACAGATAAAGCCATAGCCTGCATATGCTGAATACGTTATCTCAAATGTTCTATCTCCAATAGTTTTTGAAGCTATTATGTTAATTTAATGATATGGTTTTGGTTCAGGAACAAATAATGGTATCAAGAGAAGAAGAAATATTTGTATCAATGATGAAAAGTTGGAAGCGTTCTTGTTTTTGTTGAAAAGATTGTAAGAAAGAGTTTGTTGTACTTATGACGACAAAGAAAGGAAATAAAGGGAAATAAAACCCTTATGTTTGTTACTTTTTGGACATTTCTAGTTTAAAGAGTAAGAAAACAGGGGTGCCTGAGTGGCTCAGTCGGTTAAGTGACCGACTCTTAACTTTGGCTCGGGTCATAATCTCACTGGTTCATGAGTTCAAGCCCCCTGTAGGGCTCTCTGCTGACAGTGGCAAGCCTACTTGGGATTCTGTCTTCCTCTCTCTTTGCCACTCCCCTACTTGCTCTCCATCTCTCTCTCTTTCAAAATAAATAAAATAAACTTAAAAAAAAAGAGTAAGAAAGCTGTTTAGAAACATGAAAATAATTCAGGAAAAAGTAATACTGAATAAAAGACTATATAGAGACATTGAGATAAACATTATGCTCAGGAATAATGCTCAAGTGACCTATTTTTTTTAAAGAAGTACAACCTTAAGAGTTCCATAACTTAAGCTGCCTGCATTTAATTTAAAAGTCTTATGGAAAAATCAATTAGCATTCATTAAAAGCTGAGTTAACATTACAAAATTTGTGGGAGAGCTGATTGAAGAATTTGCAACATGAAGAACACAAAGAAAGAAGCAGAGAATTTTCTCCATCAAAAACCAATGTAACATGAGGACATAAATATGACAAGAAGAGGGAAAAAACATATGAAGAACAGTAAAGATATGAATGTAAAGAAAATATATTATAGAGCCAGCAATTTTTAAAGCTAGAAATAAAGGAAATATATAAAATTCTAAATTATTATGTAACAGAAAATTTCAAAATGGTTTTTAATACTAAAACTCAATCTCATCTCTAAAATTAATGCAGATGTAAATAAGTTATATTAAATAATAAGGAAGTAGGTAAATTAAGTTATCATAAGAGCTTTTGGTTGTCAATTTTTTTCTGAGCCTACAAAGAAATAGTTATGATTATTTTATTTCCTGTTAAAATGGGAAGTTGGGGGGCACCTGGGTGGCTCAGTCGGTTGAGCATCCGACTTCAGCTCATGCATGATCTCACAGTTTGCGAGTTTGAGCCTTACATCTGGCTTGCAGCTGTCAGCACAGAGCCCACTTTGGGTCCTCTGTTCCCTTCTTGCTTCCCCTTCTCTGCTGTGCTTGCTCTTTCTCTCTCAAAAATAAATAAACATCAAAAAATTTGGGGGGGGGGCGCCTGGGTGGCTCAGTTGGTTAAGCTTCCGACTTTGGCTCAGGTATAAACTCACAGTTCATGGGTTTGAACCCACAGAGCTTCAGGCTCTGTGCTGACAGCTCTGAGTCTGGAGCCTATTTCAGATTCTGTGTCTTCCTCTCTCCCTGCCCCCCCCCTGTCTCTCTCTCAAAAATAAACAAAAAATTAAAAAAATGTTAATGGAAAGTTGGCTAAAACTATAAATTATTGAGAATGCATATGTATGTATCAGTCAGCTAGGCCGACATAACAGAACACCATAGACTGTGTGGCTTAAACATCAAGAACTTATTTCTCATGTTTCTGCAGGCTAGAAAATCCTGATCAAGGGGCTGGTAAATTTGATTTCTGAGAAGAGTGCTCTTCCTTGTTTGTAGACAGCAGTTTTCTTGCTGTGTCCCCACATGGCAAAGACAGTGAGCTCTGGTGTCTCTTCTTTTTATAAGGGCACCAGCCCTTTGGATTAGGATCCCATTTTCTGACCTCATTTAATCACCTCCTCACAAATATTTTCTAATTCCAAATATAGACAAATTTGGGTGTTAGGTCTTTAACATATGAATTTTGAAGAGACACAATTCAGTCCACAGCAACATAGAAATTTGGAATTGGTTCAGATGACTGGGTATCATGTGCCTCATCCTTTCTTCTTCCATTTTGCCATTAAATCTTTTGATAAATGAGAAAAACCAGAAACATTTAATTTTACTTGAAAAATGAGCTATCAAAGGAAAGAGTATACAGGAGAAAACCAAGCTTGCCAGTTCAATCGTTTTCAGCTTGATTTTAAAATCTGACAATATTTATTTTTAAATATAAAAATAAATAAATAAATAAAATAGTATAAAAACATTATTTTCTATTTTATCCTAAAGGGAATGCTGAAAGTAGATCACCATGTTTCATGGTGAGATAAAGAACAAGCTCTAATATGGCCCAGATAATAAAACATTCTGGTGGCAGCAGCACCTTTGGAAATGCTGCTTCAAAATCATAATATAAAATAAAGTGACTTTGTCCATAAATGGGGCATCTAACCTTGTTTAGTGTCGACAAAATTTGACCCAGACTAATCAGACAATTTTAAATAAAGCAAGCCATACCACTCTTAAAAAGGTTCTCTGGGATCACCTTAGCTCAGAGGAAAAAAAAAAAAAAGTAATGTGCCCAGAAATCTAGAGGACATACCTATTTGAATATACTGGGGAGAAATTTAAATTATTCACCAATTCCAACCAACTCACCACATCTTCCCTGGATTAATTTAAGTTTCAAATATATCCATCCCAGTTTCTACTCTAGCCCTCTTAAAGCCAGTTGTCAAAAGAGCTGTCAGAGTGATCTATTAAAAATGGAAATCAGGTCACATGCCTCTTCCGTCTTAACCTTTCCAGTGATCTCTCATAAAATGCAAACTGTTGAACCTGATTTGTAAAACCCCACATGAACTGCTGTCTGACTATTTCCATGCGCTCATGTCTTGTCACTGTCTTTCTTACCCACTATGCTCAGAAAGCCACACTAGACATAGTGTACTTGAATTCATCAAACTCATTTGGATCACTCTCTTGGCTCAAGGACATTGGCAATGGATTTCCCATTAAAAAGAAAAAAAAGTCTTCTTTCTGCTTTCTGTCTTTAACTGATGACTTATCAGGCAGATCTCAGCATAAATGTCATCTTTCAGAGAGGCATTTCCTGACCAACAAACTTGAAGTATCAATTAGACATCTTAATGCTATTGTACTATCTTAATTATCTGCATAAAGGTTAGTACTTTCTGAAGGGTTATATGTGTATTTATTATCTGTATTTGTCAGCTTTGCTGTGGTAACAAACAATTTCAAGTCATAATTGCTTGTAATAAAGGTTATTTCTCCATCATATTACATTTATGCTGCCAGAGACTACAGTTATATTCCAGGTTTAATCTCTCTGCCAGTTTATGGCTAGGTTATAGGGTTGTTTCACAAGTTGTTACATTCCAAGCCTTAAATTGAAATCATTATACTTATTCAAATATATGTATTTTTGTAACAGAAGGAGAGACGTGACATTGAAAACTTCTGCTTGGACATGCTGCATATCACGTCCCCTCACATTCCATTGTCCACAACAAGTCATGACCAAGGCCAAAAGCAATGAGACAAGAGTATACATATATTACATATTATATTTATTCTTCTCATGGGCAACATGGACAAGTTTCATGAGAACAAATGGGAATGTATAATCCTCTTAAAAGGAAGAGAAGAATGAAAAAGTACAAACAACAATACAATCTACAATATAATGTTTTAGCTACTTGAAACAGGGCCTTTTTTTCTGGGTCATTGCTCTAATTCCTAAGCCCAGTAGTATCTGTCATACACATTTAATAAACACACATCTGGTGAATAAATTATGAGTGAATACATGAATAGTCCTGTGTTTCCATCATCCTGTGGTCCATCAACACTTCATTCCATTGCCAAATAGCTAAGGATCTACTAGTGGCTTCATGTTCTGCTTCATTGATTGAGAATCTTTTTCCCCATCTAGAGGGTAAAAACGAGTATAGGAGCAGATTCTAGGATAAAGAAATCAGCTAACCTTGTTGTCATTTTGTTGTATTTTAAATGACAAATAATATGTGTTAAGCCATTATAAATAGATGGGCATTAAAAATCTACTCTCTATTTTTTCCCCATTAACTGGACAATTGATATGACCCTGATAGCCATGAATTACCAAGTTCTTACTATATGTCAGTCACTGTTGTAAGTAATTTTTCATATTTTGTCTCTTATATTGCCTTTATAACAATTGTTTGAGATGTATTATTCTCATTTGAGAGAAAAGTAAGTCAAGTAAGCTAGTTATACACAACTGATAATATGAAACAGAGCTGAAACTGATATATTAAACACAGATATGATTAACTGAAAAAAAAAAAAACCCTTACTCACTAATATTAACTGCTTACCCCTAGGAAATACTTAGCTTACGAAGCAAAAAGAAAAGGATATATTTTACAAAGATACTGATAATTTTTGAACAAAGAAAATAACAACTATCTAACATTGACAAGAATTAAGAATTTATTTCTAATATTTCCCCATAATAGACAGCTGGACTTATTCATGAATAAAGCACCTGCTTATATAATTATGCTTAAAAAAATACCCTGGGCCAACCAAGTCATCATCTATCATTTGTCAGGTCTTAAGGATTCAATAAAAACCTAGCTGCCTCTGCATTATACATATTTAATTAGCTGTAAACTTAAGAAGCAAGCAAACAAACAAACAAAAAACACACAATTAAACAAGAAGAAACTAAAGAAGAAAAAGATGAATACAAAGTATCCCAAAGAAATTTTCAAATCTCACCTCAACATAACAAAAACAAGGAAAAAAATCTGAATGTTTTTATTTCCTGCCTGGAGATAGGGTGTAGTCTGGCTCAAAAAAATATTTAATATTTAGCTTGTATAAAAATGAAAATCAACTTCCTTAGATAAGTTGTAAAAGAATTTATATTGTAAACCAGGTTGTCCTCAAATTTTTATTTTACACCTTTGAACAGAGACAGGTTCACAAATTTTCTTGTGATTTCTGTGTGGCTTAGCTGTATGAAATTCCTGATTTCTCATCTCAGCAAGTTCTTTGTAATGCGACTTAATAGGAAAAGCAAAGAGTTCCTCCTTACTCTTCTCTCTTGTGTTGAAATCCACATTGAAAGCAAATGTTTTGCTGTCTGGATTAATGCGGGTTTCCTGAGAAGAAATCATGGATATGGGAATTACTGGGCTCATGATTAGTAATGGGAGTGGGCTGCTTTTGTTGGAATGATTAGATATCCAAGGAAAAAAAATTCTGATTCTGTCCAAGGGAAAGAAATCCACAGCGCAGGTGTGTGCGTGTGGTAGAGTGACTTCCTGTTGTCTACTGGTTTGTACTGATTTCAAATCCAATTGTTTATGACTTTAGGAAAGTTGTTTTGATCTAGGGGTGCATTTTAGAGGTCGTGTCAGGTGATATTGGCAGAACTGTTATGCTACTGGGTGTTTATCAGGCAGGAACATGTAGAGGAGTGATTATGATGTAATGGGCATTTAAAAGTTAAATAGTAAGAATTTCTGAGAACTTGCTGACAGCCTTCAGTCGGGGTAAGATTACATTTTGCTGATTTAAATAGGTCTCCGAAGTGCTTAAGACACTTGTTCTTGTGGTCAGTCTACTCTTCGTGAACAGTGGTGTTAAACCGTGAAGCAGTCTCAGGAAGAGAAAGTACATCTGTTCCTGCCCTGGGGAGGCTACTGCTGGTAGGGAGTGGTGAGATCCTTATAATGGCTTCCAGAGCAATAAACTACAGAGAAATACACCTTGCCTGCTGACCTGTGCCATCAGTCACTAGCTACACACCCCAGCAGCAAGGGACCTAAACACCAGCAACTGATACGCAGATTTTTTTTATTGTCTATTTATTTTGAGGAGAGAGAGAGCTAGCACATGACTGTGAGATCATGACCTGAATGGAAATCAAAAGTCCGATGCTTAATTGACTGAACCACACAGGCACCCCTATTTATTGGCTTATTAAAAGATATTATTCTATATGCTATTGGCTTGTAAAATATTATACATTATAATTCCCACAGTGAACCTTGCAAAGATACATCTCAGTCTTGAGTATAATTTTGCCCTGAACAAAACAACCCTCTTTATACTCGAGAAATAAAAATCACATGGTCATTTTCTGCTGATCTGGATCTTTAAGAATTTTATTTCAGTTTTTTCAACTATTTTTTACTTGCTTATGCTTGTAAGCAAATTGGCACAAAATTCTTCCAAAAAATGTTAGTATTGGTCTTTTGAAAGCAATTTGTTTTTTTCTAAATTGGGCTTTATTCACATATACATGGACAAATATTAAGAACGGGAGAAGAGAAAAATGTTTGAGTCCCTGTTATAGGCTGGGTGCTTTTGCATATTCTATATCATTTAATCTTCAAAACAGTCCTCATGGGTAGGTATTTGTAGCTTCATTTTTTTGCAGATGAAGAAAATGAGGCTCAAAGAAGTAGTGCTATGGGAATACAATAACACTAGTCTAATCAAGTCTCTGCATTTCCTGTTGATGAACATTTTGATGGCCTTAGGAGAAATGACTTGGTAACTTGTTTTTAGCCCTTGCTCCAAATCATCTGTGTCATAGCAACACAGCTTACTACAAGGTGATCACAGATAGCAAAATTGTGTCTTTTTGATGTTGCAGAGAAAATAAATTTCCTAACCCCTCTAGATGACAGTGAAAATATTTTAGCTCCCTTTTAACAAAAAATATGGTTTATAAGGATGACAAGAAACAAATAAGTACATAATAGGGATTTCAGAGTATTTAAATCAATTGGAAATACTTTAGACAGATTTTGGAGAAGATGTAACAGCAGTAACAGAAATGTCCATTAGCTCTTAAGAACATTTTCCTGTTTATATCAGTCTTAGTAGAAGATAATGCTTGGATTAAAATAAGATATGAGCAAGACTTTGAAGTCCTACAAAGCCAGGCATGCCAAGGCCCTGACATGTAAATGTGCTATGGACAGAAGCAAGGAAGAGAGTTTCTGCAATGCTTATCACTTATGTAAAGAAGGATCTTTTCACGTATGAAAGCAAAGTGAAACATTCTATCCTTAGAAATGGAGTATGTGGGAAAGCTATGCATGTTTTATTTATTTATTTTTATTTTTATTTTTTTCAGTTTTCCCAGTCCTTCCAACTAATAGCAGCCCTAGTGATAGCCCATTAAAATTTGACTTTTGGGTTTTTGAGCACAAGCTATTCCTATACAAGGAGCAATTGTTCTAGCACAAAAGAGCTGAATGTTAAAACCATTAGGATCATTGTATAGGCAATATCATGCAAAATATCTTAATCTGGTAAACCTAGCTAGACTCACATTCCAAAGTTTAACGTTATTATGAGAGGAATAGTCTCATACTATTCTGGACTCAAAGACCTTTAATAACAATCATTTGAAAAATATTCAACTTATTTTCTAAAACTTAGTTCATTTGCCTCCTTCTTGAAGTATACGCAATTTTGTTTCTAATGAAGTTCACTTTAAATACCACTTTCATTCATTCATTCACTGGGGACTTGTGAACTGTGACAGGCGATAAGTCCTTAATTTATTAATAATTAAATTAATTAAGATATAAAGTTATGTGTTATAAGTGCAAATGAGAGACAGAAATCATGTGCTCTCTGAGTGTAGAAAGAGAAATTATTGTCAAAGTGGGTGATTAGGAATGACATCAGCAAGAAAGTGGTATTTAAACTGAATTAAAAAGAGATAAGATCTACACTTGTAAAACTGATAGCTGAGGATGGTAGAATAATTGTGATAGCCAATGAACAAATGACAGAGAAAGTGAGAGAGAGGGAGAGAGAGAGAAAACCAAGGATAGGGTCATGATTATACATACTAAGAGGGTAGGAATAAGAAAAAAAGAACTTGCAAAAGAGAAATAAAGGAATAGTAAAATGACAATATTAATTGTCAATTGAACTAAAGCTTTAAAGAGAAAGTTTGAAGGGAAAGGTGATATGATATGTAATGACTGGAGTGAAATCATGAAGAGAAATCTGGCAAGTTAAAGATGAAGAAAGCCTTTGACATTCATTGATCATTGGAAATTGAGAAAACAGCTTTAGTGAAGTGGAAGAAGAAAGACACCTTACTGCAAGAGATTCAGAATAAGTCCATGGTGAGGATGTAGGGTCACTAAATATAGGTTTCACCTCTGAAAAATGCAACCATGAAATGAAGGATTGATATAGGGCAGAAGCTTTAGACTAATAACTTGAGTGGTAGTAAAAATATTGATTGAAGAAACTATGTCTTTTGGAGCCTACAAGACACCTGAACAAATTAGTCTTTGTTGAGTAAGGAACCACTACAGTGGGAAACATAAAGAAAGATTATACAAGAAAAACAACACCACTTAAAGTCCAAGGGAAAGCTTGGTTTTCCTGTAGTGGGAAATGCCTTTCAGATTAGTGAGAGACAGATTAAAAACACTGCTGTAAAGTAGTGAGGAGACAGCTAAAATTTCCTAGGAACTTCTCATTTTCTATATTGGCTAATTTTATTACTTTCTTGGAGGATAGAAGGTCGTGTTGGAAAGAATGCTTTATAGCTTGTGTGATGAACACTGAGGAATGGGAGGCCTGCTGGGATGGATTTGAGGGACAGCACACTGACTTGAAGGAAAAAGACAGGTGTTACTAAGCAGCGATTTCTACAGTGGAGCTGTTCTGAATGACGAAAAGGTAAAAAATAGACCAATTGAGAAATGCTATAAAGTAGCATCGCTGAGATGGTTGAGAAATCAAGATACATCCTGTTCGTCAATAAAGGTTGTCAGAGTGGTTGAGGATGATGAAAGGGAAGTAGTAAAAAAAAAAGAACCCGTGAGTCTGGTGACAAAATCCTTCTTTAAAAAAAATTTTAGAATATGTCCTTAAATAGGTGATTGATAAAGTTTGGTGTGCTTCATAATCATTCCAGGAAATTTTTAAAGATCTGGGCATACCCTTGCAGATTAAAGGTTACCAGGTTTCAGGAAGAACTTGACCACTTATATTTTGATACTTTAATCTTTAGTACTCTAAGTATTGAGATCATTATCTTAAATATAGATATACATAAGTGCATGGAATAAATGATAGGGAAGAAATGTTGAAATAAAGTGTGAATAATAGACAAGTTGAAGTTTTTAGAAAGATTCCCAATGCTTCTTTTCTTTTTAATTTTTTAGTGGTTTTTTTGTTTTTTTTTAATTTTATTATTAGTTTATTTTTCTTTCCTTTTTTTTTTTTTAATTTTGAGAAAGAGAGAGACAGAGTGTGAGCAGGGGAAGGGCAGAGAGAGAGGGAGACAGAATCCTAAGCAGACTTCAGGCTTCAAGCTGTCAGCACAGAGCCCTGTGCAAGGCTTGAACTCATGAACCATGAGATCATGACCTGAGCTGCAGACACTCAACTGACTGGGCCACCCAGGTGCCCCTTCAATTTGAGCAATTCTAAATGCATATCTCATCAAGTCAAAAATGCTCCTGATAGGTGCCTAGGATGTGCTCAGATGGCATGAAATGCTATAGAATGGAAATAGAATGACTTGTAATCCTTTCCCTCAGAAAGGTGAAGATGTCATGAATATTTAAGTGAAAAAAATTAAAAGAATAAAAGATCAGGTAATAGGGACACCTGCCATTGATTTCTGAAATGTCACTTATGTGATTCTGTCTACACTGTGCTCTGAATTCTCTTAAAACACATAAAACCAAGACTGTGTAGTTCTCTGGAATGGTTCAATTAATTAACGTACATGTAGGTTCTTTCAAATTGGAAAATCATTCCATTAATTGACAATACCTCTTAACATCCTAATAAATAGAGACCTTGTGTAAATTTTAAAATTTAAACATTTTTAAATCTAAAATTTTAGGATATTGCTTAACTATATACACTGCTATGTAAAATGTTTAAAAGATGTCTTTAGGGGCGTCTGGGTGATTTAGTCAGTTAAGCACCTGACTCTTTGTTTTGACTCAGGTCATGATCTCATGGTTGCTGAGCCCCACATGGGCCTCTGTGCTGACAGCACAGAGCCTGCTTGGGATTCTCTCTCTTCCTCTCTCTCTCTGCCCCTCGCCTGCTCATTCACTGTCCTTCTCAAAATAAATAAATAAACTTACAAAAATTATTTTAAAAGATATATTTATTTATGCATAGGAAAGAGAAATTAAAAGATGGAAATAGACCAAAGGATAAGTCTGCTGCATTAAAAACTTCAGTGATTCCTCCTCACCATTTTTGCTATACTACCTAGGCACTTTTGCCTTCACGATCCGATTCCTCTTTACAAAATATTTCAAATTATATTTTATGATGATATTGGTATAAAGACAAACAATATTTTATATTAAAGTATTTTCTTTGACCTAAAATTTAATTTTCTTTGAATCTTAAAAGAACTTAGAGGGGCTTTTGGGTGGCTCCGTCAGTTTAGCATCTGACTTCTTTTAGGTCATGATCTGGCAGTTTATGGGTTTAAGCCCCACGTTGGGCTCTGTGCTGACAGCACAGAGACTGCTTGGGATTCCCTTCCTCCCATCTCTCTCTCTCTGCCCCTCTTCTACTCGCACTTTCTCTCTCAAAAATAAATTAATAAATCTTTATAATTAAAAAATGGAACTTAGAATATATTCTCGGGTGCCTAAATATTTCGCGGGTCCTAGCACGAGGAAACGCAGCACAAAGTGAGGCTTCAGAAATGTTATCAGCCTGGGATTTGGAGCTGACTGAGACACCTGTCAGCACCAAAGAATGCCAAGAAGGATGGCCTCTGCTGTGAAATCCTCACAACCACTTGAAAAAAAACCCCAGAAATGCTAACTTAGACTACATAAGGATCAGATGAAAGCCATTTACACTTTGCTGCAAACCCAAATAAAAATACGCTGTAAGGAGGGGAAGAGAGTGCTATTGTTTGATGGACACAGTTTCAGTTTTGGAAGACAAGAAAGTTCAAAGATGGGTGGGAGTGATGGTTGCATAACAGTGGATATACTTTTTAAATTTTTTTTAATGTTTATGTATTTTTGAGAGTAAGAGAGAGACAGAGTACTAGTGGGGGAGGGGCAGAAAGAGAAGGAGACACAGCATCTGAAGGAGGTTCCAGGTTCTGAGTTGTCAACACAGAGCCCAATGCAGGGCTCAAACTTACAAACTGTGAGACCATGACCTGAACTGAAGTCGGACATTTAACCAACTGAGCCACCTAGGCACCCTTTCCAATGCTTCTTAAAAGCAAGGAAAGGGCAAATTTTCTGAAGGGCCATGAAGTGTACTAAAAGTATGGTCTCATCCTTACATTTGGAGTAGCCCTGTATGGGTGTGAGAGCTGAGGTTTTCCATCAGCTATATATAATTCATCAAATCTCATTGCAAAGTAAATTTGTCAGGGACAGGGCTTGAATATCAATGATCAATAGACATTAGTTTAGGGGAACTGCAGTTTCCCATAGTAACTCCAACCAGACATTGTACGTGAATTGTGATTATTGGAAGAGTTATGTCACTTACCTTGCTACACATAAAAGCAAAATCCTAAATTTTATTTTGGTAAGAGAATTCCTATTCAAAGTTGCTATTGATTTCTTGTAATGAGGAAAGCAAAGCAATGAACAATGAACTTTTTTTTGTATCTGTAAAGTGTCTAGAAGAGTCTGTTAGTTCATACGTTTTAAAAAAAAAACCATCCACTCATGGTTCTTAGAAATTTTTAATGTTTATTTATTTTTGAGAGACAGGGAGAGAGACAAAGCATGAGCAGGGAAGGGGCAGAGAGAGAGGGAGACACAGAATCTGAAGCAGATTCCAGGCTCTGGGCTGTCAGCACAGAGTCTGAGGCAGGGTTGGAACCCGCGGACCTTGAGATATCATGACCTGAGCTGAAGTTGGATGTTTATCCAACTGAGCCACCCAGGCACCCCATCCACTCATGGTTCTTGAATAACTCACTTGATATTAGTCAAATACCTCAAGTTGAGATATTATTATAAGGCTTTTGCTTAAGTAAATGTTGCTTCATGAAGGAGGAATGGCTGTTTCCAAATGAGATTTTATTATAAACTATTGTTTGTGTAGCTTGAGCAGAAAAGAGGGAATATGCTGAACATTTTAGCAGGTGGCAAAGCCCTGACTCTCAAATCTAAGAAGGAGCTGCAGGCAGCAGGTAAGGAGAGGGATGGGAGGGAACAGGGATCAGACTCAAAGTTCTAAGAACAGGAATGAACACTTAACTTTAAGTTAATGAACTCTTAACTTTAAGAGGCAGTGATGTCTGGCCTCCAATTTTGTAACTTTCTTTTCGATGTTACAAATTCCCTATTTAGTACACACACACACACACATATATAGTATATATATATATATATATATACTGTATATATATAGTGTATATATATGTGATAAATACATATATATAGTATATATATTGTGTGTATATATGTATATATATACACATATACATATATATGTAAATATATATATATATATATATTTCCTACTTTAGGAGAAAACTACTTGAGGAAATATTTCTCAAGTTACCAATGTCTTAGGGAATAAAGCAAAAGGTTTTGTCCATTTCACAGGTAAAGGATGGACAATGAAACCACAAAAGCATGACTGGATATAAAGGAGATGAATAGAAATAATGAAGAGCCTTTTGAGACAAAAATTCAGAAGAAGATGTGACAAGTAACCCACTAAGACATGTAAGCGCTCCCTAGGGGTTCTAGGAAATGTTCTGCAGGATAGACCCTGATGTAACAGATTGGAATTTTATTTAATTTAGATATTAAGGGACGGGATATGCAGAAACTTTGGGATATGGAATCACTTTATCTAAAATGATACCTGAAACTACCACATCCAACATACTACTACATACACAGCTTATGGAAATTCAAACACTACACATATCAATATGAAGAAATTCAAGCACTATACATAGCAAGCCAAACACAGGTTCTAATGTGGAGGTTCATCTGACATTTTACTCATCCCCTATTTTTATTTTCCCCCAGTGGGCGACTTCCTAGAGACTGTCTCCTATGACATGACATCTCTCTTACCACACTGATTCCCCTCCTGTGGCAGAATGCCTCCAAGGGTACTATCAGAAGAGTTTTAGAATTTCAGTCTAGTGACCAAAACAGATTAAAATATACATTAAAGAGCACACTTCTATTTTAAACATTTTTTAATTGGGATAATGTGCTTCTGTAGAAAGCTTCTAAAGTATACTTACTGTGTATTAAAATGACTAATTAATCCTGAAAAATGTGTTAGGATGTAATTGTAAAGTTTTAGCAACTTAAATAAGCTTCTCAGATACCTTGTTCTAATGGGGGAAGAATCCCAGAAGGAGATATTCTTAGTCATTAAGTGATAGCATTACATAGTTAAAATTATCTACTTATGTAGCTATGAGTTTATCTATCAGCCTTTGTGTCTGCATGTATGTATGTGAATGGTCAAGGCTGTTCAATAATGGCATTCAGTGAATATTTGTAATTTTGCTGATACTGATGTTATAGAAAACACTAGAAACACTTGGAAAGTTATACACATTATGTTTTCTATTTATATTTCACCTTACACCCATGAATATATATATATATATATATATATATATATATGTACATATATATATATATATTTTTTCTTTCTAGAATTTCTGTATGGGATACAGCATTCCTGTACCATTTTCTTATTCATTTTGTTTTATTTTGTTTTGTTTTGTTTTATTCTATTTCATTTTATTTCATTTTATTATTTTATTTTATATTTAGAGAGAGAGAGTGGGAGAAAGTTGCAGGGGGAGAGAGAAAGAAAAAGAGAGAGAATCTTAGACTCCACGCTCAGTGTGGTGCCTGACACAGGTCTCAGTCCCACAACCCTGGGATCATGACCTGAGCTGAAATCAAGAGTCAGATCCTCAACCAACTGAACCACCCAGGTGCCCCACCCTGTACCATTTTCTAAACACTGGAGACTCATTTGGCTTTGTTTCACCTGTCTGACATTACTGTGACTCCAGCATCTCTCCAGCCTTTTCCCCATCCTCTCCATTCTCTCACAGAGGGGCCAAGTTGTTAATTTTTTTAAAAAATGTTTTTATTTTTTTAATTTTTAAAGTTTATTTATTTGAGAGAGAGAGAGAGAGACAGACACACAGAGCACGAACTGGGGAGGGGCAGAGAGAGAGGGAGGCACAGAATCTGAAGTAGGGTCCAGGCTCTGAGCTGTCAGCACAGAGCCTGACGTGGAGCTCGAACTCATGAACTGTGAGATCATGACCTGAGTCAAAGTTGGATGCTTCACTGACTGAGCCGCCCAGGTGCCCCAAGAGCTGTATTTTTTTTATTTTATCCTAATTCTTAATAAGTAAAAATATAACTAAGAGGGGAACTAAGCAACATCAAGAAATTAAGATACACTAATACTGCTTTGCATACATGCTCAATCTTTTCATGACTGGACTCAAATGACTGGCCCTACAGAATTTTGTTTTAATGTGATCAGTCTTGTATTCTTAAATTTGTAATGTTTCTCCTTATTTTGGTACCCAGTTACAATGAACTATCCCTTTGGATTCCTCAAATTCATTTTTACTCATCAAATTTTGCTTGCCCTAGTGTCTTAATCCTTTAGTACTTATTGATGTTACATTAATAAAACAATCAAGTAATAAACTTATAAATAACCTCTTCTGTATTTAATTGGGTATTTCAAAATACAATTGAGTCACATACACCTATACTGTTCATTTATTCATTTAAAGATTAATCCAAAAGTACTAATTTAATGCCTATTGTGTGCCAAAATTTGTATTGTATTTAGGGGCAACCAGAACCAAATTCCTCTACTCTACATAATGGGAGTTTCAAGAACCCAAGCATGAAATCTGAGTTAGAGTATATAAATAGAGAGCTGTCTTTTCATCTCCTAGTCTCAGCTTTGTGCCAAGATACTAAGATTTTATATTCTGACGACCTGAACTACAACTTTCAAAGTGTCCATTGTTGACATCACCTGCTGGCCTAAGTGCCTTCTGTGGGAATATAACATTGAGGTTTCCTGTCCGGCCAAGATATTATTATATATTATGTATCTAGGTGGTTTTATTTGTAGCCCCTCTGCCTGATTCTTGTAGTCTTTTGCCTGATTCATTTAAGATACAAAATGCTAAAATTGTACTCTTAGTGGGACATAAAATTCCTACTCCAGACTCATAAACAGAACACATCCAGCAGACTTCTTAACATGCTATAAAGTATATTTGGATGAAATTACTGCTTTCATTGCACAACATTATGACCGTATGTTTGGGTATTTCCCCCCTCACCTTTAGTTTTTGGATTCATCTGTGACAACAATAAGCCTAAACAACAACAAACTGCTTAATAACAACTAAGGAACTGAATAACTAGATCAGTATCTCTGACAATGTGGTCATGTATCTACAAAATTTATATACACATATGGATTTAAGGATGATAATGTTATTCAATATTTTCCCACAAAATACCCAGAATTCCATCACTAAGCATTTATTAACTCTATTCTTAAGTTGATAGAAATTTGTAATAGTTCTGGCCAGTAACCTCTCTCACCTGTGTCATGTAACCATCAATTTGAACGAAGCATAAGAAAACATTTTATTGGGGACTCTGAAAGAGATGATACATTATAACCTACTAAAAAAAAGCACCAAAACAACTCTCTAAACTTCTTTATTATAAGAGAAATATTGTTATGACATGTAAATTATTTCTAGTGCTTATTTATATATACATGTGGCAATAAGAAGTGAGATACTTGGAAATTAATCAATTTAATTTTTTTTTTAGGTAGCTAATTCTAATTTGTACTTTGGAACATTATTCAATTTGTTTACCTGCAGGAATAAATTAACCAGGTAACATTATCTATATCACATCTTATATTTCTACTTTATTTTACCTTCTTCATTTAAAAGTGACACAATTATTTTAGAAAATAAATGCTAAATAATTTAACAAGAGAACTGTTGATAAAGTTCTACTGAGTAGAAAACATGAACTTTGCCAGTGGTTAATTTTGCTCCTGTCCTTTATTTGTTCATTTTTATGCAGTTTAATATGATCACATATATCTATATTTTTATATTCAGATAATTTTCCTTCCAATCACATAAGCTACTAAATATCTTATAAAAATAATTTTGATGGCCATATATCTTATTATATACATATATATATATACACAATTTACTTACTATCTAATTCATAATGGGGTTTCCAATGAAAACTATTTCAGAGGTGAGTAAATTACTTAATGATTAAACCCACTGTTTTAATTATGAATATGTTAATATAAGACATTTACTCAAAATTTTAAAAACTTTGAATTCCTCAGTTAAGTATTTGAACCTAAATCCCCAATGAAAGCAATGATATGGAAAAAGATATTTAGAAATAATGTATTTTATATGCTCTAATGCAATCGCATAATAATTGTGTTAACTAACGCTGCAGGTATTAGAATATTATTATAAATTAATATCCAAATAAATTGTTAGTTTAGTATATTCAACATGTCTCTATGATAGGGTTAACCAAAGCAAATAAAAATCTTAAAGTTCTAGCCATTTTGGTTGGGCACATGAGGTTGAAAAATAGAACTTTACCTCACTGTGCTTCAATCACTTTCTGCTAAATAGGCATATTTAACAGAATATGTTAAACAGAATAGGTTTTGCTGTCAAAATCAAAAAGAAAGAAAGAAAGAAAGAAAGAAAGAAAGAAGAAAGAAAAAAGAAAAAGAAAGAAAGAAAGAAGAAAGGAAGGAAGGAAGGAAGGAAGGAAGGAAGGAAGGAAGAGAAATAAATAGAAATTTTACCTTTCTTGCGAGGTAACTTTTTTGGACATTTTTTCATGGATCCTGGTAGAAAACATAAGGGTTCTGGTTTAGAGTCAATGACTAGTTCATTACTCATAGCAATAGCTGGATTATTAACATTTTTGTGCTGGCTCTCTGAGCCCTAATTCCCACAGAACTATGCAGAGATGGCTTGAGGACACTCATACAGTGTGTTGTATTATAAGAGAGGACCCTACTTTTAGGTAACTTGAATCTTTTATAAGAACTTGCCTTTTTTTTGCTCTGGAAGGAGATGTTATCGTTATTATACTGGACAGCAATCGTGCCTACCTCATGCTCTGGAGGAAGGCACTATACCTTTCAAAACTATGTTCCTCGAATATCCTTGAAAGATAATTCAGAACCAAGGAGAGTATGTCCCTTTAAGATAAACAGAAAAATGACGGACCCATAGAATACTACCTCTCAATGCTCCCCTAGTAGGTTTTCAATGAGGATTGTGTTTATATATGTGTGTATATATAGTCATGTTTATATTTCATATATATAAAGCATACAGTGACCTATTATTATTTATTATTATCCAATTCAACATTCTCTGATTTTCTCTACAGTACAAAGTATTCTAAAAGGTATTGAAGAGGGGTGCCTGGGTGGCTCAGTCGGTTGAGCGTCCGACTTCGGCTCAGGTCATAATCTCACAGTTCGTGGGTTCGAGCCCCGTGTTGGACTCTGTGCTGACAGCTCAGAGTCTGGAGCCTTCTTCAGATTCTATGCCTCCCTCTCTCTCTGACCCTCCCCTGTTCACACTCTGTCTCTCTCTCTCTCTCAAAAGCGAATAAACATTAAAAAAATTTTTAAATAAATAAATAAAAGGTATTGAAAATAAAATATCAAAAATTCATTCAAAGAAATTGCATACTCAGGCTTCAATCAAATAACTACATAAACAAACAGTTTATACCTCATTAAGATGACTAGTTTTGAGTATATATTTCAAAGGTAATGACTTAGGCTATGGTGGCCTATGGAAATCATATATTTAATTTGAGATCTGAAAACATGAGCAGAACTAGGTAGATGGCTTTGGGAACAAAGAACATTCTTAGCACAGACATCAAAAGTGTCTAAAATGGAAAGGAACATGGCAGTCTCAAGAAATAAAAGCAAACAGATATAGCTTCAGTGTGGAAACCTGAATAAAAGAGGTAGAGTATGAGACAGAAGAATGGATTAGCTCACATCAGGCAAAAGCTTTTTGGTCATGCTAGTATTTTGGTATTTCTTCAATGGGTAATGTAGTGGGATAAGCAAGGTAAGGCATATTTCTCCTACCATGTCAAACAATCAAGACTGCAACTCAGATTTATTCACTCAATCACTATTCTTCATCTGTACAGAAAACTGGGGCGCCTGGGTGGCTCAGTCGGTTGAGCATCCGACTTTGGCTCAGGTCATGATCTCACAGTTTGTGGGTTTGAGCCCCGTGTTGGGCTCTGTGCTGACAGCTCAGAGCCTGGAGCCTGCTTCAGATTCGGTGTCTCCCTCTCTCTCTGCCCCTCCCCCGCTCTCTCTCTGTCTGTGTTTCTCAAAATAAAATAATAAAGGCATCTGTACAGAAAACTGAATGTAGAATAAACGTTGGCTTCTTTCCTTGGTAGATTCAACCAAGTTGAGATAACTGTGTTCTCCATGGATAATGTAAGCACAATTTTCAGACAAGTTTAAAACCCAAGAAAATCAGGGAGAAGAAAAGAACTACAAAGTGTTGATTATTTCCTGGGATTACATATGAATTTTTGTCATTTAAAACAAATGGATGTGGGGCACCTGGCTGGCTCAGTTGGTTGAGCACCCAAATATGGCTCAGATCACAATCTTCCGGTTGATGAGTTCCAGCCCCGTGTTGGACTCTATGCTCCAGCTCAGAGCCTGGAACCTGCTTCGGATTTTGTGTCACCCTCTTTGTCTCTGCCCTTCCCACTCATTCTCTGTCTATCTCTGTCTCAAAAATAAGTATAAATACTAAAAAAAGTTTTTAAATGGATGTTAACAATGTTTTCTACATGGAAATAGTAAATTTTTGCCAAAATAATGATGAAGGCTCTATTTTCGTGAAATGCACACATGAGGAAAATGAGTTTTATCAACTACGTTGTTATTTGTAAACTCAAGTTGAAAAATTAAAGGGCTATATAAATTGCAAGCAGCCTATCCAAGCAGGTTCAACATTAGAATTGGGGCTTTGAAACATTTGCTGATTGGAGTAGGCTAAGTTTTGAACTTGTTTCAAAGTCTCTAGAGGCCAAGGAAATTTTATTATGTAAATTTAGGTCTACAGGGACTTAATCCTTCCTGACCCCCATTACCCCAAATTTAATACCCTAGAGTAAGGGAGTATAGAAGAAGACTATATACTTTTAATAAGTAAATGGATGTACTATAATCTTAATATAGAGAATGAAGATCATAAATAATCTCATGAAGTAAAATTTGGGATTTTTAATATATCATATGGCACTTTAAGAGCAGAGATAAGATTATCATAATTGAAATTCACAGAAACATAATTTTAAAAACATTATTCATACTTGAACTCTTCACTCAGCTATAGTAAATATCTCATGAATACTAGCCAACTATTCTCTACAGACTTCTGCTACCATAACCAAGATTTGTGAAGAGTACAAAAAGATAAATAGAAACTTATGATGAAATTTTTAAATATTGAGAATATGTTGTGGCTAAAATCTCCTCAAATAAAGAATTTGGTGGTGTCATTACTTTTAGAAAAATATATAACAAGAAAACTGTTCAATGCAAAATATTAAACAATCGAAGTGGGGGAGAAAAGCAGGCAGCTAGTCATATTATAAGAATAAAAAAATAAAGTTGATAATTGAAACAAAACAAAGTAAAACTTTCCAGAGTTTACTTATGTTGGAGACCTTGTATCTGTATCAATGTTGCATGTGATGTTCTCAAGGAAGTTCTCTGTAAAATGATAAACTTTACGATGTGTAGGTACAATTTTCCGGAACAAGGGGCATCTGGGTGGCATCCTTGTTAAGCATCCACCTCTTGATTTTGCCTAGGTCATGATCCCAGGGTCATGAGATCGAGCCCTATGGTTGGCTCAGTGCTGAGCATGGAACCTGCTTAAGATTCACTCTCTATGGGGTGTCTGAATGTCTCAGTCAGTTAAGTGTCTGACTCTTGGTTTTGGCTCAGGTTGTGATCTAATGGTTTGTGAGTTCAAGCCCTGCATCAGGCTCTGTGCTGACAGCACTGATCCTGCTTGGGATCCACTCTCCCTCCCTCTGCACCTCCCCTGCTCACTCTCTCTCTCTCTCTTTCTCTCTCAAAATAAATAAATAAACTTAAAAGTCTTTCTTGAACTATATCCTATGGTTTATATGCTAATATTTTTATAAAACATGTTGCAGAAACCAATTTTCTGACAGTAGACATGTCAGTTAAGTCAGATACATATAATTAGTCTATAAAAGTACTCACAAAGAATTATAATTATTCATTCATCAGATATTTATAGAGTTCTAATATTATGCTCGGCCCTAGAGTTATACAAAAATAAAATGTCTGCCTTCAAAAAACTTATTCATAAGAAGATAACATGCATAAAAAAATAACCATGAAATCTAAATGACACAATGTATATGTTCAGGACACTTCACTCACTTGTATTAGTACTATGTCCTGCATCAGGGCAGAAATCAGAATCATTCTTACTAGCACATAATTAAGGTATATTTTTAAGACAGGCTCATTAATGTTACCAGGCTATAACTTCACATGCAACAAAATTATCAATTATTTTTTGTTCTATTTGAGCCCTTTCAAATGATATTAGAATATGTTGCACTATACTTTCCCTCTCTTCTATCCGGTTAGAGGAAACTATATAATATGTCTCTAACCCTTTCCAATGTTCTATTTTCAGTCATTATGTCCACTGTGGTAAGCAGATTTTTAACATAACCCACGATTAGTAGCCCCTTGTATATTTCCCTCCCTTTGGGTATATGCAGAATCAGTGCCTATGATGAAATATCATTCTTGTGACTTAGTTATTTACTATCCTGTTGACTTTAAGTCAATTAAAAGAAAGATGATCTGGGTGGGCCAGACCTAATCAGGTAAGCCCTTTTAAAAAAGGACTGGGTCCTTTCTGAAGTCAGAGAAATCCAAAATATGAGAGGGCTGATGGAACGGGTTATAAGACAAAGAACTGCAAGCACCTTCCAGATGCTGAGGTGCAAACTAATAGTTACCAAGTCAACCCAGGCTTAGGCCTACAATTAAAGGAGCTAAAATTTGCCAACAACCAAGTAAGCTTAAAAGACTACCTGGACCTCTAAAAAGAAGGATGGCATTACCGAAATCCTGACCACAGACTTGTGAAACCCAGAGCAGAGAACCCAGTTCAAGTGTGTGCAGGCTTCTGCCCACACTTGGGCCCAATACAGCCCAATAAAAACTAAAATAATAAAGACTGCTTTAATTTGCTGAGATTGTGGTCATTTGTTATATAGCTATATAAACAACAACACCTGTCTCCTGCCCTAAAAGCAGAAGGTGAAGCCACAGTTTGGACCCTATCCCTAAAGCAGTTTCTTCAAACTGCAGGGAAACTAGGTCTTCTTAGCTCATCTCTCCCTTGATTACCCCCTTCTCAATGTCCCCACGCTGATTTTGTTGGTTGGTTGGTTGGTTGGTTGGTTTTGAGGACCAATCTTCCTTAGGATCTCAGTGGAGGAGCTAAGTGTTAATCATTCTCTCTAAAGGCCACAAATTTCCGAATTTGCCCCACATTTTGATGGTCTTAAAGAACTTTCTCCCTCGAGAATCAATCAAGCTCTTTTCCCAGGATGCTATGTAGCTCCCATAACATGGCAGCTGGTAGTTCTTACCACTGCCAGAAAGTAATCATGGCCGCAAAGTATCTATTGTATTTTTGTATTTTTGTTGTGTGTCTTCCATGCTGCTTGTGATTGTGTAGCCCTATTTAAACCTGCTGTGTAGTGTCACCTTTAACATTCTGAGAGTCACTCACTTAAGTATTAGTTTCTCACAAGGCATTATTAATGCTTTTCTTAGTTGTTCTATAGTCTTTTTATTGCTACTGTTTTTGCTGTGCTAGTGACAAATCCAGGCCTACATTTTCTCTTTACAGAATCTTAACTTAGGAAGCAGAACTTGAGTAACTGAAAGCAATAAAAAAGAGGAAGGAAAAGAGGTAGGAAAAAATTCCAATCTTTCACTTATTTCTCATTAAAAGGTCTAATCGGAGCTCTTCCCAAAACAGAGTCCTTTTTTCTAAGGACATCCTCCCCCAGCCAGTTGCACTGTCACATCTGATTCTCCAAATCCAGGACTCTACTCCAATTATGTGATTCTTACCCAAGCACTTCTTTCTCTTCTCTCTCAGGTATCTCACAGTTTTTGTTGAGAAATCTAGACCTTTTTCTTCTTAAGACCAGTTTTTCCGGTCTTATCTCTCTCTGTTCAATTTTGGGCAGAATTCTGTGTCCCAGAATTACAGCAATTTGATAATTCTTCTCAAAAGGAGAGTGGGGAGTGCATGTAGAGAGATTTCTTTGGCAAAACAGTGTTGTGTTTTGCTTGTTTGTTTCTATCCAATAGAGGAGTTAAGGCTATTAAAAAACCATTGAGATTTCTTTTTTTAAATCTCCCATCTGGGTAAATTGACTTAAAAATTCAAATTTGATATTTACAAGTGTAGATATATAAAAAAAAAAAAAAAAACTTAGCCAAAAAGACAGTCTATAGCGCGAAGGAGTCAGGTTTTGAGCCAATGTCTCTTATATGTTCCTCAACATGGTAGGGGTGTCAGTAATGGTTTTTACCCAGAAAATGAGCAAAGTATTTCATAGTATTAGATTTTCATAGTGCAGTGCTTGGAAACATGAATATACGGACTGTGCCCTCTAGGATATTTGTTGAGAGCAAGTTACCAAGAGGGACCACAGAGAAATTCAGGCTTATTATTGCATCCTCACTCAGGTAACCTGATTTACCACAGGTTTCTCCAGAAGTCTTAAACTACCAGAGACCTCCCTAACCTGTCTTTAGTTGTGATGTCTTAGTTTGTATTCTCCATGCACGTTATGTTGACAGGACCAATTGGAGCTTTGAATCTATAGAAGATAGGAAAAGAAAAAAAAATCCCTGGAACTTATGTACAGTGTGGTGATAATTACTATATATTTGAAACTTGTTAAGAGAGTATTTCTTAAAAGTTCTTACCACACACACAAAAAAGTGTCTTTGTGAGGTGGCAAATCTGTTAACTAAACTTATTATGATAGTCATTTTGCAATTGATACATATATCAGGAAGTTGTACACTTTAAACTTATACAATATTATATGTCAGTTATATCTCAGGAAAGCTGGAAACAAAGCAAAACAAAATAATAGCATGCAGAAAGTTAATCAGCACAATTGAGAAAGATTTATTTTTTCTTATTTTATTCTAAAGGGTTTAACTGAAAGAGAGATCAGATTCTGCATTTATAATAAAATCCATGTTTGTAAGTAGGAGGAAATAGAACACCCATAATATTCATCAGAAAAGAAAAAAAAATGAAATACCAAAAAGATTGATCTGATTGTATACAAGACAATCTAAATATTTTAAATGATGTTTTGTTGTGTTTACAACACTAACATTTACATATACAGGTACATGCATATATGTGTTTTTAATATGTGATCTATACATATATGTGTACATATTTTATATATCTGTGCTATTGCTCTGTCTATGCAAATTGCACACAGGATGAAAAGATACTGTTTACAAAACAAATAAGCCTGCTGGGTTTAATCACCACAAACAATAAGTCTTTCTGAACCTGCTGCTAGTAGCATTTGGGTGTCATTTATTAGTGGAGATGTAAAGACCCCTTTGAATTTTTAAAATCCATAGCTGCTGCTTTCCTTACAAGTGTTGATACAGCAATATTCTGACTTGACCTACATTCTCCAGATTACTTTAATATTGTGAAGTTCCCCTTCTTACTACTAAAAAAATGCACCAGGGCAATGGAGTTGGAAGATTAGTAATTGCTTTTTATTCCGAGGACTATGGCCAAATACGTGTTTTCCTTAAGCATCCCATTCTGGGCAACACCTCAACACCTCTATGTCTCAGTGAAATAAATATGCTAACCTGCATTTCTCCTCAGTTAAGTATCTCCATCCCACAAAGTGGTCTGCTATTTCTTAGTGCACTGGGACACTCTAATCCTCTCTCTTCACCAGAAGCCATAACTTTCCTCAGGACTGATAGACCTTTAAAGAAAGTGTATTTGTGTATGTGATAGAGACAGTGAGGGTACAGGTCTTTCACTCCTTGTATACAATTAAACAAGTCTGTGAAAAATATATCATGTAGAATGTTTATTTCTGAACTCCAATCTCACGTTTTTCACAGTTCAAATTTATTTTTTAATAGATTTATGGTTTTACTTCTTGTGTAGTGATAGTCCTAGTGGCAATGATTGATGTGTTTGGTCATGTGTATGTGTGTGTGTGTGTGTGTGTGTGTGTGTATCTGAAATGAAACTATTTCATTCACTATTCAGTGTTTTCAACATTGCCCACAAATCAAAAGCAACCTGTGTTTGCAGCAGTAATCACTGTTTCTAGAATCTGGCTCTGTTTGTGTGACTGCCTCTTCAGTTTGGGCTCTATCCAGATCTTTCGTTAAAAAGTCTTCTTGTTTGGATTATCCTGCCATAAATAGATATACTTGCATCATGTTTCCTAACCTAAAGATGTCTAATTTTTACTCAGTAGAGAGTCTCTTATGAAGTCTTTTTCTTTCTTTCTTTCCTTTAGCTCTTCCATTCAGATCACTACAATGAAAAACCCCCAAATCAGATAGTTGCCAGGTGTCTGTAAAGAGGCAGCCAAGAATATGAAAAGCAAATTAGTAGCCAAAAAATCCTGGTTATATTTTCACTGCCAGCTGTTTCTCAGACCTTGGGAAAGTTACTTATGTCAACTTGCCTCATTTTCTCATTCATGAAGTGGGCATGGTGAATGTCTATCTTGTTTCAATTATGACATTATAAAAAGAAAATACACAATAAAAAGTTACAAATGGGAAGTTTAATACATCTAGAAAAAAAGCTAGAAAGTAGTAGAAGACAAAGACCTTAGAATTATAGTGAGAAGACCCATAGGGAATTTGGAGCCCTTTCCCTACAGGTCTGTTGTATTTTTGCACCTTTTTTTGAGCAGAAATGATGACTCCATTAGTACAAGAGAATCTTCCTAAGGTTGTGTATATAGCAAACAACTACAGAAGGTAGAGTATCTCCTTTTGAGAAAATAACAGGTTTATTTAATGTTCAGTATAATAGAGAGGTTTCCCTGTGGGAAAATCCACCTTACTGCCCATTATAATACATTTGGCTCCCATAAGCTTGAGGCTCCTCTCCTATAACACAGTCTCTAAGTGCCCTAAGTAATACACTTTTTTTTTTTCCTCTGACCCAGTCGTCTCCAGACTTCTTCCAGCATCTATGAAAGTGTGGCAGGCCTACTTAATAGCTGGTAAGGAGGTTAAACTTCCAAACAGTCAGTTTTTGGCTGACTGACCAGAAGGTCTGACCTCAACTGCAGTATTTATGATGGGAATTAAAACAACTCACTTAAAATGATCAGATTTCAGGTTTTTTTCATATTATGGTACTGGGGACTTAGCCTAATACTTTCTTTTTTTAATAAAAAACATTTTATTTATTTTTGAGAGAGAGAGAGAGAGACAGAGAGACAGAGTACAAGTGGGGAAGGGGCAGAGAGAGAGGGAGACACAGAGTCTGAAGCAGGCTCTGCATTCTGAGCTATCAGCACAGAGCCTGATGCAGGGCTTGAACTTGTGATCCGCAAGACGTGACCCGAGTCAAAGTTGGATGCTTAACCGACTGAGCCACCTAGGTGCCCCTAGCCTAATATTTTCTAAATAACATCAAGTATTAAAGACCATGGTCCCAGAAATGGAATGGGGAAAGAGATGAGAAATAATGGAGTTGTATTTATTGAACTCTATTGTTGATGGAGTAGTTGCAGTATCATTTAGTGCTTATGTGACTTAGGGAAGTAGGTCAATATGTAAATAGTAATGTTAATGCTAACATTAGAGTTAAAGATTTCTAATTTAATATCTCATACAGTTTATGTTAAAAGCAAGTTTTGGACTTAATTATATCACATAATTATTCATAAGATGGCATATAGAGTCACAAAAAGCATATTATATATTTTATAACTTCCTTGATCTCTGCTTTTTTTTTTTTGTTCTAATAGCACCTTGCATGAAAATACATTCAAGAAAATCGCAAAGATACTTTAGTGGCACGATTCATCCTATAACATGATCAAAGTCAGAGAGCAAGGATACTCAGAAGGTGTAACAGAAGGAGGAAACTGAAAGAACGGATGATACCAATAAGAAAAATAGCAAAATGGCAGATCTAAATCCAAGCCTATCAACAAATTATCTAAACACCACAATGAGGCCAAGATTATGATATGAATGCAATGCCAGCCCCCAGCGATGTACTGCCTAAAAGAAAACCACTTTAAATATAAAAGGAGAAATAAGTTAAAAGTAAAAGTGTATCATGCTAACACAAGTCAAAAGAAAGCTCAATTACTTATATTAATGTCAAGGTAGATTTCAAAGCAAAGAATAATACTAGAAATAAAGAAAGTTGCCTCATAGTGATAAATGGATAGAACGTCAAGAAACCTCCTCAAGAGGACTCAGCAATCCTAAATGCTTAGGTGGCTAATGACAGCGCTTCAAAATACATTAAGTAAAAATTGATAAAACTGAAAGTAGACATAAACAAATCTCTATTTATAATTGAAGACTTACACACTCTTTTCAGTAATTAATATTGCAAGTAAACAGAAAATCAGTTAGGACATGGCGTACCAAAACAGCACTATCAGCAAACACCCAATTATGACATTTCTAGAACTCTCCAGTCAACAGCTGCGGAATATACATTCTCTTCACATGAACATAAAACATTTTCCAAGGTAGACAATAGGTCTCCATAACATCTAAAAGTATTCAAATAATAGAAAGTATGTTTTCGGATCACAGTATGTCAATTATCTGTAAATTGATTTATAGATGCAATGCAGTCTCAATCAAAATCCCAGCAGTCTTTGTGGAAAATAACAGCTAAATTGGTTCTGAAATTTGTATGGAAATACAAAGGAGCTGGAATCATCAAAAAAGTTAAAAAAAGGAGAAGATAGCTGGAAGACTTGTACTCCCTAACTTAAAGACTTATATAAGTACAGCAATGAAGGAAGTTTGTTATTGGTGTAAAGATAATAAAAAGTAACAATGGAATAGAAAAGAGAGCCCAGAAATAGACCCACACACATATGGTTAATTGATACCTCTGTCAAAACAGAGGTATCAAAGTAATTCAATAGGAAATAGATCATCTTTTCAAAAAATGGTGTAAGAAACTTTAAATAGTCACACACAAAAAATGAATTTTAGCCCATCCTTCACACAGTATAAAATATTAATTCAAATGATTAATAGATCTAAATATAAAAGCTAAAGTGTATTTCTAAATTCTAAAATGATTTTTTAGTGTAAAATCTTAGTGACCTTAAGTTTGGCAAAGACTGCCTAAGTAGATACCAAAAGCACAAACTCTAAAACAATTTAAAAAAAAGATTCTTTGGATTTCCTAAAAGTTTAAAACTTTTCTTTTAAAAGAAAAACGCTATTAAGTAAAAGAAAATCTCACCTACAGACTGGGAAAAAGTAATTTCAAAATACACATATGGCAGATTTTTTTTTTAATCTAGACTATGTAGCACACTCACAAGTGACAATAAAACAAACAACCCAATTTAAAACAGCCAGATTTTGAATAACTTCACCAAAAATGAGGGTGACAAAATTGGTGAAGGGAGTCACAGGTACAAACTTCCAGTTTTTAGGTAAGTAAGACCTGCAAATGTAATATACAACATGATGACTATAGTTAATGATACTGCATTATATATTTGAAAATACCTAAGAGTAAATCTTTAAAAGTTTCATCACACACACACAAAATTGTAACTATATGTTGTGATAAATATTAACTGAATTTATAGTAAATGTTACTTAACATTAAGTAAAAATTGATAAAACTGAAAGTAGACATAAATAAATCTCCAATTATAATTGAAGACTTACACATTCTTTTCAGTAATTAATATTGCAAGTAAACAGAAAATCAGTTAGGATATATATATATTATTTATTATATATTATCTTATACAAATACTATCCATGGTTATTATATAAATATATACATTTATATATACCTACAACAAATACAATGTTATGTCAACTATATCTCAATATTTTAAAAATGAAAACAATTAAAAATTTAAAAAATCTATATAGTGAGCAAACAATAACAAGAAAACATATGCTACATTATTAGTTATTAGAGAATGCAAATTAAATTGAGTTGAATTTCTACTACACATTTAATATCTTGACTAAAATTTAAAAGATTGAATATGTTAGGTGTTAGAAAGCATTTGGAATAACTGAAAACTCATATGCTGTTAGCAGGAATGTAAAATGGTACATTTTGTAAAACCCTTTGGCAATTTCTTAAAAAGTTAAACATACTCTTGTCTCAAGACCTAGAAATTCTACTAGATTTTATACAAGAGAAAAACCGTATATGTCCACAAAAAGTGTTTTGCATAATGTTCTTAGCAGATTTGCAATAGCCTTAAAATGGGGGAGGGGGACAAACAAAAACACAGAATCTAATAACAGATCAATGAATAACTAAATTTTATTATATTCATAGAGTAGAATATTATTTAGCAATAAACATAATGAATTGATGATACATGCAATGAACATAGATTAACTTCAAAATAACTATAGGGTGAAAGAAGACATACATGGAGATGCTATTTGATTCTATTTTTATGAAATTCTAGAATATTCAAAATAATCTACAATGACAGAAGAAGATTAGTGATTATCTGAAGACCAGGAAGTGTGAAAGGAGTGGGAAAATACTGAGAGGGACTCGAGGAAGTAATTACCAAGTGGTATAAGTGATCCCAAGGGTGTACATTTATGCCAATGATGTACATGTTTATTATCATCATTGTACACTTTATTTAAATTGTACACTTTCAGTATATACAATTTGTTATAGTCAATTATATCTAAAGCTGTACCAAAGGGAAAAAATAACACTCTGTGGCCATAAATTCTTGTCAGAATCAAGTATATGATATCCTGAAGTATATTGACTCCTGGACTATCTAGATTGTCTTATACTGCTCATGAAACAATGAAAGGATCTTGTACATTGTTGGTGGGAATGTCAATTGGTACAGCTACTGTGGAAAACAATATGGAGTTTCCTCAAAAAATTAAAAGTAGAAATATTGGGGGGCCTGGGCGGCTTAGTAGGTTAAGCATCCAAACTCTTGACTTCAGCTCACGTCATGATCTCATAGTTCGTGAGTTCAAGCCCTGCATCAGATTCTGCACTGACAGCATGGAGACTGCTTGGCATTCTCTGTCTCTGCCTCTGCCCTTCTGCTCATGTGCTCTCTCTCTTTCTCTCTCTCAAAAAAAAATAAATAAATAAACATAAAAAAATAGAAATGTCATTTGATCCAATAATTCCACTACTGGGTATTCACACCCCACCCCCCTGGACAACCCCCAAAACTCTAATTAGAAAATATATATGCTCCCTTGGGGCACCTGGGTGGCTCAGTCAGTTGAGCATCTGACTTTGGCTCAGGTCATGATCTCGTGGTTTGTGAGTTTGAGCCCTACGTCACGTTCTGTGCTGACAGCTCAGAGTCTGGAGCCTGCTTCAGATTCTGTGTCTCCTCCACTCTCTCTGTACTGCCCCACTCACAATGTCTCTCTCTCAAAAAGAAATAAACATTATAAAATTAAAAAAAGAAAATCTTTATCCACCTGAATATTTGTTGCAGCATTATTTACAATAGTCAAGATACAGAAGTAACCTAAATGCCCAACAGTAGAAAAGATAAGGAAGATGTGGAACACACACACACACACACACACACACACACACACACACACAAAGGAATACTACACAGCCATAAAAAAGGATGAGTTCCTGTCATTTGCAGCAACATGGATGAATCTAAAAGGTATTATGCTAAGTGAAATAAGTCAGACTGGAAAAGACAAATACTATCTGATTTCAGTAATATGTGGAATCCAAGCAAATGAATAATCAAACAAACAAAATGCAGAAACAGACCGATGAATATAATGAATGAACTGATAGTTTCCAGAGGGGAGAGGATGGCGGGTGAGTGAAATGAGTGATGGGGAGTAAGAGATGGTAGCTTCCAGTTATGGAATAATTAAGTCATGGGAATAAAAGGCACAGAATAAGGTATATAGCCGATGGCATTGTAATGGCATTGTATAGTGACAGATGGCAGGTATACTTGGGGTGAGAAGAACATAGAGTAAAACTTGTTGTACACCTGAAACTAATTTAACATTGTGTATCATCTATACTCAAAAACAACAGAGAGAGAGAGAGAGAGAGCAACAAATTGCAGTGCCTGATCCAAAAGTGGTACATGAATTGAGGAGAAAAAAAAAATGCTGTAAAAAACATTTTTAGGATAATTGGAAAAATTTTAATATGGCCTGGATAATAAGATTGTATTACTACTTTTTTAAAAGGTGAAGTATGTCCAATATTATTCATGTAAGTTAACAGAGTCTCTAGTGCTGTCTAGAGATCAAGAGAGCTAAAGCATTTGTAGAATTTTCGAGCCATCTCTGGAGTATGCAATTCAAATTAGAAGCTTTCAAATGATATCTGGCCAGCCCTTGGATAAGTATTCTCTATTAGAAAAACTAACCATCCCTACTTTACAAATTAAAATTAGCAGGCACATGAGTATGTGTGCACACACACTAACATGTATATACCCATATACAACAAATTATTAACAACAAGATCACTCATTACCTAACTTATCGTAGCCTTGTTTTTCACCTCAATAAAAAAACAATGGTATCATTTACATTGCTGTGAAGATCAAGAGAGAAAATATATGTAAAACAAAACCATGAATACATAGTAAGTATTCAATACTTATTTAATGTAGACTAAACTTCTTTACTATAGCAAAGAAAACCATCTCATGGAATATCCTCTTCCTGACTTTGCCAGTTCTCGGAGTTTCAGCGATTGTCGAGAGATTGCTTCTGTAACTTCAGTGTGGACTATTAATAATCAGGAGATGTATGAAAGTCTCCCCCTACCCCCAAACTCCCATTCTCCTTTTCTCTGACTTGAGAGAGAGAGAGACAGAGAGAGAACTGCTTCTATTATACTACGTTCAAAAGGAGATAATAGAGGCCATTTATTTTTATAGCCTAGTGGTTTTCAGCCTGACTGAATATTAGAATCAAATGAGGAATTTTTAAAATACCTGTAACTGGTACCCATCTTAGACCTTAGAATCCCTGAGGGTGTGGTCCAAGTGTCAGGCTTTTAAAAAGCATCTTGAGTATTATAATGTCTAGAAAAGACTGAGAATGATCAAGTAACATATTCTGTTAAGAACTTTACTACTTTACTAAATTAATACTCCAGAAACTCCATGAAATTAGAAAATTATTCCAGATTATACACACACACACACACACACACACACATATATATATAATATATACACATACCTTTACCGGGAATAGCAAAGATGCATACATATATGCATATAAAATGTAAAAAGAACTTAGTCAAATAAAAAGTGACACTTTTTAAATGCATTTTTGAGTCACTCTTTCCTGCCAGTAAATGGTTCTTTTCCTGACATGTTCTTTCACTTTTGACTCCCTGCAAATTACCTATGTATTATAAAAAGTTGACATAGCCCATCTGATCACTTTTTACTGTGTGCTTTAAAGCATTTATTAAATTTATTAAGCTGTGCTTACTGTGAGTACATTAAACCCCAAACAAAAATTAAATCAAGATGAATCAAACCTGGGGACTGGTAGCAGATGCTAGCCGTCCCACTTAATTGTCTAACAGCATATGCAGAGAGACAATCTCCAAGGCAACTGAGACATAAAACCACACAAAGATTTGATTTTGTTGATTGAAGTCAACACCTTGAATTGCACAATGAAGAAGAAGAAGAAAAAGAAAAGGAAGCCATTGCACAGAATAGGTTATGCTGGTTAGTGTAAAGGATAGTAATCAGGATCTGTAGAAATTACCATGGTATGCTGAGGCTTAAAGCTCAGCTTAATGCTGAAGATTATGCTATTGATAAACAGACTCAACCCTACCCAGGATAGCAAAAATACATATATATATGTATATGTATATATATATGACATTCCTGCTATTTAAAATTTCTACATAGAGCTTTGGTCTAAAGACATTGTCCACTGGTCACTGGGTGTGAAGATATGTACTCTCAGTCTCAGCATGGTGAATGACTGCTTTCAAAATTTAGGAGCACTATGAATTTCCCTTATAAAAAAGGTAAAAACAAGGAGAGTACCATTTAAAAAAATCATCAGTCATAACAGAAGAGGAAGATAGGGTCCAGGTCGTTATACAAAGGAGAAATGCAAACAAAAGGATATACTGAGAAACTAGCATTACTTCACTCTGAAAAGAAGAATGATTTATGTAAAATCCAACCTTTCAGGATTCCTCTATATAAGAGATTGTCCTTAAACATTTAGTCTGCAACTTGGCTATAATACCTCGTACTTTATCATTGCCTGTAGAGTCTGATGCATCCCTTATTCTTTCTAAACCATAGTGAAATGCACACTGACAAACTCAGGAATCACATCCTTTTTTGCCTAGTAACAAACTGCTTAAAAATCTGGCTCCTTGAAATTAACAATCATG
>CM053567.1:165311184-165499632 GCA_028646485.1 Cryptoprocta ferox
GGTCATAATCTCATAGTTCATGAGATTAAGTACTGCCTTGGACTCTGCACTGATAATGTGGACCCTGCTTGAGATTCTCTCTCTCCATCTCTCTCTCTCTCTCTCTCTCTCTCTCTCTCAACCCCCCCTCAAAATAAATAAATAAACTGTAAAAAAATTAATGGATTGGTTTCAGCTAGTTAATTCTCTCCTGACCTAAGCTGGCCTCATTTATTCATCTGTGGTCAGCTTTTGGTCAGCTCAGTAGATCTGACTAAATGATGGCCAGGTATTAGGGACCACTGGGCCACATGACCTGTCTCATACAGCAGTCTAATCTGGTCTCATTTACATGGTGACAAAATGTTCCAAAAGCATCAAGTACAAATGCTTTCCAAGTTGATCCATGCTTTCCACTTTCCAGTTTCCTGTTGGCTGAGGCCAGTCACATAACCAGTGCAGATTGTTGGGGTGGAGGAGACTCCATTTCTCAACAAAAGGAAAATTATGATCATTTTTGCAGTCTCTCCTTTCCTTCCTTCTGGCAATAACCATTCACATTCTTTCCACATGAAAATTATATTCTCTCCCAAGACTCAAAATTCCCATTCAGCCTTGGAGTCTAGAAACAAATACCTTTCATGTCCTGTTGAAGTTCTCTTCATCTAAGAAAACCCATGAACTTCCTACACTCTAAATAAATTAATACTTCTTATCCCTGATAATCTTATGCTTATATTTATTTTTCATTGCTCATGGTGCATTTTTTGTTATCTGAGTACCAGCTTTCCTTCTAGAATGAGTACACGGGCAGGGTCAGTATTTCATATATGTCTGCATATCCAGTCCTAATCATTATTTTCATATGGCCATATTCTATAAACATTTTTTTGAATGAAGAAATGATTGAATAAATGAATGACAAAGTTCATAGCCTGATGATGGAAGGAGGTATTCTTTATATAATCTTAACTAAGCTATTTTTTGCAAGGCTAATCTAAAGTTGAGCTTTTATGGAATTGCAAAGAGGCAAAAGTTCAACATGACAATATCCAAACGAATCTTTAATAAGTGACTATCATGTCATTTTTCAACCTTGGCTGTCACTGCCTGATAACTCAGAAATTATACATAAACTCACAGGCATAAGAGGAAAGAATTGGGTCAATTCAGAAAAATATCAAAGGTCCATCTGATTTCTAAAGGTTTTCTACTGGCTTGATGTTATCTATCACATCATTTTGGCCATTTGGTTTTTCACAAAGTTTAAATAAATATATATGAGACACAGTAAATCTTTTTATCTTTACACCTCTGATATTTTAAATCAGTAGAGTCCAAAAGACTTAGGTTTATTTAAAATATAAAAAAGAGATTACAAATTTAAAAAACAAATCTACGTAGGTATTTTTAAAGTAGAGCATTGATGGGCATTGTTTTTTATATCAATTTATATTTACTACTACTACCAATGTTTTGTCTGTGTAGGAGCATCTTTATAAGTGGGCATATTTGTATTTCTCTGTGTTTCTTATTTCTGCATTACTATATTATCTGCATAATGGGATTAAGGTATCTTTGTATACATTGTGTGTATACTTGTTTCTTCTATATGCAAGGGCTTGTCAAGGGATCGTGGGGAAGTTCAGAAGATGACTTTATAGGAGCACTTCAAAATTATATGGCTATAGTGTAGTTTGTAGCATGTGTCTGCTTATGACAGGAACATATATGCGAATATACCTATAGACCCTCTATAACTGCCCTTAAAGCAACTACTTAGTTCAGTTGAGGCATCTGCCTACTAGACAATTTTCAATAATTTAATTTATTTTTAAAAGTGTTAAGATTACTAGTGGAAAAAAATTCTAGAGTCCATCAGATTAGTCTTCTAACTGTTGCTTTACATTTCTCAGTAGCCTTGAGTGAACTATTTGCCAGATGTCAGTGAATTAGCATCACACATAAAATAGTTCTGTTAGATGGTTTCTAAATGCATATCTGTGGTGAATACTGGACCCACCACTAACTATATATGTGACTTTGGGCAAATTATATCCCTGAACTTCTATTTTTTTCATTTGTGCAATGACTATACTAATACATTCTGACTCGAGTGTGTGACAACATAAAATACAATCAGATAAGGATTGCATGAAATGATTAGCTTAAGTAGGGCACAGTGTTTGGCATGTGAAAGGTGATGAATAAATCTAAATAAGTCCAATTCCTTGTAAAGAGTAGTATAAGAGGGAGAATACATATAAGGACACAGTATTACTTTATTTGTATTGTTTGTACCAATACAAACACTATCCATTTTTGTACTATACTAATCACAATTCATTTTTTTACTGTACTAATTTTGTATTATACAAATTATTTTGTTTGAACCATTACCAAAAAAAGCCTCTTATGGAACACTAGGAAATAAGAGATACAGTCTTTTCAAAATTTTCATCTTCAAAATTAAGTAAAGTGATTTGAAAGCAAAAATAATTAAACGTCAGAACTATTTACCATAAACCATTAGTATCTTAATTCAAGTATAAACTTTTAGATCAGATTGACTCTTATTCCACTAAAAATCCAAAACTAGATAGTAAAAAATAACCCATCAGTTCATAGATGCTTGGGTATTATTCCCCTCTTCATCCAATTTGAAAATTAGGCTCCCTCTTTTTTCACTTAAGATAGTCATGAAATAGTAAGAATATTATAGTATACTTTCTATAAAGTATCTCCTATTATGAATACTCTGAAATAATAATGTGTCTTCTAAGACACTCCATCACTAATATTTTAAAAGACTATTTTTCGAGTGGTTTTGAGAGGAAGATACAGAGATATCCCATATGGACCCTGCCCCACACATGCACAACTTCCGCCACCATAGTGGTACATGTTACCATTGATAAACCTACATTGACACATCATAATATATTTTTTTCAATTTTAGGTTTTGGATTTCTTCACACTTAGCAAGGTAAGTCCTTCCCATTTTCTCCCCTTATTTGTCAATACTAGCTTCTCCACTAAGGGAGATAAACATTAGGGCACTCAGAATATTTACATTGATGAATTGTCAATTAATATCTCTTAAGTTTAATTAAAATTCTGTGCATCAAAAGAGCTAATTAGAAAATATATAGATATTGACAGAGATATAGGATTTGTTGGTATAAGACATAAGCATACTGGATTAATTGAAAATCGATAGCACATTTTGACCTGGTATTTTTAAAAGGGCATTTGGGAATATAGTCTAAGTATTTTTTCCCACTTCATATATATTCTCCTTTCTCTGGCTCCATTTTACTTAACCAGCTAGATTTTTTTTTAAGTGGATAATTTATACATCAAACTCTAAGGGTTGTTTTACGTTCCCATCTCCTTTAATGCACTATCACAACAACTGGCTTTTATTCAGCTTAGTGAGGGCTGTTTATTTTCTTTATTATTTAAGAGAGAGAGAGAGAGAGAGAGAGAGAGAGAGAATCCCAAGCAGGCTCCATACTCTCAACACAGGACCCAATGAAGGGCTCAAACTCAGGAACCATCATGACCTTAGCCAAAATAGAGTCAGACTGAGCCACCCAGGTGTCCTGTAAGTGCTTGCTTGCTTTTCTTTCTTTCTTTCTTTCTTTCTTTCTTTCTTTCTTAGCATTTATTTATATTCAAGAGAGAGGGGGAGAGGCAGAGAGAAAGAGGGGCACAGAATCTGAGGCAAGCTCCAGGCTCCGAGCCAGCAGCATAGAGCCTTACGTGGGGTTTGGACTCATGAACTGTGAGATCTCATGACCTGAGCAGAAGTCAGATGCTTAACTGACTGAGCCACCCAGGCGCCCCTATAATAAGAGATAAGTCCTATTTCTATAAGTGCTATTTCTAATGTATGAAAGAAATAAACAGCCCAAAATAGAATTTCTTCTTAACTTAGGTATCACAGTAAGTATTATATTGAATGGTTATAAAAGTTCCTCTGAATAAATAGTGCAGATTAAAAATACACTATTCCATATTATTTTCAGGACTGTGGTTGGGTAAAAAAGTTATCTTTTCTTCCTATGCTTAACTCTGGTTTCTAAGCACTGAAATTTTTCTAGGTTGACACAGGTTGTAATTTTAAGATGAACATTTAGAAATTTCTCCACTCCTACATAGTACTGGAACAAGTGAGGCAAGAAGCCATTTATTAATGCTTTTCAGAGTAAGACTTATATTTGGGGACAAAACATGATATGGGATCTCTAATAATAAAAAATGTTAAAAATCATAGTCAAACAAGTATTAATTTCTTACTTTTAAAACATTCATTAAAATAAACTTATTAATTAGATTGCATTTGGTAAAATAAAAATAAGTTTAAAAAGAAATATACTGATATAAGAGAAGTGCTTTCTCTTAAAAAGAATAACTTGGCCTTTATCAAAACCAGCCACATATTTCTGTCTTAATCTGCAAATTTCCCTTAATACAGTGGTGTCTGATTATTTTTTATTTTACCTTGATTCCATTTACTTACACAGAGTCCATCAAAACAGTTATTTTATCAGCAATTCTCAAGCACAAGGATACCATCCCAAGGGTAACATAAAGGAATCAAATACCTCCTCTTATATTTACCCTTGACAAAATTTCAACTGCAAATATAACTCAATGTATTAGGTAGAATCCCTAAAATGTTTCTTAGATTTCTGATCATAATTATGGAGACAGAATATGATATACCATTCCCATTATTATGCTATATTTCACATTTGACCTTAAAATAAGGAGATAATCTAGGTGACCCTTCTTTAACCCACACACCCTTTAACAGCAGAGAGTTTTCTCTGGCTGGTAGCAGAAGGGCAAGTCAGACTCCATCCATGAGAGGGATTGGACTCATCCTCATGGGCTTTGAAAGGTGCCATGGGACAGGGAATGTTAGCAGCCAATAGAGGCTAAGAGCCAGCAATAAACAAACAAACAAAACCTCAGTTCTTTTCTTAAGACATAGCTGCTGAATTTGACCAGCATCCCAAATGAGCATGGAAATAGATTCTTCCAGAATATCTAGTTAAGAACCCAGCCTGATTGAAATCTTGATCTCAACCTTGTGATACCCTTAGGGAGAAAACCCAATTGAGCCCATGTAAGCTTTTGACCTATATAACTGTGAGATAACAAACAGGTGCTGGTTTAAATTGCTAGTTTCTGGTAATCTGTTGCCTAGCAATAGAAAACTAATGCAGTCTAATTCAATTCTTTTCATGATTTTTGGAGCAGATCTTACTTTCCAAATGAAATCTTTGTAGAAAGTCACTATGTAAAACTTCTATAAACAGAATTTCTCAGATTAAAAAGGTGGTCAATTCTGCATATCAGCAATGGCCCTCACTTTATCCCATATGGCTGTACCACTGAACATCAGAAATCTTCAGAAGTCCAGGAGAATCCTTGACCACTAAAGCAAGTATTACTTGAGTCTGGAATATCAGAGCCAAAGAGTAAGGAGTTTCAAATTAAGTTTATTCCTCTGTTCCTGATACAGGATACAAATAACTCTCAATTAGTCACTTGGATTTATCAAAGTTTAGATGCACAGCTTTTACTTATAACTTTAAAAAACTTCCTACATCCAAATTCTGGAAAGAGCCCTATAAACTTCTTGATCTAAACAGAAAATAGCCTACTGCTAGTTCTAAACTTCTTTTGGGCTCAAATCGAAGGAAAACATAAGAGAAAGCATGTGATGGCATATATCCCATTGCAGTGATTTCTTTCCCAGCTGCAGAGCATGCAAAAATAAAAGTCTTCCCACACACTTCCCGAAAGCAGTGGACCTTTTTATGAGTGAATGTCATCATTAAGAACAAAACAAAACAAAATACTGAACAGCTATATTGTGGCAGAGAAATGAACTCTTTGAACAAAGGATCCTCAAGAAAACAAATAGATTTCTTGAGAAAGCAAGCAATGTGAAAATGTAAAACTCTTTTCAATTTAAAAACCATAAGATGCCTTTTAAATGATATTCTGAGAAATGTCTGAGAAGGATCATCTATTTTTACACTAATTATTGGGTGAATTATTAGCTTTTGTATTAATTGGCTAATATCCTCTAAGCTGAATTTGTACATGCAGAATTTCTCTTTCCATGCACAACATACTTCTGTCTTTTCTTTTCACTGAAAGGTGTTTGTTGAGCTTTTAAAACAGAAGTTCTTGGAAACAGGTAATCAACTGAATATCTTTTGGGGGATACTTTTCCTGTGTGATAGAACATTGCTGCAGAGCAAATCACAGGGCTTGCTTTGGCAGAAGTATGGCTGGTACCTCTGTGTGAATGCTGTTTTTTGTTTGTTTATTTTATTTTTGTTTTTGTTTTTAAGTATTCCTAGTAGAGCTTCAAGCAGCTATTACTAATTTGTTTAGGATGTTTTTAATAAGATCCATGTGAATAAAGGTTCTAAATACATGATCTTTCTGTATGCTGTTAACAATATTTGAAGTAGATTAAATACCGCATACTCATTTTGCTTATTTTGGAAATACTAGAAGAAAAAACAAATAAGCAAAAACCTTATAAATAAAAATAAAATAAATACAAAAGACTGAGTATCCTGCCTAATGCATTCTTCTAGGTTATCTGGTTCTATGTTTCTGTTATTGTCTTTGAATTCTACAACTCTATGTTTTAGGAAAAAACAAACAAACAAAAAAGCAAAACAACAACTGACAGCAATATCAATGACGCCTGTCCATAGAAATGCAAATGAATTTTATCCAGTGAATGTAGTTGATCATTGCCCTGTGGATATTGACCAGTTTTGCATCTAATTTGCAAATTCATTTCAACATTCCTGATTGCCTAACACATGTTATTTGAATTCTTTGAATCAGTTGTAGTATCTTATTGGTTTCTTCATTAATTAATATGTTCATTGCTTTTCTATTGCTGCATAACATTACCACAAGCATAGCACAACAACACAAATGAATTGTTGCACAGTTTCTGCATATTGGCAGTCTGGCATGGCTTAACTGGGTCCTCATGTAATCAAGATATGGCTCAGGTTGTGATCTAATCTAAGGCCCAGGGTCTGGTTGCAAGTTCTCTGGGTCACTGGCAGAGCTCAGTTTCTTGTTGATTATAGGACTGAGACCCTCAACTCCTACAGACTTCCTGCTGTCCCCTGTCATGTGGCCCTCTCCACAGCATAGCGATTTGCTCCTTCATGGTCAACAGCAAAATGTCTTTGCAGCTTCTACTCCCTCTAATTTCCTCCATCCCAGTACTTGAGATCTGCTAATTAGGTCAGGCCTACCCAGAATGTGGAAGTCAGAGTGAAGGGTTATAACATACACCAGAGTTCCAGAAAGAGAAAACAGAAAAGACATTCAATTAAGAGGTAATGGCTGTGGGGCACCTGAGTGGCTCAGTCAGTTGAGCATCTGACTCTTGATTTTGGCTCAGGTCATGATCCCAGAGTCATGGAATTGAGTCCAATGTCAGGCTCCATGCTAAGCTTAGGATTTTAGGATTCTCTCTCTCTCTCTCCCTCTGCCCCTTTCCCACACTTGTGCTTTTTCTCTCTCTCTCTAAAAAAAAAAAAAAAAAAGGTAATGATTGAAAATACTCCAAGACTATTGAATGTACCAATGTTCAGGTCTAGAAAATCCAGTGAATTCCAAGTGAGATAAAAGGAAAAACACATTATTTCACATAATTTTCCTTACGGTATGATATAGGAACTCTAAAGAATATAAGATGATTTGAAATTCAGCCAACAAAAGATAAATTAACTACCAAAATAGACTTCAAAGTAACTTCTCTATGTAAACAATTGAAGTCAGAAAGCAGTGGAATAAAATCTTTAAGGTCAAAAGAATTTTCTGGCAAACTAACTTTACACCAAGCAAAATTACCCCTTAAATGTAAAGGTGAAATATGGGGCACCTGGGTGGCTCAGTAGGTTAAGGGTCCAACTCTTGATTTCTGCTCATGTCATGATCTCAGTTTGTGAGATAGAGCCCTGTGTCAGGCTCTGGGCTGCTTGGAATTCTCTCCCTCCCTCTCCCTCTCTCTCTCTCTCTCTCTGCTCCTCCCCTGCTTGTGTGCACACACACACACACTCTCAAAAATAACTAAATAAACATTAAAAAAAATTTAAAGTGAAAGTGAAATAAACAAATTTTCAGACAAACATTAGCCAAGAAAGGTTAACCTCAACTAATGGTGACTAACAACAATTCTAAAGGAGGTATTTCAAGAAAGAAGGAAAATGACTCCCCAATGTAGACTGAATTACAAAAAAAAAAAAAAAAAAAAAAACAGACAAAAACCAAAATGGATAAAAATAATAATAATTGGACAGATCTAAGCCATTGGCAATATAAAATTTTAAAATGCCTAATTTGGGGTGATTTGTTATAAATAAACTAGAATTAATATACTGAACAGTGAAAGAATATATGCAGGGTAAGTCTTGATAGAACTTAAGCATTCCAAAATGTTTTGTTATTAGGGAGGGAGGTAAGGATACTAAATGTCTTTAGAATTTAAGTGTGCTTCATAAAGTAGCAAGAGTAATAACACTCAAGATAGGCATGGTATACGTGTAAATTTTTTTTTATTCAATACAAACATTTATTAAAAACCCACTGTTTGCCAAACATTGTAAGAATTCTCAACAAATGAAAATTAAAATGACATTCCTCCCTAAAATTATCCAGATGAATGGAGAGAGAAACACTAATTCCAAAGTACTCAATTCCTTAATATAACAGTATAAGAGAATTGATATTGCTTAGCCTGGCATTTTTTTTCCAACAGAAATGCAACTGGCATTTTGGGTGGGATTATTCTTCTTTGAATTCTTTAGATGTTGCCCCTTAGACATTGTGGAGGTTAGCCTTGCAGCTGCATTTTTCAGTCATTATGGCATTCACCTTAACAACTGAAAAAACCCCATTCCATATTTCCAAATGCCCCCTGAGAGACTGGGATGACCCTCTTTGAGAACACTGTTAGTAGACAGTATCTACTGATGCTGGCAAACCCTGTGGTAGAAGGTCTGTGAAAGCAAAGGATCTAGGAACCCACTTAGGTCTATCTAGATTTTCATGTATTCATGCAAGGCTACACTGTTTATAGCCATCTTAGTTAAAAGGCAAAGAGTAGGGGTGCCTGGGTGACTCAGTCGGTTAAGTGGTTAGGTGTCTGACTCTTGATTTCTACTCATCATGATCTCACAGTCTATGAGATCAAGCCCCACATTGGGCTCCAAGCTGACAGTGTGGAGCCTACTTGGGATGCTGCTCTTTCTGTCTGTCTGTCTCTCTCTCTCTCTCTTTCTCTGACTCTCCCCCACTTGTGCTCTCTCTGTTTCCCTCTATATATAATTAATTAATTAAAAGGCAAAGAATATTATTAAGATATCTATAATTCAATTTAAAATATTTCAGTATAGGCAGCATGATATTACCTATTTACTAATGATTTACATTTGAAATAAATTCTAGGTACAGTCATTTGCATTAATCAGGAATTCACACAAATATGGTGGGTTATCCTTCTTATCACAAAGTCTTTGTGACTGAGGTAGGTACAAGAAGAGCTTCAGTTACCTTTAGCTCCTATTGACACAAGAGGCTTTCCTGAATAACAAAGTGGCCTGAAGAAGTGGGTTGTCATAGTGCAATAGTGGACTGGCTGAAATATTTTAGAGATACCTCCAATCCTGACAGAATAGGAATGCTCTCCATAGGAAACTGACCTCTGCTATCGAGGTCACGCCTAATGCAAATACTGGAGAACTTTGAAAAAGGCAAGATTTAGCTATTCCACTGCCACGTCCCAAGCCACAGTATATATAACTTCTAAACAAGTATGATGGGGGAAATGAGATGACAAATAAAGAACGTTAAAATGTCAGATCAGTCTAGGGGCCCCTAGGATCTCAGTCTAGCACCATCAGTCCAGGTGTCTCTGTCAGTTAAGCGTCTGATTTCAGGTCAGGTCATGATCTCACAGTCTGTGAGTTTGAGCCCTGTAGTCAGGCTCTGTGCTGAGAGCTCAGAGCCTGGAGCCTGCTTCGGAGTCTGTGTCTCCCTCTTTCTCTGCCCTTCCCCCATTCATGCTCTGTCTGTGTCTCTCTCTCAAAAATAAATAAATATTAAAAAAATGTCAGATCAGTCTAAAAGATGTCAAGAAAGGAATTAAAAGTGGACAAATAGCAAGTAATAAGGTAGTAGAAATAAATGTAAGTGGATGTAAATGTAAACGTTCTAGTTAAAAGAAAATGTTTACAATTTTGGTTTAAAGACATGCTAGCTCCATGAAATAAATCTGAAAAAGGAAGTTGAAAGTCAAAGGCTGTTTTAAATAAATAAATAAATAAATAAGATTTTTGGATGAATTACTTAAACATAATAATGGTTTATATTAATATCGGATGTCATAATTAAGAAGGAAAACATTATCAGAAATTAATGGGATTACTACATAGTGATTAAAAAGGTCAATTTACCAGGAAGATACCATTTTAAACATGTATGTACTTAATAGTGTAGCTTCAAAATATCTAAAACAAAAAAAAAAAAAAAAATTAAACACTGAGAAGAAATTGACCAATCTGTTACTAAAGAGATTTTATCACACCTCCCAATGTTGATCTCATCTTAGGACATAAAGCATGCCTTAATAAATCTCAAATAAGTGAAATGAAATAGGTTCATACATCCTACCCTCCCCCCACCCCCACCCCCCCAACCATTCTCCAGGGTTTGGTGTGAAGCCAACAAATTAAATTCAGGTATATAAAAAGGAAGAGAGGAAATGGTAGATGAGATATTTATTGCTTTGTGACACTCTGAAACTAAGTACAAGTTGAATAGTAAAATAATGTCCTACTTTCCTGGACCTTAAGTCCTAATAAAAGCAGGTTTGGAGAGTATAGATAAGAGAAGTGTGAAATGTGTATTTCCACTTTTTTTTTTAAATGTTTTATTTATTTTTGAGAGAGAGAGAGAGAGAGAGAGACAGCACGAACAGTGGAGGGAGAGAGAGAGAGGGAGACATAGAATCCGAAGACAGGTTCCAGGCTCTGAGCTAGCTGTCAGCACAGAGCCCGACGTGGGGCCTGAACCCATGAATTGTGAGATCATGACCTGAGCCGAAGTCAGACATTTAACCGACTGAGACACCCAGGAGCCCCTGTGTATATCCACTTTGACAGAGGTAAAACAAAAGTAATATTCCTGCCTGGGAAATTAAGGTGACTATTTTCCACCTAACTTTCTAATACATCCTTCATCATTTAATCTAATGATGAAATATTTCTTGCTGTATATTACTTTAATAACAACAGAAGCAATTTTTAGTGTGTTAACTAATAAAAATAGACCTATGTACAAATTAACCCATGTTAATGTGAGCACGAAAACAAATAATGTCACCACAGTCATGTCTAGAATAATCAAATATGTCAATATTATCTTCCTACCAATTTTCTCTTCAATTTCATTATAAGGTACAGGTAGAAGTCGAGGAACACCCTTTATGATGCCTAAGACACTTTATGGTGTGAATGTAATCCATAATTCTAAACACAGTTGCTATTCTGTCCATAATTTTTGCCCTATCAACTGAATACTGAATACTCTCCTCATAAATAGGACCTATGAACAATAAAGGAAACCAACAAAACAATAACCCACTGAATGGTAGACAATATTCACAAATGATATATCCAATAAGGGGGTTAATATTCAAAATATATAAACAATTTATACATCACCAAAAAATCCCAAGTAATCTGATTAAAAAATGGGCAGAGGACCTGAACAGACATAATTCCAAAGAAGACATACAGATGAACAACAGACATAAGAAAAAATGCTCAACATCATAAATCATCAGGTAAGTGCAAATAAAAACCACAATTAGATCACCTTACACCTGTAAGAATGGCTAGAATCAAAAAGACAAAAAATAACAAGTGTCGTCAAAGATATGAAGAAAAAGGAACTCTTGCGTACTGCTTATGGAAATAAAAATTGGTTCAGCCACTATTGAAAACAGTATGGAGTTTCCTCAAAATATTAAACATAGAAATACCATATGATCCAGTTTCCCCCCCTGGGTATTTAACCAAAGAAAACAAACACTAATTCAAAATTATATATACACCCTTATTATTTCACAAGGTGTGGAAACAACTCAAGTATTCATCCACAGATGAGTGGATCAAGAAGGTGTGGTATATAAATACACATAATACATACACATACATATGCATATACAATTTGGTATTACTTAGCTATAAAAGGAAAGAGACCTTGCCATTTTTGACAACATAGATGGACCTAGAAACGATTATGCTAAGTGAAATAAGTCAACAACAAATATCATTGTATTTTACTTATATGTAGAAACTAAAAAAAACAAAACAAATGAATAAACAAAAAGCAGAAACAGACCCATAAATACAGAGAACAAACTGAATTGTCAGAGGCACAGGGAGTTGGAAGGATGGGAAAAATGGGTGAAGAGGAGTGGGAGATACAGGCTTCCAGTTTTGGAATGAATAAGTCATGGGCATAAAAGATATAGCATAGGAAATGTAGTCAATAGTATTATAATAGCATGTCTGATGACAGATACAGCTGCACTTGTGGGAGAATAGCATAACATATAGACTTGTTGATCACACTATGCATACGTCAATATAAAATTAATCAGGATGTAGAACTACTGAGTATTAGACTACATATATAATGAATATATATAAATATTTATCATGAATATTTATAAATATTTATTTATATTAGTAAATATATATACACACATAACATATGTATATCCAGAATATTTAATATGTGGGATATTCTGGATGCACATATGTTATCTGTGTGTGTGTATGTATGTGTATATATATGTGTGTGTATATATATATATATATATATTTATGTATATATAAATTTTCATGGCAATCCCTACAGGTATACAGCTTTAGAGCCAAGGAAAAGGTTACCAATTTTTCAATTCTCAATAGTTTTCCCTTGCGAAGCATTTTCTGACACTCTGGTAGACTTATGTGTTAATTCTCTTAATTTTCATTGTCATTTGTGCATAGCACCTTTGAAGAAATTCTCATGATATTTTAATTAGTTGTTTACATGTCTTCTTCTTCCTGGGATATAATCTCTTTTTAATCTAAGATCATTTTTAAAAATTTTTCATTTCTGAGAAATAAACCAAATTTCAGGCACATGATAGCCACTCAATGATAGCTGTTGAATACATAAATATCCAAGCTCTAAAATGTATTCAGTGATGTTCTGATGTAAACTCTCAGTTCCCCCTCACTGAAGAACTTCTGAAAACCTTCAATCAGTAGAATGGGATCATTGGTTGTTGACTCTGTAATGCCATTTGGTCTGGATTTTCTCTGCTTGTCTGGGATGTTGACATGCCAGTTCAAGAAAATTCTATGATAGCTAATAGGCTTGGAACCAAAAGGCCTGAACTTTCAAGATGACCTTTCTGCTGTATATATAGGAAAGCCCATACGGCCTGTGCATGATGGTCACATTTGAAGGCAGTCTAAGTGTGAACTTCCTCACATTAGCTACGTGACTTGAATTATGTGGTACCACTCTGTACAATGTAACAAACTTTACTTTCTCTCATCTGTAAAGTTAGATACTAATACCTGTTATACAGAGTTATTTTGAAAATTAAAAGAGAAAAGATGTATATGTGTATACACATACAGATACAGATATGCACATAGATAGCCAAATGTACACACACACACACTTACACAAGCCTAGGAATATTAAAAAAAAAAAAACTTTTGTTATTGTTATCAATCACAGTTTTAATATTTTCTTTTTTATTCCCTGGGCTGTACTTACCTCTGTGACTTATTTTATAAGTGGAAATTTACACCTTTTAATCCTCTTTATTTCACCCATCCCCCCAACCATGTCCTCAATACTTTTATTGAAAGTATTTTGTAACTTTGGGATTTTTAATCTTATTCTGCAGATAGATTTTTGGTTCCCTTTGTTCTGTTAGCCCACAATAGTCTAAAATGAGATGTTAGCTTGTTTCAAGTCTTGTAAATTCAGTTTCAATGTATTCACTTGATCACGGATTAATCTTAATTTAATCCTGCAACATACTCTACCCAATACTAGGTGTCCGCTTTATCTATCATCTGAGGAAGACTAGGTCTTCTACCACCCCTGCCTCCAATTTCACAAGCTCACATCATTATTCAAGTAATTAGCTACTAAATAAAAGAACACCTTATTTATTCAATTTAAGGTAAATTACATTTGAAATTAGCCAAAAAGCATTTATAATTAGGTCAGTCTACATTATTAGGGCAGGTCCACCTCCTGCTCTGCTTTCAAACCAGGGATAGCAACAAGTTCAAAATAAGAAGGTAACTACTGATGGAAAGATGTTACAGTGCTTTGAGAAGTTCATTTAAAATATACCCTAAAGAGAATGAGCATTTCTCCATCTCTTTTAAATCTAAATCGTTCATAAGACTAACACAGTACAGAACAATATGTGAACAATATAGTGTACAGTTTTGCACCTTGTGGTACACAGGGATTCAAGACCAAGTGGAGTTTCTTTTTCATTAAATTTGTAGCTATACATAAACTACCAAGACTTTGTTTTCATGAACTCACAGTCCCCTTAGGTCAATCGGTTCCAGATAGGCTCCATATAAGTTTTACATATTTACACAAACTTACACATATAGAAAGTATTTACACACACACACATACATAATACCTACTGCATATAAACAATACATTTCATATCTATATATAAAAAAGCTTTTTCAAATGCAGAAATTCTAGTGCAAAAGTTAAACGAGGCATATATCAATTAATTTCTTGGACTTAAGAATTACCTTTAACCATTTAAACCTACGATTGTTAATTAAAAATTCGGCTTCCTTTAAAAATGATTTGAAATTTAAAATCTCTTCCGAAAGTTATTTTTAAAATTTAATTTAAGGTGCTAAGCAGTATTTTTTTTGTCATTCATTATTTTAGTTTATAAATTTTATCTTAATAAAATATAGTGATAATGAATTCACCAGACAATGAAGTACACAATGAGGAAGTAATGTCTACCATTTATATAGCTCCTTTTCAAGAGAAGCCAAGAATACGCAGAATAGGAAAGCAGCTTTCCTAAGAAAATGGTCCTAAAATTTCAGAAAAAGGTTTCCTGTTTTAAAAATTGGGATATCTTTTCATAACTTACATTGGACTCTTTTCTCATTCCAGTCTACTTTTGTCCTATTTTCTTATCAAGTCATTCAAATGTCCATGTACCTCAAACAGTGAAGCACCCCAGAAGATATTACTTTTGTCTAGACTCCTGAAGTCATCATCATAATCGCAAATACAGTCCAAGTATGCCATCGTGTTAAAATTTACTTTTTCTTGCAAAATGCAATATTTTTCATAGTAAGGATTCCAACTGCAGATTTCACAAAAAAAGATGAAATTGTAAAATTTACAATTACTAAATATTTGGAATATTGTAGCTTAAAAATTTTGATAAACTTTGTAAGGCTTTATGTTTCCTCTCTACTGAAGGCCTGTTGCAAAACAATATATTCTCATATATATATTGAAAAATATTTAAAGGTAACACTATCTGAAGTAAGAAATATACTAATTTTTCTCAATCTTTCTATAATTCCTGTGGCTCTAATATTCTCTATATACACACAGACTTAAAGATACTCAATGTAATTTTTACCTAAAAGTATTTTTTTTCTAATTTACTCAGTGAAGTACTTGGTCTCCAAATGGAAAGATTGAAGGAAGGGTTACAAAACAGATGTTCATTTTTAAAAAAATTTTATTTAAATTCCAGTCAATTAACATATAGTGCAATACTAGTTTCAGTCATAAACTTCAGTGATTCATTACTTAGGTATAACACGCAGACTTACCACAATATGAGCCCTCCATAATCCCCATCGCCTGTTTACTCCATTCCCCATCTACTTCCTCCTGTCAACCCTCAATTTGTTCTCTATCTTTAAGAGTCCCTCATGGTTTGTTTCCCTCTCTTTTCCCCCCCATCCATTACATTCATATGTTTTGTTTCATAAATTCCACATATGTGTGAATCATATGGTATTTGTCTTTCTCTGACTGAATTATTTTGCCTAGCATAATACCCTCTAGCTCCATCCACATCATTGCAAACGGCAAGATTTCATTCTTTTTGATGGTTAATATTCCATATTATATATATCTTCTTTATCCATTCATCAGTTGATTGACATTTTGAACTCTCTCCATAGTTTGGCTATTATTGATAATGCAACTATAAACATCATGGTGCATGTACCCCTTTGAATATGTATTTTTGTAGGCTTTGGGTAAATACCTAGTAGTACAATTGCTGGATCCTAGGGTCATTTTATTCTTAACTTTTTGAGGAACCTCCATACTGTCCTCCAGAATGACTGCACCAGTTTGCATTCCCACCAACAGTGCAAGAAAGTTCGCCTTTCTCTACATCCTTGCCAACACCTGTTGTTTCTTGTGTTAATTTTAGCCATTCTGACAGGTATGAGGTGGTATCTCATTGTGGTTTTGATATGTACTTTCTTGACGATGAGCGATGTTGAACATCTTTTCACGTGCCAATTGGTCATCTGGGTGTCTTCTTTGGAAAAGTGTCTATTCATGTCTTCAGCTCATTTTTTAACTGGATTATTTATTTTTTAGGGTGTTGAGTTTGACACATTCTTTATAGATTTTAGATAATAACCCGTTATCAGATGCATCATTTACAGATATCTTCTCCCATTCCATAGATTGCATTTTAGTCTTGTTGATTGTTTCTTTTACTGTGCAGAAGACTTTATCTTGATGAAGTCCCAATAGTTTATTACAGAACATTCTTAAGCATAATCATTGCCATCTGAAAGATGTTTACTGGCACCATGAAGTCTTTACTCAATACTGATGGCTTTGATTAAGTCCACAAACCTCCACTGATCTCCTATTTTCATTTGTAAAATAAGGATAATAATTCTAAATAATACCAGGGGTTGTTTATGGTTATCAAATGAGCTTTAGTATTTGAAAGTTATCAAAATGTAACTCACGATTATTATTGATACAGTCTGATTCTATATTTGTAAGATCCTTCCTTGTCTTCCCATCTTTCCATAGAGGCTGACTGTTACCACAGGTATCCTTAAAAAAAAACTTGTCCTGTGGAGTCACACTCAACTCTCCTATTTCTCTCCTATTCTACATCCAATCGAGGAGACTCCTCCAATGACCACTCCTAAATTCTAGATTCAAGCCACCATTGTCTCCTACCCAGATTTGGAAGATGTTTGCCAATTGGTCTGTTTCAACTCTAATTGTTGATAGTATGTTTTTTTTAAACCATATTGAGAGCAATCCTTTAAAATGCAAGTCAAATCATGCCCTCCACTTAAAAGAATGCAATAAATTCTATTCTCTGTGGGGATAAAAGCCAAAGCCATTACTACTGTGATCTGTAAAACCTTTTCATGTGTTGCTCAGTTCCCATGACTGACTCCAGGTGCCCCTCAACACAGACATGATTTTGCTACTGGTTTTTCTCTTATCTGGTTTGTTCTTACCCCCAGACACATGCACACCTTGCTTTATTGCTTCAGATCTTTGTTCAAATGTCCATTTGTCAAGAAGACTTAGCAAGTTCACTTAAAATCTTACACAACTGTTCACAACTCTTACACCTCATTGTGACCAGTCACATTTGCCTGGTTTTTTTTGTTTCTCTTTAGTACTTATCAATACCTATATGCCATATGCTCTTGTAACTTATTTATTGAATGTGAAATCCTTTGGGGGGGATTTTTGTCTGTTTCATTCTCAACTATTTCTCAAACCAGTAGAATTGTTTGGTGACTATTTTTTAAATAGATAAATAAATATACCAAGTTAAAAAAAAGTGTTTCTTCCTGCTACATTTTCTGCATTAGTTTTCTACTGCTTTTATAATCAAATACCACAAACTTCATGGCTTAAAACAACAGAAACTTATTATTTTACAGTTATGTAGGTTAGAAGTCCAGTACATATTTCAGTGCTGTGGTAGTAAGATGAAGAGATGGGGCAAGTCCATCTTGTATTTTCCAGTTTCTAGAGACCTCCCATGCTTCCTCGTTTGTGGCACCTTACCTCTATCTTCGAAGCTAGCAATGATACACCTCTCTGACCATTCTTCCGTGGTTCCTCTCTCCCCAATCTGACCTCTTCTTCCTGTCTCCCATCTTACTTTTAATATCCCTCATCTTTAGTGTGTGCATAGCTGTGATCTGATCCAGGCTGCTCACTCCCTTTTAAGGTCAGCTGATTAACTTAATTGCATCTGAAACCTTGATTCTTTCTTGCTATGCAACCTAAATTATTCACAGGTTCTGGGATTACAATGTGGCCATTTTTAAGTGGCCATTATTCTGCCTACCACATTTCCCTTCTATAATGCTCTTGAGTCTTTCTCTGTCTGCCTTCTCTATCTTCAGGTGTCTCTATTCAGCTTTCACCTTCCTACTGTACCTGCTGCACTGAGATCACCAATGATTTAAACCAGCACATTCAGAAGGCATTCATACACCCTCATACTGTTTTATGCATTGTAGCATGTGAAACATGGAGCCGAAGCAATTTTTTAAAACTTTTTCATTGAAGCTGTCTCCTACCTTGCTTTCTGTGGGAAGTCTTTATGGTTCTTTTACCACACTGAAGTATCCTTGCCATTCTTGTTTTCAGATTCCTGTTGGTATATTTTCCTCTTAAATCTTGGACCTTCTCTAACTTGAACTTCTTCCTTGTGATTTTACAGTCACTAGGAACATGGCTTCATATTTTAACTTCATATGTGGGCTCACTGGTGAGCACTACAACTGTTTCCTACAAATTGAGCATTTCCTTACAGATGTTCTATGTGATTTTTTATAAATATAGAAATAGAATAACAAATAGATAAATAACAAAATAGAATTTGTTAGTCACCGCCCCCTCCCAATTTTTCTTCTTGTATGTACCACCTTTGCCTAATAGCATCAAGATGTTCCAGTTGACCCACAGCAGAACATTAAAGTCATTTTGTCTTGAAACCTCTTCATGTCCTTCCTTCTTGATTTATCTCTAAAAATCTTATTTCAGGGCACCTGAGTGGCTCAGTTGGTTAAGCGCCTGACTTCAGCTCAGGTCATGATCTCATGGTTGGTGGGTTTGAGCCCCACGTTGGGCTCTGTGCTGAATGCTTGCTCAGGGCCTGGAGTCTGCTTCAGATTCTGTGTCTCCTTCCCTCTCTGACCTTCCCCACTCATGCTCTGTCTCTATCTTTCAAAAAATAAATAAATGTAAACAAATTAAAAAAAATTAAAATGTTATTTCTAGTACTTTAACACAGTACGATGTTTTACTATTGTGTTCTTTACCTCTACTATTTTGAATATTCATCATCTCTCTCAACATTTAGTATTAGCTTTCTTTGCCTTCACTCCTCCTCACTTTATATTTAAATGTTCATAGATGATCAAAGTAGCATTTCTAAATTATATTTCTAATGACATCATTGAACTGTTTAAAACATACAGGGAAAGGGCCTAATTATTTTGGTACATAATCTCCCATAGAACAGCTCTGTTTTCCAATCTGGCTTCCACTGTAACCACCTCTCTTAATATTTCCTTGCTCTAGTCTTGTGAATTACTTGGAGTTCACAAGTATGCACCATATAGTTTACAGTTTATCTCATCTTCTGAATTTTTTCTCTTTTAAAATCCATTTCAAACATCGTATCTTATGGAAAAAGTTTCCTGAACACTTTGTGAAATTTTACTTAATTTCTCATCTGAGCTCCTCAACTGCTTTGTTCATTCTTTTTCTATTATAATATTCCAGGTGTTTGTTCACTTTCCCACTTATAGATAATCAATTTTAGAGGAAATGGACTTATTTTTTTTTTTTTTTATCAAAAATGTAGTGAGGTTCAGCAGTGCTGAACACTGGCTTACTGAATATTTGTTGGTTTAGTGAGTTTTATTTCTTTCTTTTACTACAGTAGTGGGAGGGGAAAAGACCTGATAAATGATCTTACAGAACAGAGACCAAGATGGTATCATTCAAACAAATGAACTCTTTCTTCAACTCCCATAAGACATGGTACCAACCACCTAATTCAAAGCCATGGGCCATATCAAACCTTTCTTTTTACTCTTGTTATATTTTCAATATGTAAAGTTTTATCATTGTGCTGTTCTAAAGTAGCATTTCTCACCTGGGAATAATTTTCCCTCTTTGGGATATTTGGCAATGTTTGAAGACATTTTTGATTGTCACAATTGGGAGGATACTACCAGTATCTAGTGAATAGAGGCCAGGGATGTAGCTAAACATTGTAGAATAGAAAAGAGAACTCTCTACAAAAAAATTATTATCTAGCCCAAAATGTCAGTCAATAGCGTTACTGTTGAGAAACCCTTTTTCTAGAGTGAAGGATATGCCTCCCTAAAGGCAATATCCATATCTATATGTCTAAATAGAATATTTAAGGGGCACCTGAGTGGCTCAGTGGGCTAAGCATCCGACTTCAGCTCAGATCATGATCTCACGGTTCATGAGTTCGAGCCCTGCGTCGGACTCTGTGCTAACAGTTCAGAGCCTGGAGCCTGCTTCAGATTCTGTCTCCCTCTCTCTCTGTCCCTCCTCCACTCATGCTCTGTCTCTGTCTCTCAAAAATAAACATTAAAAAATTTAAAAAATACTTGTTAAAAATAAATAAATAAACAGAATATTTAAATCAATTTCTTTGAATGATTAAATGCATTTTTTTATCATCTGCTATTTTTATATAATTGCATGAATAAAAGTCCCATTTTCTTTTTCAAAGGAAATAAAAGCATAATTTTCTCCAGCATATTGCATCTTTAATTTTCTAGATGTATGTGACCTATATATACTCCACCGATTTTCACCTAATTTTAGTGCGTTCCTTTTATAAAGACTAAAATTTATTTTTAAAAGTTAATTTGGAAATTAGCATCCAAGATGACTTCATTTGTTTCAAAACAGAAGAAAAATGACTTAAGGTGTCTTTCAGAGATATTTTTATAACATCACATGAATGAAAATTAACTAGTACTTTGTTCCTATACTAGCCTTTCTTTTGTAAGCTATAAGTAGATACCATTTCTTCTACTAAACACATAAAACAAATGAAACATAGTCTATTCCCGGTTTAGAAGCAATAGAATGACAAAATAGAACACTCTTCTTCATTATTTACACCTGCATATACTTCTCTTTTTTTTAAAGCTTTCTACATATATTACTGAAGGTGACATATGCAATGCAGAAATACTATGGTGAAATTTAATAAGAAGTGAAGAAAAGTAAAAGTGAGAGAAAGATTAGGTTTTGCCTTATCCTTCTGTGATTTATGAGGCCTATTTAAAAAAGAACTTGCAGATTTCTTGCAGGCCACAAAGCAGCAGACGTTTAAGCTTTATGTATCTGAAAGACGTACTTGTCATTTATACTACAATGTAATATCCAGTATTAATTTGTTTTTAACAAGATCACTTACTGCGTATGAAATTTAGCAGATATACCCCTACTCTTGTGAAATGTACAGTCACATATGGGAAACAGACAAGTAAGCAGGCGATAAGTTTACACTATGGCGAATGCTACGGAAGGTTTGGAAGATTTTATTAATATCCTGCCCAATAGCCACAGACTCCTTATTCCTTGCTGTTAAAGGCTGGCTTCTGTTCAGGAATCGATGGGCCATGTGTTGGGGGAAAGTGGTCCCCTCCCCGGCTCCTGGAAGGATTGTTGATTAAGCAAAGACCATAATAACCACCCTTTACCCTTTTGCAAGTGACTGGCTCAATTATAGTCAGGTGATATAACTGTAGCTACTGAGATCAATATAAAATTTGTTTTTGAGAACCTGGAAAAAAGTTTTTCCTGATTAAAAAAAATATGGAGGAAAGGGGGACTGTCTCTTTCCCTACTGCCAAGTGGGTTATGCTGGAGTATGATAAGGAACTGCAACAACTTTTGCAATCATTAGGGCATCAGCCTGAATTTAAAAGTCAAAATGCAGAAGACGGTGGATCACAGAGATGAAAGATCCTGGTTCTTGATGAGCTGGCTCTACCTTTCACAAGAGTTCTTTTATCAACTTTTCTTTTAACACTAATTATAATAGTATTTTCTCTTTCTTACAGAGGAAAACATTAACTGATAGAGAAAGACACCTAAGCAAAGCCCACAGAGATCAAGTAAGGCTTCTCAAATTAAATACCATCTGCTTACCATCAAACAACTTGCAGATACTGTTCTGACCACTATCTATAGCAGAGATTCAGTAATAAGATCTAATAAAGCACACGTATTAGGGGTATAGTGCTATGTTATAGCCTATGGATTCTTTTTTTTTTTTTTTGAAAATCAGAGACCCTATGATATTGAAGCTTTTGGAACCCAAAAGAACCAAGAGAAATATTAAATAACTGCTCCATATGTACACTCACGCATTTAAAAGTCATTATTAAAAAACAAAATAAGAATAAGCATTCAGAGACATTGAATTTCTCAAGCTAGACAATAAAAATTGCTAACTCACAAAGATCATAAACATAATTATAAGAGACTTTGCAGCTACTGCAAAGTAGTAATATTAGTAGCCCTAATATTCCATAATTGTGACATTAAACTTCTGATTTTATATATATATATATATATAAATAATATATATAATGTGTTCTTTACCTCTACTATTTTGAATATATATATATTTCAGTATACATATATATACTGAAAATGTTGGGTACTGCCTAAAATGCACCTGCAACAGATTGTATAACTTTATCTCCTGAAACTCTCCTAGACATGAAATGAGACAGAAGGATGCCAAGAAGTTGTGTGCAATGAAAGAGAGATTTAGGTATAGTCCTACCAAGTATGCTTATAAAAATTACTCTATTTAACCACCCTTTCTTTTACCCTAGCAAGGGGATATTTCATATTTCTTTCTTATAAGAATATTTGAAGGCAGAAAAAAATGTCTTTCTCCTTCTTTGTACATGCTCTTACAGCCTGACAGGATAGGCATTGAGCTACTTTTACCAACCCAGATGTTGCTACTCCTTGACCAACTAGTCCTTTTATTATAACTGTTGGGTCTAGCTCCAGTTCCCAGCAAACCTCAAGTGACTAATGATGGATGTTGCCCATTGATATTGCAACCAGTGTGTGCAATCAATATTTGATAAAACAAACATATATTTTGCCATCCAATTCAGGACTGTTCTGTGAATGAAATAGAAACTGTTCATAATTTAACTGGAATAAGTGGCATTGCCTAGGACTAGATAGACCTTAGATAGTGCTGTCCTTCTACATAACTCTTTTTGAGTAAAAACACATATATTTTCAAAACTGTATTCTGAAGTATTCAGTAAAATATATTCTAAGTGTTAATAATTTTAAAAAATGAACTAATATGTATGTAATAAATTTTAATGGTATTTGGCATTTGAAAAAGTCAAAGTTGATTGGAATTCCTAGGAAAGACTTATGGAAGAAATGGAATTTGAAAGAGACCTTTCAGGGTTTGTTGGGCTGAAAGGGTAGGTGAAGGATCAATGATGGCATGGAAACAATGTAAAGGGAGGGAAAGGGAAAAGGAATATTATCAACATACCAATCAATTCAAACTGACTAATAATTAATGCATCACCTCTGTAAAAGTGGTAACCATTTAGCGGTTTCCAATGTATACAAGACTTTATGCTTGCCATTTACTCAAATGGATTAAATTCTATCAATTCTTTTGGCTAGATGGAGAAGTTATAATTATTCTTATAACATATGTAAAGAAATGGGGGATGAGGATAAGGCATTTATCTAAAGAGACAGAAATTTAGTAACATAGGGGAAAAAAGATGTTTTATGATGTTAAATCCAGTGTTCTTTTGTATCACCCCTTCTCTAATAATCAGAAGACAGTGCAATAATTATCTATGTATGGCTGAAGAAAAAAAGTGAAAATAATTCTACAGTTGCTATAAGACTGAAAAAAAAGTGTGAAAACAATGGAAAGAAAACATGAAGGAGTCAGGAATAAAGCTGGCTGTGAGTCAGAGAGCCACTTTTGAAGTAGAGAGGGCAAAAGGTAGGCCCTAATATTCCATAATTGTGACATTAAGTTTCTAATAACAATATATACATATATGTATATATATATATATGTATATGTATATTCAGTAAATGTTGGGTATAGAGAGTAAGAATATATTCAATTGTCAATTTAATTGAAGATCATTGAGAATGCTGGTATTTAATGTGGAAAATATCGTGGTCTAGTGGACCAGAGTCTAGACTGGGCTCTACTCCCAGTTCAGTAGTGAATCTGGCAGACCTTAAACAGATTGTAGAAGACTAGGAATTGAAAAGGCTTTACTGGCTACTTGCCTACTTCTTTCTTCCATCGCCCTCAGTCTTTAACTGGATCTTGGAAAAACTGAAAATCTGCTCTCTAATGTTATTAATCTCCCTTGAAAAAGTCTTGTGACACAAAGAATATGGATGAGAAAAGAGTTAAAAAAATCCGACAAAACATGCATGAACACATGTATGCAGAAATATAAGCATGTATAGTAAGGAGAAAGGCATATCAGTGAGTGGCTGTTATTAGTTTATAATTGGGAATGTCAAACTCTCTGCTGAATTTGTTAAAATGTAATGATAGGTTGCACTTGATTATGTGCCCTCATTCTTACTGGTTAGCTCATGATTGGACAGCAAAAATCTCTTATTTTCAAATGCACGAGGAAATGATGATATTCCTTGCATGAGCAATTTTGTGCTTCATTGCTCTTAATTGCGTGCTTAAGCTTCACTCTTTGAATGGCTGCAAAGTCTTAGAGAAAAAGGAGGTCAATATGTGAGATCTTGCAAAAATACAAAAAAAAATCTGAAGAAGAGGAAAAAAGATCTGCTGCTTGAAGGAGAAACTCATTTAAAAACACAGTATATGCATTGAAATTAAGTACAAGCCTAGCTTATATGGGGTTCAAAAGAATTTCATTACACAAAAAGAGTAGTTGAAATAAGTAACAAACTGCCAAAATAAACAATAAAAGCAAAGTGGTATAAATCCGCTCAAGAGGGAACTGAATCAATTTTAAAAAGGAAAGAAACCAGGGCTACTGCCTTGATTTTTATGGTAAGAAAAATATCTAAATTATCTTCTTCAGGTTATCACTGAATTTAAACTATGCCTTACTATAGCTAAAATAATTTATAATCATTTATAAATTGATTTTAGTTTATTATATATGCTAAATAAAACTATAGCCTTCCTTTTACTTACGTTCTCTGAGGGCAGAGACTCCAGTTAATTTTTCATTGTTCTATTCCTATACCTATGGTTATGCTTAGCAAAAAGCAGATCCTAGGCTATTAGTTATTAAATGAATTATTGAAGAAATAACGGACAACCTAGCTTACAATAGCAAGGACTGCATATTACTGTTCCAACAATATCAAATCCAGAACACTATGGCACAAAACAAATATTCTTCTTCTTCTTCTTCTTCTTCTTCTTCTTCTTCTTCTTCTTCTTCTTCTTTCTTTTAATTTTTGAGAGAGAGAGGTAAGGGGAAGGACAGCGAGAAAGAGGGAGAGACAGAATCTGAAGCAGGCTCCAGGCTCCAAGCTGTCAGCACAGAGCCCCACTTGGGGCTGAAACTCAGAGGTCAGGGGTGGAACCCACTAACCAAACCATGAGATCATGACCTGAACCAAAGTTTAACATGTAACTGACTGAGCCATCCAGGTGCTTTAACACATCTTATTCCTAGAACCATGATCTCTTTTATTTCTGGTATGTCAGTTTTTGTTTACTTCTGCCCTCCATGCTTCTACAATAGTCACTCACTTATAACCTTCTTTTCCTTTCTTAAAGAATTGAGGGTAGTAATTTTTATTTTTGTTATTCAATGCTTGCTGCCATATTTCTTCTGTGAGTGTATAGAAGAGACAGGCAGGCGTTAGGTACCATGCTTCCACCAGAAGTATTTCTTAGGCTTTGCTATGGTCTCATTGCATGACAGATTTAATGATCTTTCATAAGTTCCTTATTTGCTACCTATTTGATCACTAAGGAGAAAAGAACTTAGTAAAATCTAAGGGAGTCTTTTTAAACCAGACCATAATGAAGATCTATAAATGCACATGTTCCCTGGATTCCTCTCAATAGAATTCATTTTTAAAGTGATTTCAAAATGAGGCTGGTTTTATTTCACACTAATTAATTTCCAATTCCTTTTTTCCATTTTATATGCTTCCAGTTTTAATGAATCTAAATAGTAGGGAACTGCCTATATTTACTTATAATATAACCCAGTATAAATTTTATTACTCAATTTATTAACAATAAGCACCACTTTACAGTGGAGAAAATTGTAGTCTGTGTTTGAGCGCATTTGGGTTTGGGTTATTTTTTTTTTAAAGGATTTTATTTTATTTTTAATTTTTTTAATGTTTATTCATTTTGAGAGAGAGAGAGAGAGAGAGAGAGAGAGAGAGAGAGAAAGGAGGGGCAGAGAGAGAGGGAGACACAGAATCTAAGCAGGCTCCAGGCTCTGAACTGTCAGCACAGAGCCCGACATGGGGCTCGAACTCATGAACTGTGAGATCATGACCCGAGCTGAAGTCAGCTGCTTAACCACTGAGCCACCCAGGTGCCCTGGGTTATTTTGTTAAGGCATAAATTTTAGCAGCATTATGACTCTGACTCTTCAGAAAACTGGACACTTTATTCCCCTCCGCTCTCTATCTGCCTAAGACTTGAACAGCCTTTTTTTTTTCTTTAGATTTAAATTATCTACGTTTGATTAAACCACTGAAAAATCAATTCTGTGAATATAATCCTTTCATGGTACTAACCACCTTGGAAAATAAAATAATAAAAATAAATAAAAACTTAATCACCCTTCTTTTACTTCTTTTTATGAACACGTTTCCCAGAAATAATAGCAGAGTAATTCTGGTAACCCTAAGACAGAAAGAATATCTCAAACACTTGTCCCTATAATATTTATGTCACAGTTTGAACTGACAGTTGCAGTTCCTTTTTATTACAAACCAAACAAAACAAATTTGTTATCCTACTTTGTTTTAGTGCTAAAACTTTTAGCAGAAAACTTACAGTGAAGTCCTTCAGGGAACCTAAATTCTAAGATTGTTCAACATCTACGTTACTGATATGCTCCTAGAGAATCTTGTAGAGATATTATAATTACTCCCAAAACCAAAAGCACACTGTATACACTGTATGTTAACCAACTTGACAATAAATTACATTAAACACACACGGAGAATTAATCGAATACTTTGATTACTAGAATACAACAAAAGGATAAACATATTTTTAACATGATGTAAAATAACATATATAAGCCAATGATCCTTTGATGCACATCAAAAAATACAAAGAAGTCCAATAAATTAAAAGGTGTCATACACAGATTTTATGAAGTGCTCCTTTTACTAACAGAATCTCAGTGTCACTCATTGTAGGTTAATGTTTATTCCAAGCTTCAATATGTTAAAGAATCAAACCCTCAAATAAACTCTCCAGTGCTTGGACCAACATATTAAATATCAAATCCTGGATTAAAAACTACTATTTTAATAGTATTTACTCACATTTTATTTCTCTTCATTATACTTCTCATAGCTTTTCCATATCAAGTAGCTCTTCTATGCTATAAGGTTCCAAATATAGCAGGGATTTCAGGAATTTCAGATAGGATTAATTTAAAGTTTTATTTTGTGTGTTTTCTGTTGCCCTTACCCACAAGATCCATTCTCAAAGCTCTGCCCTGATTGTCTGACAACTATTAGTGGCATCACCTGTATTCTTTTATAGGCAGGCTTCTAGTTGAGTTTCGTTAATGAGAGAGAGGTCAGGTTTTTCCTCTTCCAGTCCAGGCTTGTTTCAGTTGTGGTTCTAACAGTGGCTGGGTGCTTCCATGACTACCCTTCATTGGAAAGACAAAGATCTATTAAGATTATTAGATACAGGGTTTGAATAGAAGCTGTGACCCATCATTTAGAGTGGAACTGACAGAGATCATATGGTAGATGGTCCAGTGGCCCCTCCTGTGGTTAACTCCTGGCTTCCAGAATGCGTAGTTAAAAGACACACACTGAACCACTAGCAAGATCCCTATAATTGTTTCCTGACCCTTCTTAACATAGAAAAGACCAAATAGAAGTCATCAGAAAAATACTTCACTTCATACCCTATCACCATCAAAACAGTAAATGAAAACAAAATCAATACCACATATAATAGGAAAATGCAGTTGTACCACTCTTTCACATTTAAAAAATGTGAAAGGTCAGGGTTGGTTGGTAATCTTTTCCTTTTGGCTGGGGAATATTAAATAGATCTTAGAAAGTAACTGTGTATTATCACAGACTTGGTAAGATAGTACTACCCATCATTGAAGGTCAAGGTGTTATACCTTTATGGAAAAAATTAGCACATTCCCTGATAGCTCGCAGAAGCATATCTGGGAAATATTCTTTATTTGTTTGCTTTTATTTTCCAGTCCATTTTGTAAGAAACATTGAAAACAGTTCTCCTTCAAAGAGCAGGGATGGTTTTACACTTTATTCAAAGCCATGTCAACTCTCCTGCTCTTTGTCATAATGTAATCTGCAGGGACCTTAGTTACCTTTCACGGGAGAAGGAAGTATGCTAGATATCTTAATATGACACACACGAATTCTGAAGAATGGAAAAATAATCCATAAAATTTTAGATGAAATCATTACTGTTAAATTTTCTAGGATTCCGTGATCCCTCAGGTTATCCCTTCCAAAGGAAAACCCAAATTGCTCTACTTTGCTCCAGCCATCACATTAAAGAGGCTTGATGGGTATCTTTGGATTTTGTATATAACATACAACATATTTAGATAAACTCTCTGACTTACTTATCAGGTAAGCCATGAGGATGCTAGTTTTGAATAAGGGTGAGGAAGGAAAGACTGCAGCAGGTCCAGCCTATGATTCAAGCTGCCTTGCCCTTGCAGTGATAGCAGACAGAATGTTGCTGGAAGAATCTATGGCATATAAGGATGTTCTCTGAAGCCCCACTGGGAAAATCACATACATACTTGTAGAATGTTGGAGCAAAGCCATGTCCTTTTCTGCCAATATTTATCTTTATCTAGAAGCATATCAGGACCTATAACTCCTGTGGTAGAAATTCAATGCTTAATCTAGGACACCAAGTATGTTAATATTTGCACTGCCCATCACACACTTGGTGGTATATGATACATCAAATCATTAATTGTGCTTCTGATACAGCATTTTATTAGTAAAATGAAACAGTGCATTTGATACCAGGCTCAAGCAGGTAAAAGAAAAATGTGATGAAGATTCATAAGTAGGCACCTCAGACTACTATAACAATTAGTTCTGATATTTTGCAGTCTCCTTTTATATCAATACTTAACAGCTTTCTTTCTTTTTTTTTATTTTGAGAGAGAGAGAGAGAGAGAGAGAGAGAGAGCAGGAGAGGAGGTAGGGTGAGAGAATCTTAAGCAGTCTCTACTCTCAGTGCAAAGCCTGATGCAGGGCATGATCCCACAATCCTGGGATCATGACCTGAATCGAAATCAAGACTTGGATGCTCAACGGAACGAGCCACCCAGACACCTCAATAGCTGTATTTAAACAGAAAAGGATAAAGCATGACATTACAGATGCTTCTACATGGTATACTGAATGACAGCAGTGAAGCAAAATTTTCTCAGAAGATAAAACTTAAATACAGGACGTCTTGCTTTTCACTTTGGAAGAAAGATGCTTGAAGAATTCATTTGTACTACTTTCTGGGTAATGGTTGAAAGAGTTGTGTAGCCATTCAGTGACTTATTCAGAATAAGTAAAATAAATAGAATAAACTTAACATATTGGGAACAGTGAGGTCTGGAAAAAAACGTATGTGGATGAACTTCTTGGAATAGGCAACAGAAGAGGTCTTCCAATCTAAATAATCCATTAGACAAGATGAACAATTTTCTGTGCACTAATCTTTTTACGCATATACTCTGGTGTTTGCTCAGTGAACCCATGTGCAAAAAAGCCATAACAATAGGGTTAGAAAATAAGATTTCATCATGATGTGTATCAACCTAACCCAAACTGGTCTGACTAACCACCCTTGCTGAGTACCAAACTTGTAAATAGCAGAAAACAGTACTGAGTTCCTGATTTTGCACCACTCCCAGATAGAACTGTTCACCACCTTGGCAAGAAATGATTTCAAGACACCCCTTTCTTCCCTGAAGAGGCAGGTATTCATTTTGAGCATAACTAATCTAAATATGTTTTTTCTTGCCACGCCTCAAACGATTCTTCTAGTATCATCATTTATGGACTTACTAATTGTTTCATTCATTACCATGTTAACCCTTTACAACACTGCCTCTGATAAGGGAACTCATTTTGTCATGATATTATTGAGGAAATGGGTCCATACCCACATAATTGATCTTACTATGTACCTTATACCCAGTAGAAGCCAATCTGATAGAAGAGTGAAATGGCCTCTTGGAAGTTCGGTTATGAAACCAGCTGGGAGACATTTTGAGACGTTGGAGTGTTAACCAATAGAATATGGTATATATCTTAAGCTACCAACCAATACATGACACTTGTTCCTTAAACAGAGTTGAGGGGAATGGATACTAAGAAATGAAAGTAAGAATGGCCTCAATTATAAATACTTACCTATTTATGTTTATATTTTTGTTTTTGGTTTGCTTTCCTCAATCATGACTTAGTGAGTTTCGAAGCTTCCACTTTCCAAAGGAGAAAAGCGTCCACCAGGTAACATATGTTTAATTTTATTAAATTGATTACTGAAACTTTCCACTGGATGCACTGGGCTTCTCACAGATCAAAAATGTAAATAGGGGAGGTGGTTTTCTGGCTCAAGCGATTGATTTCTGTCTTAGTCAGCTCGGGCTGTTGTATAACAAAATACCAGAGACGGAGCGGCTTAAATAACAAATATTTATTTCTCACAGTTCTGGAGGCTGGGAATCTGAGCTTGGAGCGCCAGTAAGACTGAGCTTTTGTGGGGTGTTGTCTTTCTTGCTTACAGAGAGCCACCTTCTTGCGGTATGCTCACATGGCCAAGAGAGAGCTATAGTTCCTTCATCCATTTATATGGGCCCCAAACATTCAGTCCACCACAGTCTTGATTACCAAGGGGAAATTACATTGCTGCTATACAGTGGGTGCAAAGGAAAGTGACTCAATTAAGAGGACCAGTAATAAGTAATAATCTTACAGAAACAAAGATTTGTTACCCATTGGAGTAAAGGACCAGTCAAGCCAAAATGCTGCCAGAAGATAAAGTGAGTATGAAGTGGTGAAAATGCCTTGTTTTATGCAAGTCTGGATTTTTTACTCATAAGTTTAAGGCATTCAAGTCTGGATTTTTTAAAGAAGTATTTCACCAAAACAAAATACTGCAATGGAATGAGTGCAGAAACATATATGAGAATTGAGGTGTCTTCAGTTAAGTAAGACATTAGGGCTATTTGCTCAAATGCAAACTGGCAGGATTCCTTTCAATCCGACTTTTATTTTTGAGAAATATGTTTTTTTAAATCAAAATATGTCACATGAAATGGGTTATTTTTGTTTCAGATTAATCAATTCATATTTCAATAATTAATCAATTTTAATTTTAATACAGTAAATAGTGATAGATTTAATCCACATAAGCAAAAACTACTTATGTTCCTCAACCTTGGAAAGTATGTGAAGCAGGTTTTTTTTGAATGCTTAAAGTATTTATTTTTAAAACATGTGAAGGAGGTCCTTAGGGAAAACACTTTGAGAACTGCTAATTAAAAAAAATGGAATACAATTTTGTTCCCTAACAAAATCCTCACTATGTAAGTATTTCCTATCCCAGGAATTTTTAAAACATATTTTAAAAAATCCTTTACATTTTATAGGGTAATCACACATACACAAAAATAAAATGTAATCCCAGGAGTGTTACAATAGATGTGAGACTAAAAGACTAATTTCGTTCAGTAAAAGTCATCAGAGGTAAGAGCAGTTGAGAATCAGTTTGGAAAGTGAATGATAGTGTCTTTTTCTCTACAGCTAAGATCATAAAAATGCCACTAATATTAACTCTATTTCCATTTTACAATAAGGAAGACAGTAGAAAAACATTGTGTCACAGCCATCAAGCGATCAATAGTAAGTATGGCAGAGTTTTTGGAGGAAAAAGAGGTAAAAGATATGAAAGAAATTTTGTGATAACAGCAAACCTTTTTTTTCAGGTGATTAAAATAATTTATATTCATCATCATTAAGAGGAGTTATTATACAGTAAAGAAGATTGTAGTTAAAAGAAGTGAAGTAACGAGCTCAAGGTCCAACACCAAGTAAATAATGGAGCCAGTAGTGGAAAACAATTAGATCCACATCCAGGGTTTTTCCTTTGATCTTTACATTACACAGTAATTTGTCTTAACACATTAAAATTGCTTTATACATCCTTGGCATATACAATACGTATTTGAAAATTAAAATTGTAATCTCTTTATTAAAATTCTATTCTACATGCATTGCAAAGAATGTGGATTGTGCATTAGTGTTATTTGCATTAGCGTGCATTGTGATCCTAAGCGATTGGAAAAATCAATAAATGTTAGTGACAACTATATATACACTCTATAAGGCTAAATCAGGCAATATTTACACTGTGCCAACAACTCTGTGAGGGGAAAAATCTAAGCCATTATATACTGAGTGCTTAGGGAACATGAAATATAGATTTTTAAAAAGTATTTTGATTTCCACGAATATTCAGTAGGCTATCCTGGCTCATGTGGCTAATAATAAAAGGGACATTCTTGCATTAGTGTTAATAGGGTTGGATTGGATAGAGGTAAGACCCATAGTAGAAATATAGACCCCCAGCTTTCCCAAAGATCTGATAAAACTACTTTCAAATTCTCTATTTCAGGAATCCCGTCTCAAAATAGTCTTTCTCCACCTGCCTTCAGTCACTAATGCTTGACACAACGAAAGAAGCAACGTCTTACCCTATCATCTTGGGTATGAGAAAGTATAGGTTAAGAAGAGAGTTTCTGGAACTTTCGTTGTCTGGATTATACAAAGCTGCACTGCTTACGAACTGTGTGACTCTGAGAAACTTACTTCAACCATATGTGTCTCAGTGTTCTTGTGGTTTGAAACTGGCATGGTAACAGTTTCGGACTCATAACTTTTATCTTATTAATGATAAATTAAATGACCTTGAGACAAGTTTAAATGGCTTAAATTTTCATATTAGCATGAATTAATTGTGGCAGATACTTTTCTGAGAACAAGTTTTGCTCAGAGAAAATACAAGAGTCAGAAGTGAGACCTTTTATTTCTGAAGTAAGTAGAGATTCTAGGAACATACAGCACAGAATGAGTCCTGAAGAATAAAAGGGATTTAAAAATACATACATACACGGGGCGCCTGGGTGACTCAGTTGGTTGAGCATCCGGCTTCGGCTCAGGTCATGATCTCGGTGTTTGTGGGTTCGAGCCCCACATCAGGCTCTGTGCTGACAGCTAGCTCAGAGTTCTGTTTTCAGATTCTGTGTCTTCCTCTCTCTCTGGCCCTCCCCTGCTCACACTGTCTCTCTCTCTCTCTCTCTCTTGTATCGGCAAATAAGCTGAGGGTTCAGTTATAGTCTGGATTTGCCTGGGATACCACATCGGGAACGTCATCATGTTTGCCTCGTCCCATGGCCAGATACCTAGCTGAAGTACATGCTTTTAACAGTGATGTGCAAGAGAGGAAGTGTGAGAGAGGAAGCCCGATTTCCCAAGTGCTATGGCACATCACATCTGCTAAGCCTGTCATTGGACAAAGCAGATCTAATAGGTTGAGTAGTGGTTCCTAAAAACAGATGTCCACATTTCAGAACCTGTGAGTGTGAACTTATTTGGTAAAAGGGTTTTGCAGATGTAACTATTAAAAGAACTCAAGATGAGATCATCCTGGATTATTGTGGCTGGTGGGCCCTAAATCTAGAGACAAGTATAGAGAGAAGAGGGGCAGACACAGACACAGGGGAGTAAGCCATGTGAAGATAGAGGCAGAGATAGGAATGCTTGAAGCTATTACCAACTGGAAGGGGCAAGGAAATGTTCTTCCCAGAGGCTCTGGGGCAGTGTAACCCTGCTGACAACCTTGATTTTGGACTTCTGCCATCCAGAACTTGAGAGAATAAATGTCTGTTGTGTTAAGCCACCAAATTTGTGGTGGTGTGTTATGACAGCCCTATCTAATTAACATAACAGGTAACACTTTTGAACTTAGAGTCAGGTAGTTAGCAAAGTAAGCAGTGTTCACAGTGAACAGGCACTGTAACATTCTATGGAGAAGGGCTGAATACAGTGAGGTTTGAAGAACTGAGGTAATTAGTTCAATGCACCACATCTACCAGAACTCAGACTCTACTCTCAAGAAAATGAAGAAGCTTCACAACACTTTTGTTTTCTAAGTTCTATGAAATATTAAAAATAAACCACTCTCATGTACTCAGATGCTATATCACTTGATGATACTTTGATTCATTACATGTCTGGTATAAGACTTAATGGGACCCCCTATGATCTCTGCCTCCTAGTGATCAAATGTTTATTTTAGTCTTCTTTCTTTAAATGTAGGTGGGATCTGTGACTTGTTTCTAACCAACAGAATATGGCACAGGTCATGGGATTCCTACGATTCTGTTATCTAGATTTCATCTTGTCAGTAGACTTGTTCTAGAGTTTCTCCCTTGTTGGCTTTGAAGAAGTAAGCATCCATTTCAGGAAGTTCACACAGCAAGTTGCTAATGGAAGCCTCTGGGACCTGAGAGAGGCCTCTACCTATCGGCCAGCAAGAGGCCAGCGATGTTCTACAGAAACATGGAAGTGAATTTTGCCAACAACCTGAGTAAGCTTGGAAATGGATTCTTCCCAATTGAACCTTCAGATGGGAACATTGTTTGATGATGACACACATTGCAGGCTTGTGATATCTGAGGCAGAGGGTTCAGCTAAGCCGAGCTGAGATTCCTAGTTCACAGAAACAATGAGGTAATGAATGTGTGCTATTTTAAGTTGCGAAGATTATAATAATGTATTAAGCAGCAATACACAAATAATATAATATGAAAAGGAACATTTTCATGCCCCATCAATCATAGATTAATCTCAATATTTAGGGAATGAATCCAACATAACCCACAGTCCTAAGATTTCTTTGTTCCTAAATCTGCACAATAATTTAGATAAAAGAGACAGTGATGAATTTTGAGCATGCACAGTAAAGGAGTATTATAATACTACAGTAGAAAACTGCATCCTATGAAAAGAGGAGATTTATTTAGGGTGGTGAACAAAATATTAGCTTCTTCATAAATCTAAAAATTTTTTTCAGATGGAAGAGGGTAGTGGACTCATTTGGTACTGCTCTGGAGAGCAAAGCCATGACTAATAAATGGAGATCATAAAAATGCAATTAACTTTCTAAGGTAAATAAATGTGGACAATTAGAGAATAGCCTACCAGGTAGAATGGTGAGTTTTTTGTTCCTGTAGAAATTTATACAAAGATTGAAATAAAAGCTTTTATTATAAGGAGTGGGGAGAAGATGATAGATGATAGATAGATAGATAGATAGATAGATAGAAATATAGATAGATGATAGGTGTATAAATGGATGGGCAGATAGGTAGATAGTTGGATAGATGGAGATATAATATAAACAGAATGATTTGTGGAGAGATGGAGGAGAGCTGTATGGATAAATGAGCAGATATAGCTAGATATAGTAGAAATTATACAGATTAGCAGAAATTAGAGATGAGAGATGGATAGATAGATAGGTAGATAGATAGATAATAGATATGAGATAGAAGAGAAAGGGAGAGAGAGGTTTATCTGGTTAAATGAAGAAGTAGGTAAATGGATGAATAGAGGGATGAGTGTTGGGATAGACAGATAGATACACAGATAGACAGCTAACCAGCTAGCTAGATACAGATAGATGCATAGATGAAGTATATTGTTTAAATTTTTCTCAACCCTCTTCTTCCTTGACTCCTAAAAAAATTCAAGTGTTTGTTTTCTTACTGATATCTTGCCTTGGGGACGAAAATACTGTAAGTAGTATAAACTTCTTTGCTATGAGTGTTAGATATACGCTATGTACCCTGAGCAAAGGGGAGTGATAGACTATTTATCAATCAATCCCATTCCTCTCAATGGTTTATATATTTCTTTTCTAGGCTAATTTGTTTGTTGGATGGTGAGTGAATTACAAGCGACACACGTTGGAATGCTTACTCTATCAAAACAGAAGTCAGCTGCTTTCTACAGCAATGGCTCATGCCAGCTGGCTAAAGAATGGCATTGGCTCCAGCTGTGTTTTGAAGCTACACATTTCATGTTTTACAGTCCAATCAGATGCACTGGCACTGAATGAAACGGGTCCAGAAAATACAAGAGAGGATGAAATGAATAGGAAGAGGATAATGTTATGTAGTGAAATAAATTCTAGTCAGGATTCAAGTTAATCGGTCACATTACACACAAATATTCACAGTTAATAATGTGAAAGCATTATTTCACTTTCTATAAAGTCTTTCATATGTAGATTTTAGTTAAATATACATATATTATACATATATATTCATGAATAAGTTGTACAAGTTAGAAAAAAATATGAAGAGACGTCATCTTTGGATTTGTCTCATTTGAATTTTAGCAAATTATCCTTGTATTTCTTTAGGACTTAAATAATCCATTCAAATTTTAATTTTATTTAATGTTATAAAAACAGAGTTATGTTTAGATTTTCAGTTAGTAAATATTAATAAAAAGTGTATATGTTGACCAAATCTCAACCCTCTGAATACTCTAACGTTTTCATTCATCTATTCAAATATTGAGAACCTACTATGTGCCAGGAACTAGACTAAACATATTATAGAAAATGAACATGTTATAACCATCACTTTTAGGAAATCACAAACTGAAAGGAGACACAGGTATAAATATTAATGATACATGGTAGGTGCTAAAATACAGGCTTTTTACTATATGACAAAGCCTCAAAGGAAGGGAATAGTCAATTCTCTTTTGAGACTGGCAAAGTGATTTAGAGAAAACAGTTTTGTTGTGTCCTCTAGCGTGGGTAGGTATGACTAGGGAGAGAAAAGAAGAATGGCAGGAGGAGATGCCAGGCCACGGAGGCAGCATGATGAATATTTAGAGGTCATGGTCATTTGGAGGAAGAGTGAGTAAAATGGTATATCTTCTTGCCCAGGGAGATCTTTTGATGCAGTTCAGAATGAAATGGAGAGAGATGGAATATGAATGGGAAAGAGGGAGAGGAAAAAAAAAGGATGAAATGGAAGAGAAAAAAGAAATGTAAGTATGCTAAACTAGAAGGCGGGAAAGACCAAATGAAGAGAACTAAGATGGAAGGGGACAAATAGGTGTACAGATGTGAAAAACATCATTCATCACTTTCACATAGTATTTTCTGCAACTAAGATAAAAGAACTATATAGTCATGTGTTTTGGGTTGTGCCTATATTTCAGTGTTTTTTTTTTTTTAATTAAAACTGAATCATTAGGAAAATGACACCTAGTGTAATTTCTAGGGTTAATTTAATGGTATCTCTACTCATGTTCTAGGATTTTCAAGGGAATTTTTAACAGCTGTATTATTATTGCTTATATTCATCTACCTGTTCATTTACTCTCCTATCATCTATTCATTCAAAGAGGTTTTATGAGCCTCTTTGAATCTAGGAAGAATGTCAGATGTTAGGGATAGGACACTGAAAAAAATGGTCCAAGTTCTTGCTTTCTAATGAAACTGCCTTTTCTAACTAAAATGATATCAGACTTAATACAAAACTGCATATTAGAAGACAACATTTCAAATCTTTTTGTTTGCCACTTAGAATTGTCATCACCTCTTGTAATTACTTTCATGGACACTGGCTCTTATTTTGCCTCTGGAGAGTTCTGACTTGGCTACAATGATCATGTTTCAGTTTTCTGAATGCAAATTCAGATATTTGTATAAAATGGTTTTGAATGTTTATTCGCTTTGTGATGTATTTTAGTCCACCTTGCCAAGGCCTTTAATTGAATAGAATTGTTATCCCTATATTTATCTAGTTATAATAATCAGTACCCTTAATTTTTATGCCAACTTTTCTCCATAAGCTGCCACAGGAGGGTAATGGCAATTGAAAAGCTACAAAGAGGTGGGAATAATTATTGTGACCAACTTGTCATCAGAACAAATTCTATTAATCCTCCGAGAAAGTCCTGGCAATCCAGCAACATTTCTTTCCCACTGGGAGGGTAATGCTCCTCATCCTTTTTTTTCCTGCTTTCTCTAATTGCTGCCCCACATTTACTGTTGCAACTGCATTATTGGCCAGTGACCTGATATTTTTCTCCCTCCTGCCAAACGGTTAGCAAACCACAAGCAGGCTGCTTCCTTTTCTGGAGGCAAAATTACCATACACAAACATCCGACTCAAGATAAGTAAATTACCTTGGTCAATTGATTTACAATTTATCTGGGGTGAGGGTTTGGTAGAGATATTAAAAGGGAAGTAAAATTTATAATACTGACAGAAAGCTCAGAATTCACTGCTTCTGCCAAGAGCCGCCACACTTTACACTCCACCAGGCAGGTTAACTCAGCCTTTTGGCTTATTGGATTTTTCCGTTTCCAACAGTTTCATTTATGCTTTGGGGTTTAAATAACCTTCTGCTTAAGGCCCCATGTTCCCCGTAGAATACAGCCTTCTGTATAAGACAACAGCAGCTCCATAGTCTCCTGGGTGTGATTTGGGATCATATTATCCAGTCCTTTCCTTTGATTTCCCCTATTCTCCAGTAGGTGGTAGACAAGCAGTACTGTGACTACTTATTTAAGCTGCCAGAAAATGTGGGAACAGGAAGCAGGGTATTTTTCCCCAGGCAAGGAATAGATCAGAATGCATTAGGCTGTTGGCTGCTTTCTTCCTTGTTCTGGTCATCAAATCGTCTTTTAAAAGAAATGTATCAAGTCACACTTTTGTAAAACATTGCAAATGCTGGTCCAGTAGTATTACTCTAAACTAAACTAAACTAAAAATAAATAGTTTTCTTGTAGATGGACTTTTTGGTTGTGAAAAATTGATATTTTGAGAAAATCAAGTAAGAGATAAACACTGCTACATATCAGACTGCAAACCAGGTCCTTCTTCACGTGTTATTTTTATTCAGTGTAGTTAACGACACATGACAGACAGAAGATTCTTACCAAATTTACTTTAAATTTATCTTCTAAATTTTCTTGCTGGGATTTGAGAGTGAGGGTGGAGGGCTGGAGACAAAAAAAAAAAAGGAAGGAAAAGAGAGGGAGAACAGTAGGACATGGGATACTTGGGAATGTGATCATGGGCTGTCCTTAAACTGCAAACTTTATAGTATTACAATGGAGTATGGAACTTTCAAATTGTCCAAGTGACAGATCTTTTCTCAAGGGAAAATAATATGGTAATATTTTTCTTACTAAGAAGGGTCAAACAGGGGTGCCTGGGTGGCTCAGTTGGTTAAGTGCTTGACTCTTTTGTTTTTAATTTTTTTTAACATTTTATTTTTATTTTTTGAGAGACAGAGCATGGGCATGAGCAGGGAAGAGGCAGAGAGAGAGGGAGACAGAGAATCTGAAGCAGGCTCCAGGCTCCGACCTGTCAGCCCAGAGCTCGACGCAGGGCTCGAACCCACAACAGTGAGATCATGACCTGAGCCAAAGTTGGATGCTCAACTTACTGAGCCATCCAGGCGCCCCTTAAGTGCCTGACTCTTGATCTTGGCTCATGTCATGATCTCACTGTCCATGAGATGAGCCCTGCATTGAGCTCTGTGCTGGTAACATGGAGCCTGCATGGGATTCTCCCTCTCCCTCTCTCTCAGCCCCTCCTCCTCTCATGCTCTCTCTCTCTCTCTCTCTCTCTCTCTCTCTCTCTCTCTCTCTTTCTCTCAAAATAAATAAATAAATAAACTTCATAAAAAAGGGGAAGAGTCAAACAAATCAAACCACTATCTTTTTGGTAAACATACTACATTGAAAAAATCTTGCTTGATATTGTTTGTTAAATCATCGTGTAACTTTCAATTACTTGAGAAGGTAAGGAATTAAATGTCTAAAAAGTCAAAGTCAAAGTTTTAAATAGTATGCATAAATGGAAATTTCATAACTCTGTTAAGTATTCCCCTACATTGTGCTGTCTTTCTCTATAATCAGTGTTAACTAAAAAGTATGGCTCCTTCTCGACAGAAGAATAATCGTTATTATTATATTTTTTTTTAGAGAGAGAGAATCCCAAGCAGGCTCCAGGCTGTCAACACAGAGCCGCACATGGGGCTCCAACTCACAGTTTTGTGAGATCATGACCTGAACGGAAACCAAGAGTTGGACGCTTAACTGACTGAGCAACCCAGACACCCCCAGAATAATTGTTACTGAAAGTGAAAGAGAAAACCAAACCTTGGCTTGGCTATGGTCATGCTCTGACCTTACTCTGTAAGTGTGCCATCTGTTCTAAATCTTCACCTTCACAATTCTTATGTCACTGACTTGATTCCTATAAACTTCTTTGTATCCTAATTCAACCCTCCACCCCCATTTGCTTATATCCTTAAACCCTATTTTTGCATACGGTTGCATTTCCCAGTTTAAACATCTAGACTTCATTCTTGGTCTTACATGGCCTATGTTTTCTTGAAAATATGCATTTAAGGATGCCCTAATACATTAAATTGTATTCATCTTATTTCTGTCCATGCTCTGTAACAAAATTGGACTTTACTTCCCCTTACTTTCTCATTTGACTGATATTCTGGAATGTGATCTGACTTCATCTTCAGGGTTTGTGGTGATAGATAGCAAATTTGAATGTACCAATCATTTGTTTATGCTCCCTATTCTTTGTCCACACTATTAATTCCATCTTTAAAATACACCCTCCCAATTCCCAGCTTCCCCAATATTCCTTTAAATCCATGATCCATATGGCACACGCCAGGGCATATAAATGAGAAAGTAATCTTGCTTGAATTATCAGGCAAATCAGACTGGAGACAGTAAGAGTCCAAGACAGAGTTTCCTTAAGGTGTACCTGACGTTTAGTAAAAGCAGGGTATTACATAATAGCTTAGTGTCCATGTATCCTTGTTTCAATGACTATTTAAGGTTTCTGCCTTGACAGAGAGAAGAAAACGACTGCAGATGGCTCAGGAGCAATAGGATCTGTGACAACAGGATTGTGGGTGGTAATGTTGAATTTACTGAGGCTTGCAATCATGGAAAACATGACAGTCAAGGAAATTCTCCCACATTCTGTTCCTGGACATGGCTTGCTATTAAAAAAAAAAAAAAAAAAAAAAAAAAAAAGCACTCTTTTCCATATGACTCGGCTAAAATTCATGGATATCCCCTTTGCTTATCTATGACAAAGCCAGAAATAGACCTTCAAATTTGTAATTATTGTCTCATAAATGAATAGCTGAACTGCTTTGGTCCCACAAATTAATCCGATTAAATTTTTATCACCTGACTTGAGTCAAGATTCTCGACCATCTCCTACCCGTGAACTTTGGTCCATCCTCAGCCTGACTCAGTGTAACAACCCTTCCATAATGGACCCTCTCAAAAACAGGCTGGCTTTTCAGATTAGTATTCAGTGACCTTACCATTCAATCATGCCACCCTTGCTCATCCCACTTCCCTAAACATGGTTTCCTAGTCTTCAGTGGCCTTCTTTGTAAAACAGAAGCTCTCTCTGCCTAATCTTTGCAATGTTGGCAGATCTCTTGGTCAGAATATTCTCCCTATTTCAATAGACTCTCTCCCCTAGTGCAAAAGTCCCTTTTATCACTTTTGCAATAAGCGTTTTGAATAGAATAAAGTCTTTCCTTATCTAGATACAGAGTTTGATTTTTATTTAATAGTTCCTTGGATTAAGATTAAACCACACCTATGAATCCCACCATCCCCACATAGGTAATGGTGCCTTGTGGGTCCTTTGAACTCCCCTGCTGCTAGGAAATTCAAGGATCCTTCAGTCTGTTCAATTCTCAAACCAGTTTTCCAGACATCTTTTCCTTTGGAGTATGGTAAGGAGTTACTTTGATTTTTTTTCAGGCAGAGAGAGGATTCTTTTTGCTCCTTCTCTGAGGACTCTCCTGTTTTTCTTAGGTTCCCCACATCTGGAGATCATGGAGATTATGCCCTCTTTTCCTTTGACCCCAAAGTTTCCCTAACAAAAGTTTTCTTTTGTTTTTCTCTTTCCTCTTTGGTTTAACTGTCTGTTAATCCCATAGGTAACTCACGCTCATCTTCCTTCTTCTCCTGGTGACCATGTGCTTTGCTGTTATAGCACTAATTCATTCTACTATCTCTGATAATAGTACTATCTTCCATCTTTTCTTCAGTTCCCTTGAATCCTAATATCTGACCTTTTCAGATCTTACTCCATCCCTTTATCCACTTTTGCTACATTGTCTTCCCACTCTAGCCCCTCAATTCCCTATAGTCATTTGAGTTTAACTTTTCTTCCTCTGTCAGTGATTCTCAAGAGGCTTAAGGAACCCAAGAGCAACCATCAGAAGAAATAAGCTAGTTGTTTTACCCACTCAGAAGGACTTTGGAGACCCAGGATGGCCTCCTAGTTTCTCTTCAGTTTTTGACCTGAAATTTAGTCCACATTCTCCATAAGGTTATACATCATGACAAATGAACTCTTAGAGGTTTCTTCCACAATTATTGGTGGGAAGCAAAATCAACTTGTCCCATTTTCCAGAAAAACATTCCTCATAAAAATGCAGAAGTAAGGAAAAGATAAGGGTCAGTTCTTTTATATAAATGATTAAACTTTTTATTTTTGTGTTTATGCTTAAAACATAGTTAAAACTTTAGAGTTGAAGCTGTAAGCTCGTTAACTTTGCCTGGCTGTCTGTGTATGTATGCATGTATAGATGCATATGTAGTATTTTCCTACCTCCAAGTGGTATTGCCAAATTAGATTATATAACCCCTTCAAAGAGCTCTATTATAACTGTTTTAAAAGTAACTAAACACATATAAGTTGAATGTTCTTAAAAATCTTAGAATATAATGAAATTGAATTTACTGTAAGAGAATTTATTTATTGGGGCTCCTGGGTACCTTAGGTGGTTAAGCATCCGACTTTGGCTCAGGTCATGATCTTGTGGTTGGTGGGTTTGAGCCCCAGCTCCAGCTCTGTGCTGATAGCTCAGAGCCTGGAGCCTGCTTCAGATTCTGTGTCTCCCTCTCTGCCCCTTCCTTGCTCACATTCTGTCTCTCTCTGTCTCTCAAAAATAAATAAACATTTAAGAAAGAAAGAAAGAAAGAAAAAAAGAAAGAAAGAAAGAAAGAAAGAAAGAAAGAAAGAAAGAAAGAAAAAAGAAAATGTATTCATTCATTTATGTATTTAAAATTTATTTATTTTGAGAGAGAGAGAGAGAGAGAGCAGGGGAGGGGCAGAGAGAGAGGGAGAGAGAAAATCCCAAGCAGGCTCCATGTTGTCAGTGTGGAGCCCAATGAGGGGCTCAATTCCACAAACTGTGAGATCATGACCTGAGCTGAAATCCACAGTCAGGCACTTAACTGACTGAGTCACCCAGATGCCCCTCTAAGAAAATTTACTTTAATAGTAATTATGTTTTATAGTATGTTAGCTTGCAGACAGTTTTCAAGAACTTTTTTAGTAATTTAAAACCTGAGACTTGTGCTAAATTAAGTATGCACAGTATACAATATGTTTTTGTTAAGAAAAAAAAAAAGGGTAATTTTTCCTGAAGTAAAATAACTATTTTATTCCAGAATGAGAAAGATAAATTGTAGAAAAATACCTAAATGGATATGGATATTTGTGGAAGTTTTGCAGAGAGGGGATTTTATTGGCCATGGTCAACACTGGCTAAAGTTTGATGGGTTTATTTGTAAAATTTCTAAATGAGACTTAGTATAAAATATTATACTCATAAAACATTAGAGTTTGGTTTTCTCTTCATTAAAATGACAAAAATGTTTTGGACTACTGGTCTCCACTTAATAAGAGTTTGTAAAAGACTTTTCTTTACATTTTTAGTTATCTGCCTTGAAGGCAAAGATTCTGCACCTAATAGAAAAAAACATTTCGCATACTCTTGTCTTTGAGATTTCTAGGGGATCCTTGGAAAATCACAAAAGGTTTATTCTTTCAATTTGTAAAAAGAGATATATTAAAATAAGTTTCTTTGATATGTCATGAGATGCATAGGAAGTGTTGTCATATCAGAAGAGATATTTCATCTTCCTTAGGTTAAATATTTACCCATAGATTTGGGTAAAATATTGTAATTATTTTTTAATATAATTTATTGTCAAATGGCTTACATACAGCACCCAGTGTTCAACCCAACAAGTGCCCTCCTCAATGCCTGTCACCCCTTTTCCATCTCCCCCACCCCTGTCCACCCACAGTTTGTTCTCTGTATAAAATATTATTAATTTAAGTATTTCAGAAATTGAATAAAGTTCCTACAGCTCCAACACAGTCCTTGCTATCCATGATGTTTTATTTATAAGAATCCCAATGATGATTTGCCTGATATTAAACAACAGTATAGTTTTATCAGTCATAACTTCTGTTATTTTTCAAAATATACCATGCCACAGAAACAAATTCCCTGGTCAATTGCCTTATTTTTGCACTAAACTATTACCAGTCATTTAAAATCTTTAATAATCTACAGATTGTTTTGTTTTGTTTTGTTTTACTTTAATACTTCCAAGATTGTGCTTACAATCAGTCATAGGTCAGATTTCAATAAAAAAGGACTTTGTCAGAGATCCATGGTAAAGACCGTGCCAGGTATTAGTGAGCACAGTTTCTGACGTCACTGCTTAAATAATTGTAAGACCCTACCACTGAAGGAAGTCAGGGTTCTGAGAATTCTAATTGAGAACCTGATGGATTCATGAGATTGCTAACCCAAGATGGTTGAAACAAGAATTAATTGCACAGGACTGAAAGAACTGATGAAGGATGATAATGGGTTTCATTTGGAAAACTGGTGACACTTGAATGTCCAATTTTCTGGAAATAAGGAACCTCTTTCTCTCTTCCTGGAAGCTATCTATAACTCATAACAATTTAATATACTGTGCTTTTGTAAATGGAAATGAAACATTTATGTTTTTCTCCCTGCTTGATCCCCTCCAGAATTTGGAATCTCTTATATTCTTATCTGCATGGGTTCAACAAGAATCTGGCCTCCTGGTAAATAGAACATATTGACAACATTGGTTCTATATCACCAAGGCTTTGAATGAAATGTCATTCATAAGAAGGATAGTTGGTTCAGATATGACTACACACTTCCCAAAAATTACAGTTGACTTCATGGAGCCAATACTTACAAAGCCTTCTTGGGAAAACTGGTTCAGTACTTGGCTTGGAATGTTCACAACCTTACAGAAGAAAAGGAAAATAATTTCTTAGCAAATTCAGGAAACTTGAAATATTTTGAGGTCATTGTGAAGAAAATAATTTACCCAAATTGATTGGTACTACAAGTGAAATCTTATGATGAGTTTTTGGCTTGGCTTCCTAACCTCAAGAGACTTTTAAAACTTGAATCTAAGATCTAAATTTTTTTAAATGTTTTATTTATTTTTGAGAGAGAGAGAGAGAAAGAGAGAGAGAGAGAGCGTGAGCAGGGGAGGGTCAGAGAGAGATGAAGATACAGAATCTGAAGACAGGCTCCAAGCTCTGAGCTAGCTGTCATCACAGAGCCTGACATGGGGTTCAAACCCACAAACCATGAGATCATGACCTGAGCCGAAGCTGGATGCTCAACTGACTGAGCCACCCAGGCGCCCCATGTACTTATCTAAATAATCAGGTTAAATCCTAATGAGATCAGCCTTGTTTTATTATCAAGAATAAACTTTCTTTGGCAGTTTGATCTTTGATCAAAAAGGGGGTGACTGTAGGGAGAAATTTTGTTTCAGTGGAAAACTATAGCACACTCTAGTGGATTACCAGATTCTGGTCCTATTCATTGTCGTGGAGATATTTTACCCCTCTTTGTAATTTGCAGGCAAATGATAGATATGAAAAACATTTTATTACCTATCCATAAATTGGATCAAAATGTGTGATCTTGCACCCAGTGTAAATCTTTGCTAAAATTTTGATTCTTCCAGTTTCTTTCAGTATCTGGCTATAATCCTCCAAGCATATCTATTTTTTTTTCTCCCTCCCTTCTTAGTGACACTGAGAACTAAAATATGACTGCCTGGATCTTTATTGGAACTTTAGGTTGCCTGTAGATTGACTTTTCTCCCAGATCTGAAGAAGCACTGTGAGATAAACCTCAAAGACTGATACATACCTAGTGGACTCATCACTAAGGCCAGTCATGCATGGGCTGGACTTCTCCATACTGCTGCTGGGTCACTGAGGAACTCTGGCAAAATGTTCAGTTCATGCATGCCCTTATATGAGAGGTAACCATGGCTGTGGAAAACATCACCTAGAGCATCCTCAGCTTTAACAACTCAACAAGCATACTGCAAAATAGAAAGATTTTAGTTCATTGACTTCTTAAACTTTTATGTTAATATTTCCATGTTGCATTTTAGGCACTCCTCTTTAAAGATTCCTAAAGCAATTGATATTTGTTGCCTCTCAGTAGATGGATCAACTGATTTTGCAAAAACAATCTCAACCAGAGTCCTCAGGAGACTATTTCTTAGACTCTACTTTACCCTGCTTGGGAGATTGGATTCCTTTGAGCTGCTCAGCAAATCTTGCAAAAAGGAGGAACTGACAATGTTGAATGCTAGAGTCCAGTTCCAGCAGGTCCAGGGTTCCCTGAAGGATGGATGGTGTTGGCAAGAGAGAGATGAGAGAGCCACGAGTTTCTTTCTGATCTTCAGGCTGGCATCTCTGCACTGACCAGAGAGTCAGCTTTATTTATGGAAAAAAAATGTATGGGGTACAAAACAAGTGGCATTTGCCTTAGACAATGATTTCTGATGACAAATTCTTTGGTATGTAAAAATTTCCCAGAACATAGATTGGTAGAAGACTCATGCATAATCTTTATCAATAGTGATTGATGTAGGTGACTAGATGCTTATCACATGGGGAGGGAAGTTATCTTTAGCATTCAAATACAAGGCAGTGTTTTTAGCATAGCAAAGGCAAGAGTTAGTTCTTTGTGAGCAGGGGTCAATAGCCTGTTTTCTTGAGGGGAAGTAAAACAGGTTTCTCAGGAAATGTAGTATTTGCTCCTATAATCACAAAAGAAGAAATTCCTACAATAAGTTCCTTCACAAGGTGTAATTAGCATATTTTAGGATAAGGGGACAAGTCACTCCCGATACCAGTCAACAAGGTGCCTTGGGGGTCGATGCTTAAGCAAAAATAATTGAGTGGGGCTGGATATTTGTCACCATCTGATGGCAAGAGGCCTTGCAAACTTGACTTACCTCACAGGGAGTTTTCTCAACTTTAGTGAGTTCAGAAATGGCTTCCAACAGTTGAAGTTTACCCAAACCTTGTGACTCTGGAAAACTGGGAAGGTTAGTGAAATTTTCCCATTCTTTGTGTTTGGAAAAGGCTTACTACAAATTAACTCTTCCCCTACGACTTAGATAAGAGTTAGGGTTGTCCTCTTGTTTACTTTTGGTGAGGCCAAACCCAAGCCTGAAATTCTTATTCTTTACTTTATAAACGGATAGCTGAGCTGTTTTATCATCACTGATTAACTATAACAAAATGCTTTTAACCAAATTTAGGTTAAGTTTCTCTCCTTTCCCAGACCCTTGAATTTTGACTCATTTTCAACTTGATCCAGAATACAATCCCTCCTTAAAAACCCCTCCCAAACTCCCAAAGAATGGCTTGACTTCAAGTAAATGATTTTCCAGTCTATTATTCTATTGTGCCACATTGATCATCCCACTTCCCCAAACTTGGTTCTTTCTAGACTTGGACACTCCTCTTCTCTTTTCTACCTAACCATTAAAAATCTTGCAGAGCTCATGGTCAGAGCATATTCCCTGTTTTAATAACCCTTTCTATGACTCTTGCCATCATCCTTTTGAATATAATTTTCCTTACCTAAGTCTAGAATTTGTTTTACATTTGACAAAAGAACTGTAATATCAGTTAATCTTAAGATTATATATGGTTTCAAATTTGACCTGATCCAGTGGCTTCTGATGTTGTTTTAACTGCAAAACTCTTTGAATACACAGGAACATAGGAGTTGACTGTGGAGAATATGCAATAGAGTCTGGTTTTAGGTGAGTTTTAAGTTCCAAGTCAATAATACTCAACAACAAAAAAACGTGAATTTTGAATAATCAAAATCACCTAAAAATATTTTACGAAGGCCTGCTTTTCAGATCAACACATAATTTCTTAATATAAGCATCAGAGCCAAATTTTCCTACATCAGTGGGTAGTTGACATGTCATTGGTTTTGCACTAGTGGTTGGTTTGAATAGAGAAGCCATATCAAAAATGTATTTCTTCAAATTCTATAATCACCCTCCAGGCTGTAAGATTCCCACAGAATAAACAATACACAGACATTTTAGAGAAATATCTACCAGTATCTCCCATTTTCCTCAGAATATGTGTTCATTGACTTATGTAAAATTTAATTTTAATAAGCTAAACTCCTGTTTTGATGTGACTACACTGCTTTTGATGATATCAGGGTGGTGCATTCATAGCTCCAACCACTTAACTCTCCTGTTTTCCCTTAACTCCTAAGAATCCCAAACTTCTATTGATCATTAATTCATACCCCCCTGATCTAGCCCAGCCACGCATTCAACAATCTGATACTATATAACAAACATGGAAGCAAAAGATATTCCTATTAAGACTCATATCTTTTCATTGATATTTTTTTTCATTATACACAAAATTCCTGTATTGGTGCCACATTGGGGCCTCCTCTAAACTATGTTAAAGAAGGTTGTAATTGTCAGAGTCTTTTGAATAAGAGCCCCTAGAATAAGAACTAAGTGAAGGCTATATTTTTCCTTTTTCATACCTAACTAGGAGTTGACATGCTGCATTGAAAATTAGACTTTGACTAAATTCTATTAAAATGACATATATTAATTAACAACTAAGCACAAAACAGCTGTTTCATTTTTTGTTGTAAGCTTAGGGAAGTCCCTGCTCTCTGCCCATAATTGCTCTGACAAGCAATTTTCATAAGGGTGAAGTTCTGGAGCACCAAACCAAATGACACTCAGGACCTAGAACACCACTCAGAAGACTATTACTTTGTTGTTAAATTCTTATACCCTGTTTGTAAACTGGAACCTGGATCATTTTTCTAAAAAAAATACAGTTTCATGCATGGAAAATAGTCTTTAACGTCTCCTATGCCATTTAGCAAATCCCTGGATACAAATACAGATTCTGATATTTAAAATTTTGCCTATCTACCCTGGACTAAGACATGATTAGGTCTTTCAAAAACTATATAAATATTCTTGGATTATATCCTGAATAGGATGCTTCAAATGCTGACTTCTATAGTGTGCAGAATAAAATGAATTTATTCAGAATTATTTTAAGGATACCTAGACACAGTAAAAATAACAGGCCCAAGGAAACTAAAGAGTTTCCTTAAAAACTCCATAAAATCACCCTAGAAGGCATAAAGGCACTGATTCAGATTATATCTATAAAAACAATTAACCTAACTTTTTATTGATAGATTTGGGTTTAGTCAAAAATCTAAGGACTTTTCCAATATATAAGTTAAATATTCTGTTTCTCAGACCTTGTTTGTACCTGCAAGACCTCTAGTTTATTTTTGATTATAAAATTGATTAATTTGTAAAAATGCCTACTTTTTGTAAAATAAGTTAATGGAAGTTATAATAAAAATTACAATATACCCTGCATCCACCTTTCTCACTAGTAAAATGATCCTTTAAGAGGCTATAAGAGTTCTTTTTTTTATTCAGTGTTCATTTGTTTATTTTTGAGAGGTGAGAGCACAAACATGGGGGAGGGGCAGAGATGGAGGGAGAGGGAGAATCCCAAGCAGGCTCCACACTGTCAGCACAGAGCCCAACACAGGGCTTGATCTCAAGAAATATGAGATTATGATTTGAGCCAAAATCAAGAGAAAGACTCTCAACCAACTGAGCCACAGAGGGCCCTGAGCCTTTAAGAGTTCTTACTGGTTGTTTTTTTTTTTTTTTTTGAAAACTATTATTCATTTTAAGGAAAAAAAAACATAATATCAGCACTTCATGATTTCTGAGGAATTAAATTTTCAACTTTAGGGGTTTTTTTTCTTATCTTATTTGAGCATTTAACTTACCGTATATATTTTTTTAAATTTTCTTACAACTTATATTTCATATTCACAAGTTATTATATGATTTCAGAATGTTATATGTTTGTTCTCATTGGGTTTATGAGTAACTATTAAATATATTTTGTTAATTAGGTGAAGTGAAAGTTAGTTTCTATTCCTGTAAAATGAAAACCTTATTTTATCTTTGTGTATGTTATTTCATATTTTATTATTCTATTGCAAGAATAAAGAAATATATAATACCCATCTTGAATATATAGATGTTTATTATTCTAAAGTGTCAAAATTGCTATGAAATTTTCAAAATATTTTATGCTAAAAGAATAGCAAATGTTATAATTTGAAGCTAGGGGGAATAACGTACATGAACACTGCTTATTTCTAAGTAAACATGATTAAGACGAATTTATGAATATTTTAACATTTGTAATGCAATGATGTTTTGATCTGTGAGCATATGTTGAACACACAAAAAACCTTCAGCACTTGATAAGGCAAATATTTCCTGGGAGACAATATTTTTTTCTTTTTCTATATGCATTATTTATTATCAGATAAGTAAGATCAGCATGCTTTGAGGGAGCTCATCATAAAGTGTCAAGGCACTAGGTAACAAATCAATGGCTGTTTAAATGATTGTTTTTCCCTGAGGAACAATGTATTTTGGTTTGGAGACCTAACTTCATTATGCCTCAGTACATAGTGAGTGAAAAATACTATTTCCGTCATTAATGTGTTTATAAAAGCTTTTTGTTGTCTGCACTGAAAAGTCACTCGGTTGAATTTTTTTCTTGTGATGTATTGTCTGGCAGTAAAAGCTAATGCACTCAGTAGCATTTGTAGACTTTCAAATTTTAACTAAATTTTTAAAGAGGAATAGGTCTAACTGTATTATTAATTATTATGAATTATCATACATCAATCGGAAATGGATATGAATTCTTTTTTTAAATTAAGCATACCAATCTCTCCTCATACATATTTTACACTCTTCAAGGAGAGATTTCAATAGTTTAATTTCACCACAGTGATTACTGCTATTTGAGATTTTCAAGCTCTGCTGAGTTTTTCTGTCCATTATTTTGTTTCTATAAAGATATTTCTAGAGAGAGTAACAGAACACCTAATATTTAAACTATTGTTGATGCCATATTTGATTCTGTAATATAAATAAGGTAAACTTTTAAAACTTTTCAGCTGATTAATATTATTTATCAACACTCAAATATATATACTCTTTTTAGTCATTTGTAGTTATATACTCATCTACTTTAAAATATTTATATATATATATGAATTACGTATATATATAAATTCTGTGTGTGTATATATATATATACACAATTATACACTAATGTGTATGTTACCTTTAAAGTATACTCTAGAGGCTATTAAAGGTTTCTTAAACCTTACGAGCAATTTACACAAAGATAGAAATTACTAAAGTTTCCAATTTTTATTTTTAATTGGAAAGAATATGTAGCATATTAAGCAACATATATAAAAAATCAGACACATAATATCAAATATTACATCTTGAAGATATTTTCAATCTTTATAAATTGAAGGCATATAATGAACTATGAAATAATCTAGACTAACCCTTCTTAATATGTGCCATATTCACACACACTTCTTTGTGGTAGGGTTTCAAGACCACAATACCTTAGTCTCTCATTTGGGTACTTTGGTCACCTGCTTGGTATAGATCTTTTCTCAAACCACGAAGCCTTAGGAAAGGGGAAAGCCCACACCTATAGTGGAAGCAAATATCATGGAGCATGTGGTTAATGATTAATATGATTAGTGCCTTTGCTGCCACTGGTACCCACACCTATCTTGTTTTAAGTGTTATGGATGTGCAAATTAGAAAACCCCAAAATACTGGCACTGAAAAATATGTCCTGACTAGGATATAGGCATCTCTACCCAGTTGGAGATAAAAAGGTGCTATGACCAGAACTGGAGCTAAAATTCATCTACTCTCATGCTCTAAGGTGAGGCGTAATTAAAGTTTAAATTATTCTGTTTCAGTAGTTGTCCTTAGTTATCTCTAAGACTATTATTTCATTTCTACACACTTAACCTAAGCACATTATGTCTGGAAACAGGGAGCTACCTCCACTGTATTTTCCCAACTAGTTTGGAAATTCTCTGACTGCAATGAGCTGATCTAATGCTGCTTTTACAGCATTCCCTTCAATCTACATATCATAATTTCCAAGGAATGTTATTTTAATTCAGATTTGGTTTGCCTAATATCTTTTTGCCATACTCTTGTGTTTTATTATACATCTCCCTATATTATCCATGTTAAGGATGCATCTGTTTTGATTCACATCATCTTTTATTATATTAAAGGCTCAAATTGCCAATTAGATTATTTTGGGAAGAGCAAATAAGTTCTCCCATGGCAGACTAAAGAGTATAAACCCAAGAAAAACATCAAAAAGATTTGTATTTTCAGTTTAGTCTTCATATTTAGTTCATTTTCTAAATTTTAAAAATTTGAGACATATTTTTATGTTGCATTTTTTCAGGTGTTTGAACACAGTCATAAGTACAAAAATGAATTTTTAGAATTCTTGTAGGATGATTAAGTGTAATCAAGTGGATAATGAAAAGCTATATAATTTATTCTGCATGGCATTTGAGAATTTATGAATTTTTACATAGTCCAATCACATAAGGGGCATTAAACTTATATAAATAAAACTTAATATATATCTGTGTATGTTTTATATATATATATATATACACACACACACACACACACAATATATATGTGTGCCAGAGTCCGGCTCCAGCAGGTCCAGGGCTCCCTGAAGGATGGACGGTGTCGGCAAAAGGGAGTGGGAGAGCCTCAAGTTTCTTTCTGATCACCAGGCAGGCATGTCTGCACTGACCAGAGAGTCAGCTTTATTTATTGAAAAAATGTATGGGTTACAAAACAGAAGTGGTAATTGTCTTAGACAATGATTTCTGATGACAAATTCTTTGGTATGTAAAAATTTCCCAGAACATAGATTGGTAGAAGACTCATGCATAATCTTTATCAATAGTGATTGATGTAGGTGACTAGATACTTATCACATGGGGAAGGAAGGTATCTCTAGCATTCAAATACAAGGCAATGTTTCATAGCAAAGGCAAGAGTTAGCTCTTTGTGAGCAGGGGTCAATAGCCTGTTTTCTTGAGGGGAAGTAAAACAGGTTTCTCAGGAAATGTAATATTTGCTCCTTCAATCACAAAAGAAGAAACTCCTATAAATTCCTTCACAAGGTCAGATACCAGTCAGCCAGGCGCCTTGGGGGTCCATGCTCAAGCTCAAATTGAGTGGGTGTAGACTTTGGTTGCCATTTGACAGTTGGAAGCCCCTGTCTTACAAACCTGCCTTACTTCAGAAATGGCTTCCAGGATATGTGTATATAGGTGTAGATATAGATGCAAAGCACATACATAACATATATGTATAAAACATATTATATATATATTCCTATATATGTGTAATTTTAATGCCCAATTGTACATTTGCTATACTTACATGTTCAAATTTAGAGTAATAATTGAGACAGTAACGTTGCTTATAATATACTTCTCCCTTCCTTATTTTTAATAAAGTGATCCTCAGATCTTAAAGTGAAAGATTCTTAACCCCTCTGTAATCAGAGAAAGGCAATACATTAATCTAAAGACACCATTGGATTCTAAATCCTGAATACAATGGCCTAAAGAGGTATGGCTGTCATTTGCTTAAGACCAAGTTGTTTAGACCCAGGGAGACAAGGGTCCAAATTCTGTCATCCTCTTGATGTCTGTGGGTACATGCAAGTCTTTGATATCTCTGATTATCATTTTATTATCAAAAGTAAAATAAAATGGGCCTATATGAATTCTCATCATTCAGGATAGTTATATATTTTAAAACATTTGAGTGTTTCATTTGGAACTGGAGTTGAAGGGCTTGATTTATCACTTAGAGTATTCTTTGTATCAGATATACTTTAGTTAATTTTTTCACTTCTCTTTATCCATTATCAATTTATTGTATCTCAGCTTCAGCTTCACACTTTAATACCAGCTCTGTATTAAAGTCTGGAATTTCTTTAAGCATTTCTCTTTTAAACTGAGCACAATATTAAACTTTCATAGTTGAAGGTACTGGAAAAACACTACAAAAAGAAGATGGCTTCTCTTGCAGTCTCCTGCTGCTGCATGATCAATCAGCAGTATGGATCTGAGGACACAGGGTAGTGCTCAGCTCCAGCCATGGTCTTTCATCAATTTCAAAAAACAAAAACAAAAACAAAAACAAAAACAAAAAAATACTGACTCACACTGATGACCATGACCATCTTCTTATGTTTCTCTCCACATGGACACACAGCACTCTAGATCTCCTCTCCATGGTGACTCTCCTGTCCACTTGACTCTCTCTACATGGCTACTTCCCTGGAAGTCTGTCTCCAGAGGTCCTCCCAATGTAGACACTGAAAACTTCAAACCATCACCTGCAGAGACACACAAATTCTCCCCTCATGTCCAACTGATGGCAGGACCTCACATGCACTCCAGAGGACTACTTCTTGTTCATCACCATCGATGGGCTACAAAACACCCTGGCTGATGCGGTCTGAACGCTGGACTTTTGAAAAGCCCCTTCCTTCCAAGTTGTACCTTTCTGGGTATACTCCCTCATCCCTGGACAATTCTCTTAGAGACTTATCTTTATTTCTAATTATGCTCCTATCAAAACTTAATACTTTTTCATATTAAAACTTTTCTTTTTAAGTCACTGATGGGTTCTGTGACCTAATATGATTATTCTTCAGATTTAACCACGTTTGCAGCCCTCTACTGTCCAGTTTTATTGGCTGTGACATGGGATGCTAAGCGATGAGATACAGTCTCATTTATCTTTGCATTTATCATTCCCCTAATTGTTATTTAGGATTAAATAATTTTCATATTTCTCTTGCTTACTAATGTTAACTCTGAATAAAAAAAATCAAACTTGTCCAAAATGCTGAATAAATATTAAATCTACCTGAAAAACATGTAGGATTCATAAGTAAGTGGTGGAGGTCAATATATGCTGCCTTCTCTCTCTCTCTCTCTCTCTCTCTCTCTCTCTCTCTCTCACATACACACACATACACACAGAAATATTGACTTTCTAAGACCAAATTAAAGACGGTCATATTGTTAGTATTTTTTTTCTCATGTCTAATGATGTTTTTGCTATTTTTATAGAGACATGTTTATTAAGATCATGGGCTATGTTTGGAATGAGACTGAACCGGAAAGTATAATATACCATGCAAATCCTGATTTATATAAACTTTATGACAGATTGTGTGAAGTATACTGATTTACATTATTCTTATTCCAGATGTTCTTTTTTAAACCAGCCTGGAATCTATTATAAAAATCTTTTCTTATTAATAAATTTCAATAAATGCTACTGACATTCTGAAAACAAGAAAAAATTACTATTCTGTCTGTGTGTATATATATATATATATATATATATATATATATATAACAAGTGTTATATATATATATATATATATGTATGTATGTATATACCCCTCTTAGGACTCCTATTTGTTAAAATAAGAATCAATAGCTTAGCAATAACATATAGTGTTAACAGGAACTAGTCTGAAATATAGTAAGTGCTCAGTAAATAATAGCTATCATTACTAAGTTATGTCGTTTTCTTTTTTTGTTCATTTATACATTTTTCTCTTACATCTCATTCATGGTTGCTGGCTGTTTTTTATCCAAAATTTAGAAAGGAAGTTCTAGTAATTCAAGTTATATAAGCCAAAGAGTCAATAATTAATAATATATTTAAATAATTACATTAGTTTTCTACTGCTACTATAATAAGTTATCACAGACTTAATGACTTAAAACAATACAAATTTATTATTTTATGGTTTGTAAGTTAGAATTCCAAAGTGGGTCTTACTGAGCTAAAACCAAGTTGTTGACAGGACACATTTCTATCTGAATGCTCTAGATGAGAATCTTTCCGCTTGTAATTCACGGTTTTAGAGTCTATATTTCTTGACTGTGACCACTTGCCCAACTGGGAAAGATTCTTCACTTTTAAAGACTCATATGAGCAGACTAGACCCATCCAGATAATCCAGGATAATCTTCACATCTAAAATTCAGTCCCTTTAATCCAATCTGCATACTCACAGGTTCTGTGGTTAGGGCAAGGACATCTTAGGGTGCCGTTGTTCTGCTTAGTACAAAAACCTGTAAATAATTTTTAAAGTTTTGTTTTTTGTATATGAGAAATTTTAGTTGAGTTTTGATTGTATGTCCTATTAATTTTTTAATGTTTATTTATTTTTGATTGAGAGAGACAGAGACAGAGCAAAAGCAGGGGAGGAACAGAGAGAGAGGGAGACACAGAATTGAAAGCAGGCTCCAGGCTCTGCATCGCCCGACATGGGCTTGAACTCACAAACTGTGAGATCAAGACCTGAACCAAAGTCGGTTGCTCAACTGACTGAGCCACCTAGGTGCCCCTCATATTCATTTTTTTAACCCCAAACTCCATTTCAGCACATTTTTCTCAAGTAACCTAGCTGTTCAATTTCAGTCTATTACTGTATAGAACAACAGCAAAACATCAAAAAACAAGTTTCTGAACAAACATTCTACATTTTTAAAAATTTAGGTATTATTTCCTCTTCATTCTCAATTCCGTTTCCTTGATTCAGACCATTATTTTCTTGCATGGATTCAGGAAAAAACAGCCTAGCCTACCTATTCTCAGTGTTTTCATTTGCCTCCATCTTGTTCTCAAGTCAGCATTTCCTCCATTGTGTTACTAGCTATTTCCCTAAAATCAAATAGATTATCATACTATTTAAAAAAAAGTTTAACCCCATCTCTGGGTGTATTGGTCGAAATGAAAAGCTCATATTCATTAACATTACAAACATGGTACTTCAAAATCTTGTCAAAATTTGCTCTCCAGACTCATCTGTAAATATGGCCATCTCATATACTTTCTTTCAGTCTTTATATTTCTCACTTTATTTTCATTTTTTTTTTAATTTTCAGGCTTTCATGTGCCTTTCCAGCATAACGTCAGCAAATTTTACTCACCAACTCAGATGAAATTCAAATATATCTTTGGTAAAGTTCATTCTATTACTTTGAGCAGAAATAACTACTCTCTTCTATAATCCTATAGTGGTTTACTTATACTTTTTCACATTATCAGATTCACATTGCAATTATCTGTTTGTCTGTCTTCCCTCTGGAATGTGTGATTCCTTAAGTTAGAGACATGTTTTCTAAGTTATCTGTATCTCTTATCTTTTTGCTTATTTAATAAATAGTATTAAATAACTAGCTACAAGAATAGGCTAAGAATTCACATAGGACTGAATAACAAGGCAGAATATATTTAATATGTGATATATGAAAAGATTATATTTTACCTAGGAGAAAAACATAGCATTCGTTGGCATATATTTAGAAGAATTTATGAGCTTAAGCAGGTGTACATGTAGATGAACATTAATGATAAATTAGATAAATTAGAAAAAATCTATGTAAATCACTTGCCATATTAACAGGTACGTCTTTTGCCTTGAAATGAACATGATATCTGTCTATATATCTCTAACTGAAGAATAAATACTAGAAGTGAAAAAAATCATATAATCCCTTTTGGCTCTATGTAAAACAGGGGAAGAGGTACTTTATATACAGTAAGTGTTTATAGTCAGTTAAATGTTACAAATGAATTCTGTTTTACCAACAGTCATCAATATGACTTCAACAGCATCATTATATATAACATATTTCAGGGTTATTGCTAATAATCACTAATCACTAATTTATATGTCACAGATAATTAGCATACCTTCACTCATTAGAAAAGATATAGCTTCAGGATAAATTTAGTGCCTTAGCACAGAGAAACATGACTCCTAAGCAAGTAAAATTATTCCAAATATGACAGTAAAGCTCTTTTTCACTTCTCTGTTGAAAGTAAAAATTAACTGATTTGAATTTGCCTTTTCACTACAGGAAGTAAGTATGATAACCAGAGTAGTAATAAAGACTCAATACATTGATCATTCTGGTTATAAATGAGACCAGAGATGTTTTAAACTGGGTAAATTTAAAGACTATTGGAGTAAGTAGCAGAAAGAAATCTACCCTGGGAATCTAAGAATGTAGAGCTCATTGCTTTATTTCTCAATTGAACATTAGTCAACTATGCTAGTGGTCTTGGAAAATTTATTAAAATTTTCTGGGAAAAATATGGAGGCTGGAGGAAATCATCTACAAATTTTCCTTCCAGCATTATTAACCATATTATTCTTTCTAAATCTGTAAAATCAGTTAGAATTAATCACCCACAGTGACGGAGTGAATGTTTTCTTTTCTGAAAGGATGGCTAATTATATTACCAAAAAAAGCATGCAAGGCAGATTAAACTAAATGAGGGGAGGAGCTAAGATGGTGGAGTAGTAGGAGGATCCTAGGCTTGACTCACCCCTCGAACACTGCTAGATAAATATCAAATCATTCTGAATACCCAAGAAATTGATCTGAAGAGTGACAACAAACTGCACAACTAGAAGGAGAGAAGAGACCACATGTGGAAGGTAAGATGTGCGGAGATGTGGTTTGGGGGAGAAATGGATTGCTGGTGTGGTGGAGGGGAAGGAGACCTGGTTGAAGGGAGAGAGAGAGGGAGAGAGAGAGAAAGAGAGAGAGAGAGAGACAGAGAGAGGGAGAGAGAGAGAGAGAGAAAGGAGACACAGGGGATAACATGAGTAAAACACTTCTTCAAAGCCAATGACTGGGAAAACAAGAAGGACTGATTTTCATGAGTTGTAAAAACTTTGAGTGGGGCTCAAAGATAGATTTTTAGAGGTGCCTGAGTGGCTCAGTTTGTTAAGCACTGGGCTCTTGTTTTCAGTTCAGGTCATGATCTCACAGTTCAGTGAGTTCAAGCCCCACATGGAGCTTTGTGCTGACAGTGCAGAACCTGCTTAGGATTTTTGTCTCTCTCTCTCTCTGCCCCTCCCCTGCACTCTCTTCTTTCTCTCTGTCTCTTTCTCTCAAAAATAAACAAATGAACTAAAAAAATCTTTTAAAAAATCTTAAAAACAAAGATGGAGTTTTAGAGATCAGTTCCATGGCTGGTGTGGAGTTTGGCAGGCACTGTGGTGCTCCTGTAAAGAAGGAGGGCAGATAGCCCCAGTAGCCAACAGTGCAATCTGAGGATCTCCTGGGACACATTGTGAGAAATGGTTCCCCCTTCTTGGAGTGCATCTGGGAGAGGTGGTATTGCTGCTCTGGGGACAAAAGAGCCAGCAGGTGCCATTTCCCTCCCCTGCCCCTCAGCATAGGTGCAGAGACACATGCTAAGGGTAGCTAAACTGGACACTAGCAAGCCTGGATCAGTTCCAGCATGGCAAGACCCTCCCCCAGAGGACCAGCACAGGTCCTGCCATGCAATATCCCTAAATTTTGGGGTTGTAAATTCAGGTAACCTGTCTGGGATAAAACACAGGTGCACTGAACTGCCAGGTGGGCAGGCAGCCCAGATGTAGAAACAGTGAAAGCAGGGATCTGAGGGACACCTGGGACACATCAGGAAGACTGTTCACTCTTAGGGAGGGCTTCCTGGACAGCGGTGGACAAAAAAAAAAAACCCTCTCTAGGGACTAGGGAGGTGGCTGGTGCCATTTTCCTCCCCGACTCCTCAGCATAAACTAACTTCAGTAAGCAGCATAGTGCCAACAGTGGCGACCTAAACCACTTACACCAAGCCCCACCATCTTGTCTCTGCAAGTGATGCTTTGCTCAGGCAAGTGTGCCTGAGAACCAGCACAGTGGGCTCCTCCCTCAGAAGACCAGCAAAAACCCCTGCACACACCACGTCTACTAAACACAGAGTTCTGCAAAGCTTCAGCTCATCTGGAAATAGCATCAAGTCTCTTTTAGTAAGGAAGCCAGAGCATACTTTGTTAAAACTTACCACACTACGGCCAAGGTCCAAACACTATGCACTCCAGGCAAGGGGAAATTCTGCAAAGGACTGACCTGAGGGAAAGAGCAGCCAAAATACAGCAACAGAGTGCACACAGCATACACCAGAAACATTTCCTGAAGCTCCAGACCCTGGACAGTATAGGATCTATGCTTTAAAAAGCCATTACTTTCAGGAGCAGGAAACACAATAGGCTTTCCTAACACAGAGAAAATGGCAGAGACCTAGACAAAATGCCAAGATGAAGGAATTCATCCCAAAAGAAAGGAGGTCACAGCCAGGGATCTAATCAAAACAGATATAACTAATATGCCTCATCAACATTTAAAACAAAAAATTATAAAGCTACTAGCTGGGCTTGAGAAAAGCATAGAAGAAAGCGGGAGTCCGTTACCACAGAGATAAAATACTTATAACTAGTCAGGCCAAAATGAAAAATGTGGTAACAGATTCAAAACTGACTGAATGCAATGACCATGAGGATGCAAGAGCAAATGAATGAATAAATGATATACAATAAAGAAATTATGGAGTATAATGAAGCTGAAAAGAAGAGGGCAAGAAAAATATTATCACAAATGTAGACTTAGGTAACTAAGTGACTTCATAAAGCGTAATAACATTCTTATCACAGAAGTCCCCAAAGAAGAAAAGAGAGAAAAGAGAGGGTATTAAAGAGGGTACTTGTGATGAGCACTAGATCTTACATATAAGTGATAAATCACTAAATTCTACTCCTGAAACTAATATTACACTATATGTTAACTAACTAGAATTTCAATAAAATTTTGAAACTATAAAAAAAGTTTAAAAAATAAAAATAACTGACTTTTCTCCAAATATCAATCAATCATTTCTTTCTGCCTTCCTTTCTTCCCTTTTATCTTTCTATTCTTTCCTCCCTTTTCCATCCCTCCTCCTTTTTCTCTCTCCCTCCTTCTTTCCTTCCTTCAAAATTAGATAACTTAAAACAGTAAGAATTTAAAAGAAAAGAGTAAAACTAAATGCAGGTACATGAGTTACAAATCATGAAACAGGAAGAACAGAAATTAAAATGTTCATTAGAGTTTCCTTCTGAATAGCAAGATTATGGGTCTTTAATTATCTTCTTTGTGTATTTCCTAAAGTGAAATATATTTTGTAATAAAAGAAAAGGTATGAAAAAAAGAGTAATGAAACAGAGAAAATCATCTGGATAATTCTGTCAAAAGTCTCTCATGTATAGTCATTTTATATTTAAAAAATTTTTTAAATCTTTATTTATTTTTGAGAGAGTGAGAGACAGAGCACGAGCAGGGGAGGAACAGAGATAGAGGGAGACACAGAATCCGAAATAGGCTCCAGCCTCTGAGCTGTCAGCACAGAACCCGACGCAGGGCTGGAACCCACGAACCATGAAATCATGACCTGAGCCAAAGTTGGATGCTTAACCAACTGAGCCACCAAGGGGCCCCAGTATATTCATTTTATAGCAAAACACTTAACAGAAACAACTGTTGAATATTTTTAAACCAAAAGCAAGAGTGAGAGTTTTAAAAGCCACATAGCTCCCATTATTAAAATGAAGCATTCTGAATAATCATAGGCTAATTATTGTTTTTCTATAACAAAATCAGAAAGGTCCCACAAAGATCTCTATGTAAAGTTTGAAAGTAACAACCAAATATTTAAAAATATTCACTGCCAACATTTGCAATTTAATTAATGCTGCAGACATTTTTTAAATGAGCACATGAACTCATTATGAAAACCAGGAACAAAATTTTACATTAATGTTTTGTAAATATAATTTTATTGAGATCATTCAGAATACTGGGGAAGCATATTATTTTCTGAAATCTAAGATATAAGTGGATGGAGTTAACGAATCCAAAGCAGAAGCTGTAAACACAAATGCACATAGAAAATAAGCAGCAAATAACATGTAAAATTGTTAGGTGTATAATCCAGCACCGTGTGAATGGCCAAGACTGAGTAGACCAGGAGAGCATAAATTCACATAAACAGTGTAGTAACAGCATGATTCCAGATAATTTGTGTTCATGTGACCTGGTCAGTCTTTAGAAAAAGCTTAGACAAGAGGTGCCTGGGTGACTCAGTCGGTTAAGCATCTGATTTTGGCTCAGGTCATGATCTCACAGTCTGTGGGTTCAAGCCCTGTGTAGGGCTCTGTGCTGACAGCTCAGAGCCTGGAGCCTGCTTCTGATTCTGTGTCTCCCCCTCCCCTGCTCACTTTCTGTCTCTGTCTATCAAAATAAAGACATACAAAAATTAAAAAAAAAGAAAAACTTAGACAAGAAATAAATTACAAAATATTTTAACCAATTAATAATTGTAATAATTAGTACTTTTACTTAAGTATCCTTAAATAATTTGTAGTTCTTTTTACTTTTACCTATATTTACTACCACTTTGGAGGAATAGTTTGAGGTCACAAAGAAAATTAAATTACTGCTGGCTTAAACTAAAGGAAATTAAATGAACTAAGGGACCTGACCAAAGTCAGGCCTGGGATTCAAATCAAAGCCACCAGACTCCCGTATTCATACACATGCTGTTACATCACACAACATTCCCTAGTTTGGACTCAAGATTTCACAAGTGTCTATTGACTCAATATGTGCAATAAAAGAAAACACACATATGCACAAACTGCCATCATTGTGTAAAGTTTGGCTTACACTGGACATAAAATGTCAATTATAGAACTCTTTCCCATTAATAAGTCCTAGAATATTGTGTAGGAAAACTTATACTCAGAAAGAGAAAGAGATACTGGGAGAAACCAAAAAACTATATGTAACTATGGAATGATTTCAAGTACTATAAACAGGGAAAAAAAATCTATGATGTATTATATAATAATTTATTTTATATGCAATACATATATAATAAAAGTAAAAATCCTAGATGGCATATTAAAGTTCAGGTTCAAATGGTATAACATATATTTATAATGCCAGTCATCAGCCCTAGCAGATGGACCCACTTCTGCAATGAGAAATTATAAGCTTGTGTTTTGAAAAGGAAGAATGAAATGGGGAAAAGAGAGAGACGTTTTCATTTCTTTTTTCCTGATGAACCTCACTAATATAATTACCAGATGCACATTTTAATATGTTTTGCCTCCTTATGTGTGTGTGTGTGTGTGTGTGTATACATATATACAATGAATGTCTTTCTGCTTTTCAAAAATCCCTGTTTTCCAAGAGCTTGCAATCCATGAAATAATTCTCCCTGTATCTACATTCCTAAAGATGGGAATAATCAAAATTAGAATCTGATGAAAAAATTATCTTCTGAATTTACTGAAAGAAGCACTCTTACAAAGCAAAATGTTGGCCTTTAACAGAAGCTCTAATACTCTAGATGAACTATTGATTGGTTGAGAGCTTGGGCAAGTTTATTCATTTTCCAAGCCTCAGAGATGAGATCAAATATATCTTGAGGGTAAAATGAAATATACATATTAAGCATTCAGCATAGGGAGCAGCCATAACCCATAAGTGTCAGGGAATGTGGAGTATGCTCTGATGACTTCCCAAACTTCCCTCAAAAGGGAGTGACATTCCCCCCAATTTCTGGCTCACATAACTCAATGGTCAGCCTTCCTCATGAATGTCTGCAGCTGAAAAGAGATGCTTCACCCAAGTCATGATCCTTTCTGAAGTTGGCCAAATCCTATGATTACTAGACTCAAGGATATAAAGGATGGTCCCTTGGTCCATCAGTGCAATGGGCTATCCAGGTAGGGTCAAGGTAAAGCCACTTTTGAGACTACACTGCACCCCAATTTCATTTTCCACCCAATCTCAGTTCTTTGCTTTCCTGATAGGTGTTGATCCTGAGAGCATTCCCCAAATAACTGCCTGTACAATAATCTCTGTCTTAGCACCTGCTTCGTTCCTGCTTCTCAGGAACCCAGCCTCCAACACAAATTAATGCCTTTCACTTTTCTAGATTCAAAATTGTATATGTCAAAAAAAGTTGTTTAAAAATAAATTTTACACTGAGGACTTTCCTTTCTAACATCATGTCCTTAAAACATGGAATACTATACTTACTTCTTTATCTGAGAGTCTCATTTTATGACTTGAATTCTTTGGAATATGTGATACTTTACACACTTATTCTTTTAGGTCCATAAAGCAAGACTACAAGTACAAACTAGCCCCAAGGCTCTTTTTAAGGCTGACTTGGGAAAATCAATTAGATACTTACTACCCTCAGAATACCCTACAGTATTCACTTAGAATTTAGTAGTTCAGATACATCCTTTTCTAAGGCTTCTTTTCCATAAGTCTCTATAACACTGCTTTTAAAAGTATTTTGAAACTAATATTCATTTTATGCCACATTTATTCACTTTTAAGATCCTAATTAGAAACAAACTTCAAGACTCTGGTTTCAGCTTGGAAATGTACAAACTGTGTCCAAATGCAAATTTATCTGGAAAAAGAAAAACAGCAACGTGTACTAAAATAGAATCACTCAATCACATTAAATTTTTTCTCGGGAGCAAATGCAAGCAAAATCTCCACAGACTTTCAAAAAAGAAACTTGATTAAAATCATTATTGATTCAACCAAGTAAGTGAGCTCTAGTTACCTTAAAACCTGGCTAAAATGCCAACTTTTTAAAATCAAAAACACTTTTGTAGAACTTTTAATCTTTGTTTCTTTAATAGTAAATTGTATTCTTTCTTTGAAAGTTGTCCCAGAATTGTTCAGTATTCTTAGGATGTAAATATCTTTCTTCCTAAAACTGGATCCTGAACCTTCTGCTTGCTTGTGTTTTTGAATCTGAGAAACATATTTCTTCCAGAACAATGTAAATAAATACGTCCAACATTGAATTGCACATATTTCATATTTGTTATTTAAAAACATTGTCCACTAGAGAATAGATTAAAATTTGAAAGTCTTCTAATTGTCAACATATACAATTCTGTGTTTGATATATTTGTATGTTATATGACGATAGACACTGTTCTATTTTCTATAAGTAACTCAATCCTTTATCCTAATGAAAAGTTAATGCTGACAGAATGGTATGCAGATTTGTGTTTTCTGATTGATACAATTCTTTCAAGAGCACCGGGTATATAAAATCTTTTTGACTCCTGTTCATAGTAGTAACTTTTATTCATTTCAAGAATATTCAATTAATTATTTACAAACCCAGTTCATCAATTTCCATTTGCACACTGTCAGGACAAGATCTTCTGTTGATTATGAACAAATGAGTTTGAGAAGAAAAATATAATCATATTCTTTTTGTTAATTTTTAAATTCTGAATTACTTTCCATAACATTTCCACAATTAATTCTTTTTTAAAAAAAATTTTAATGCTTATTTATTTTTAAGGGGGAGAGAGAGTGTAAGTGGAGGAAGGGCAGAGAGAGAGGTAGACACAGAATCCAAAGCAGGCTCCAGGCTCTGAGCTGTCAGCCCAGAGCCCAACCCAAGGCTTGATGTCATGAATGATGAGATCATGACCTGAGCTGAAGCTGGACACTTCACTTACAGAGCCAACCAGGAGATTAATTCTTAAGTCTACATGACAAAATGAGACTATGAATTAAAGACAAAATAAAACATTCATTGCTTCTTAGAAGTATGTTTTAACTTATAAATCATATTAAGGTTTGATAAATGTAATTTAAAGAAATATATTGCAGACTGGATATCCAAAATAACATTTGCAAATAAAATTTTTTAAGAAGGCTGATAGTTTGCAGTAAGAATTGGCACACATTAGGGTTTGTAGTCCAAAATAATACTAACTATGTTGTCCAAAAATCATCAAATAAAACATTTTACGTGGACCTAAGTTTATGATGCTTTCAGATGATTGAAAGAAGTAATCTCAGTTAATCTCTTTAGGCTTTAAGCATTGCTCAAATATAAAATTTCAATAAATATTAGCTTTTACACTTTAAAATAAAGCAGAGAAGAAGTCAGTGTCTCAGAGGTACAACAGTAGCAGTCATGAACAGCAGAATTCAATTCTTAAAGAATTATATTTTTAAATGTATCATGTCCAGTACTAGATAACTAAATTTAATACATTTAAGTTTTGAGTTTCAGCTTAAAAAGAAAAAGAAAATATAAACCCCTAAATAGTACAAAGCTATAGAACTTGTAAAATCAAAACGAACAAATAAAGTGTGTAATTAGGTGAATGGGTAAAAATTCAGATTAGAAAGATTTGAGGAGAGAATCACAAAGGTCAGTACATTAGGAGATGGAGGTTAGGAGACTTATCAAGGTCTGAAGTGGATGGAATTAGGTTTCTGAAGGAAATCATAGAGAGAATGGAAAAACTGAAAATTCAATGATACAATGGCTATTGAATGTCTAGACTTGTATAAAGAAACCCATGCTTAAATCCAAGAATTCCAAAGCATACTCCCAAAAATTCACGTGCTAACACATCAGAATGAAACCGCAGAATTCCACAAGGAAAACATCTTAATCTAGAGTAGGGAAATCAACAAAACCAGTAACACTACAAAATGCAATCATACTGAAAGTCAAATTAGAACAGCAACAATGAAATCACAAACACATTAGAATATTGTCTTTATTATGCCGAGAAAATAGTTTTGACTGAAAATTCTAATCCCAGAAAAATAATTTTATAACTAAAGCAAAACAAAGACTAACTTTAAAAAAATTTTTAATGTTTATTTACTTTTGAGAGACAGAGAGAAAGAGAGAAAGACAGAGTGATTGGGGGAGGGGCAAAAAGAGAGGAAGGCACAGAATCCAAAGCAAGCTCCGGGCTCTGAGCTGTGAGCTTTCAGCACATATCCCGATGTGGGGCTCGAACTCACGAACCATGGGTGACCCCTGCCAAGGGACTTATAATAAATACTAAAATCTGTTGTTTAAGAATGTATATAAGTCAAAAAAGATGATGGGGGCCCCTGAGTGGCTCAGTTGGTTGAGCATCCGACTTCAGCTCAGGTCATGATCTCGTGGTTCATGATATCAAGCCCTGTATCAGGGTCTGTGCTGATGGCCCAGAGCCTGGAGCCTCCTTCAGATTCTGTATCTCCTCTCTCTCTGTGCCTCCCCTGCTCATACTCTGTCTCTCTCTCTAAAAAATAAACAAGCATTAAAAAATATATATAAAAAAGATGATGATCTCAGATAAAAGATTCATGGTGATAAAAAGTAATAAATGAATAAATAAATAAACTAATTACAAAAAAAGAACAGATTATTCAAGAACTCTAGGACTACTACAAAAGGCATAAGACATATTTCTAATGGGCATACCAGAAGGGGAAAGAGACAAAGAAACAAAAGCAATATTTGAAGTAATAAAGATTAAGAATTTCCTCAAATTAATTTTCAATGCCAAACTACAAATCCAGAAAACTCAGAAGACACCAAGAAGGATAAATACCAAAAAACCATGACACATAGGTGTATTACATTCAAATATCATAAAATAAACTAAAGAAAAAGTCCTGAAAGAAGCCAAAGGAAAATCACTTTATCTATAGCTGAGCAAAGATGAGAATTACATTTGACTTCTCAGAAACCACATAAGCAAGGGTAGAGTAAATATTTAAAATGTTATGAGAAAAAAGAAAACCCATCACAATTCTTTACTGTGCATAATTATCTTTCAAAAGTGCAAAAGAAATAAATACTTTTCAGACAAGAACTGAAGGAATTTGCTGCCTAGAGGCCTACTTTGCAAGAAATATTGTAAGTTTTTCAGAAAGAAATAAAATGATGAAGATCAGAAACAAATCCACACACCAAAAGGGGGAGCTTCAGAGAATGAGTAAGTGAAGTAAAATAATTTCAAACAGCAAAGTTTCTCAGTGAGTAAGGAAACAGCAGACATCCAATAGAAGGCAGTTGTTAAGACACTTGTCATTTGTAGCACTGAGAAGTGGGAGCACGGTAACATTGGGAGAAATACTGTTTCCTGCTATATCTGCAGTTAGATTTATCCATATATTTTATTCCAGCCAGAAGAAAAGCAAGACAAAGTTTTAGCAACCAAACTGCTTTTGATTTTTCCCATTCTCCTTCTTTGACCAAAGGCTGATGTTAGCCCATGGGCCATTATTTCTTGAAATCCAGATCTTAACCATTGTCCAGGTTCCATTGAATAGATGGCTATTTGGAGAGATGAACTGAAGTCCATCTTTTACATTTGTCATTGTAAGATGAGCTATTGAGTCATTTGATATAACAATGGTTTCATAGTAGCATTTAATACTCCATAGATTACATATTTGAGCTGAATAATATAGACAAGTACAAAGAAACATTTGTTCAGAGTTTATAGGATATTTGACCTTGAGATCATGTGGGATAACATGTAATCAGTGTAACAATGGCAGTCATACAAATAAGATTTGCCATTATTAGTTTTAATAATATTTGAATATTCATGTTCAAATAGAGTTAAGTAGTTTGGATATAATTTGGAGTGGAATTCTCCTTGTGTGCTTCACGTATTGAAGTTCTACCAGCCAAAGTTTAAATATGTGTTTACTTTCCCAAGAATAAAATGCAATAATAATTAATGTGATTACATGGTATAAGCAATAATTCACCAAGCTATACAATGTAGACTAATATACTATATTGTAGTTTGCTACACTTCAATTTAAAAGTTAAAAAGAAAAGAAAAAACAATGTGTCACTGATGATAATTTCCTTTCCCAAGGTTATATACATTGTATTACAAGAATGAAATGCAGTAAATATTTCCATGAGACTAATTTTGAAATTATACTTACCTTTGATATTTCTTAACTGTTTGTGTACATAAAAGTAATAACAAAAGATTTAATAATATTTAAATCTAATAAAGAGGTAGATTGGCAGTACATAAAAATTTCAAGAAGAAACATGATAGGGGTGCCTGGTTGACTCAGTAGGTTAAGGATCCGACTTTAGCCTCGGTAATGATCTTGCCATTCCGGAGTTCAAGCCACACATAGGGCTCTGTGCTGACAGCTCAGACCCTGAAGCCTGCTTCAGATTCTGTGTCTCCCTCTCTCTCTTGCCCCCCCCTCAAAAATGAAATGAATATTTATAAATTTTAAAAAAGAAAGAATATGATAGCTGGCTAAGTATCTGAATTGTGATTTGAACCCCAGCCTGTTAGAATACACAGCTTACAGTTTCACCAACTACATTATACTAAATTAATACAAAGTATCTGACTGTCTAGTTGGCTGTGATTATACTACACATAATCAGCCTTTAGGAAAAGTTGGGTTTCCGGTGTCAATGAATATAAAAATGATAGCTCAAATTTATTAGAAGGGCTAAAAAATGAGATATTCAAAGAACAACTTTTGAAAAGAAAATGTGATATTTCTTATGGTTTTTATGATTCTCAAAGGGACAGGTCACTAAAAGGAACTATGAATGCCCTTAAATATTTGAAAGTTCATCACGTGCCAAATCAGAAAATATTCTACCCCAGTCTGCAGTTGGTAGGTTACAAAACATCATTGCTTATATGAGAACACATAATTATTCTCAGGAAGAAGTAGCAATTTGATCTACTAAGTGTCTTTTTGCTGAGTCTGAAAATGAGGAAATACATTTTCTCCAAGTGGAATTCTTTATAATCTACTAAAAAGTTTGACTCTATCAGAGTAGTTTAGTGAGATGGGTAATTTTATGTGTCAGTTTGATGGCTATGGAGTTCCCAGATTAAACATAATTTCTGGATGTTTCTGTGAGGGTGTTTGGGATGACAATAGCATTTGAAATGGGGACTCAGTAGGTAAATTGCCTTATCCAATGTGGGTGAGCATCATTCAATCCTTTGAAGGCCTGGATAGAAATACAGGTGAAGGAAGCAGGAATTTGTCCCCTTTTTTTCCTGCCTCACTGTTGAGCTGGGACATCTCATTTCATCTTTTCTGACTCATGGGCTGGGGTGGGATTTACACCACTGACTTCTATGGTTCTCAACTCTCTGGACTCAGACAGAATATACCACAGACTTTTCTGGGTCTCCAGTTTACAAATGGCAGATCAGAATACTTCTCCGCCTCATATTAAATTTCTTTATATACTTATATTAATCCCATGATCTGTTTCTCTGGAAAATCCTGACTAATAAGACCAATAAGACTCACATCCCAATCTTACTAGAAGAAGCTGACCAATACCTGTCATAAGCCAGCCTTCTCCAATTCCATATATCCAGGTTTTAAAGATCTTGAAGTTGAATTCATTATGGACTGGAAGCTCTACCAATGTCTTGCCAATGATGGGAAAAATTAGAGCATGCTCCCATTTCCTACATCTCACAAGCCTCCTAACATTGACAGTTTTTGGAATGAAGTCCTGACTGTTTATAGTTTTTCTTTTCTCAGTTTTACTCAAACAGTAAGTTTTACTATACAATCAAGCAGTACATAGAAACATGCTGGGTCCTCTACATAGAAAGCTATCTAAATATAAGTCTTGTTTACTAGACCAGGGGTTGGCAGTCTCTGAAGATGGCATGCTCAGTCTTCTTTCACCCCTAGTACCGAGGAGGCAGGATATTAACAGAAGATAGGTTGAATCCTGAACTTGACCTCTGTCAGCCTCTATTAGAGAATCCTGCAGAGTGAGATGGCAGCTATTTTCATAAGGCAATGAAACATACCTCCCCTAAGAGTCAGCTTCAAACCAGAAGGAAGTGGATGCAGTGTAATCACTGTTATTTGCGGACTCTGCACAAGACTATAAATGCAGATCCACACATATTCTTATCATTTTAACCAGTAATTAAATGTTCACTAATAAAGAATATGATTTTGCAGAATCTCATCTGACCTATTTGAAAAAAAAATAAAGTCAGACAATTTGCTTATCAGTAAATTTTCAAAACAAAAAAACAAGCAAACGAACACAAAACCAAAAAAAGAGTCCCAAACAATCCATTCAAGTATCCAGTGAGTAAGTCAAATAATAAAACCACTCACAAGCACACTCTCATACATGGAAAATACTTAATAAATACGACCCACCACACTTTTAAACTTTCTAAAGTAAAAACTTAGCCTATCTTTATTTGGTCATTAATTGATACATGGTGGTTTTGCTTAACTTTCTTATTTCATTTGATTATAAGGAATAAACACAGCCTGTTATCAACTGTTTTGTCAACAAGCATATATACGGAGAAAAATTGTGGGGACAACAACCAAATATTTAAAATCCATCTTTATTTTAAAATGAACAAAACCTTCACATTTCCTGTGTAGTTGACATTGAAAGAAAATATATAAGTGTGGGTTTGGAGTGTTTTAGGCTTTTATCACTTAATGGGGATCCTGTTTAGATTTGTGTTTCCCAAGAAGCCTTCTTAGATTTTCAAGGCTAAATTGAGAGAAACACATATCTTAGAGTGTGTCTTTATTTAGCAGAGTTTTTATTGTTTTCTATTATAGTTTGCTTCATATTTAGCTCCTAGAATATATCAGGGGCTAGATAATATTTGTCAAATGAATGATTACATATTTTTTTAGAAGAACGAGCATCTTTGGTTAACAGGCTATGGTAAATTCCAAAGTCGAATTACATAAGCTTTTCAATCCTATATTGTCAAAAAAGAATTCTCCAGCTTTCTTATGCACTGCTGTGTTGCAGGGTTCCTTTAAGTACACATTATAAAAATAAAGAATGAAGGTAGCTTGGAAGGAAATTTCTTCCTGTGTCTCTCCTTTCTTCATTCTGAAGTATTTTAAACTGATATTTTTCCTTGTTGGAGAAATATAATGGTAATATTATTTATATATACTTTATTAGGTATAATTACATAAAGAATCATGATTGTTAGAATGTGAATGCTGTACTGTATATGAAGTTAATCATGAGTAAGCTGTATTTTATCAGTTATAGTGGTACATGCTGCTCAGCTAAATAAAGGGTGTAACTCATGGAATGTTCAGCTAATATTATGAGCAATGGAATTTCAGTACTGCTATTCATGAATAGCATACCAAGTACTGGATTATAGCTTAAGTATTATATTTCATTGTATTCTCATAAGTATTATATATTCTTAAACAAAAGTGTACAAAGATAAAATATCATCAGATCCTGTTAAAGGTATAGAAATTAGTATAGTTTTATAGTATCTGTTTTTAAACAAAATAGTGATCTGTGTGTTATAAATTTTTTAAATACTTATAAATTCACATAAATATATTATACATGCATGTGTACCTAACACATATAAAATAATTAGAAGAATCAAAATAACTGGCATTCATGGAGATGTCCATATGTCAGGCACATTTCTTAACATAATAAATATCTTACTTCATGTAATCTTTGAAACAGGCATTGGCAAACATAATTTTTAAATTCATTTTATGTGATAAAAACAAAATACAAAGGGGTAGGGCAACATTTCCAAGGTCAAGTGACCAAAAATTGACCAAGCCAGGATTCAGATAACAACTTTCAGACTCAAAATAAGGTATATAGGTAATTAATCTCAAAATATTTTTGAACACTGAAATCTAGCAATTACTACAGGCTTTTGGGGTTTGGAAGTTAAAACAATTTATGTACAGAAGTTATCATCACCACTATTAGGGATAGATATTTATTGAATACTTCTCAGGTAGGAATACATAGTGTGAAAATTTTCAGTCTCAAATGGGACAGGAGGTCATGAATGGAGAATCTTAGGTGTGTGATGTGCCCTGAGAAAAAACAGAATCAATAGACTTCCATTAAATGCCTAATTTACAGAAGACTAATGAACATCTACCAAGAATTTCTCCCCATCCTCAAGCCACTGCACTAACTGCTTGAACTCTGCCTAAACTTCTCCCTCTTTGCACTACTTACTCATAAATACAGCCTATTCACTGCCAGTGCACCTGCCTGTATCTTGCCACAACACACTTCCTGAATTTCAATTCCTCTGCTATTGCTGAGTCAACTAAATTTCTAGTAATTTGAGCTTGCCTCAGTTTACCTCCTTTATTTAGGTTGACAGTAGAGATACAGAACTGTTCCAGCTTTCAAGAGGTTTGTGCTTCATTTGAAAAATTACAATTTGGAACACAATTTCTTAGAAAAGTATATGTATGCTAAGAAAGAATGTATTTAAAACACTAACCATATAAATCAAAGTTTGGTCACCTGGAAGCTAGATTTCAGGGATCTCCACTGCAGACCAACTAAATCAGAATCTGCATTTTAACATCATACTCAGTTGATTTCTTTGTATATTACAGTTTGAGAAGAGATGAAATAAATCTTGCATTGCATTGTATTATATTCTATCCTTACGTTCAGTTCCTCTGCTATTTTCTAACTAAAGGCATATTATAAAAGTATTTAGTCATACTTCTCTTCTACAATCATTCCTTCTTTTCCAATCACAACCATGGCAGGAAAGGGAAAAATACTAATTGTCTCCATGAAATATTACAGAAATAATACATAAATATTCAGTCCTATGTATGTCTCTGGTGAGGTAACTAATGTATGATCTTCCGGAGGATCTTAAACTCAGTATTATATTGCATGTGGATATCCCATTTTGTGGAATATCATCAGAATGTTTTCATCTAAGACTTAATTATCTTGATTGACAATGAGATTTTGGGTCTTTTCCTTCTAGCCTTCCTTAAATGTATTCAGAGAATCCAGATTAATTAAATCTGAGTCTACCACTAAGTAGTACTAAGAAGATGGTGTTTTTAACAAATACCACATATTCTGTATTACACAAAAAGATAAAGAATTTTAACTATCCTTTCATAAGATTATATATAGTTATGGTCTATTTTGAGGATCCAGAAGATAATGGATAGTTGGCAATTATAGTTAATATTTGAAAATTTTTTAAAAAAATTAATGTTTATTTTTGAAAGAATGAGAGAGACAGATAGGGGATAGCAGGGAGGGGCAGAAAGGGAGGGAGACACAGAATCTGACACAGGCTTCAGGTTCTGAGCTGTCAGCAGAGAGCCCAACATGAAACCATGACCTGAACCAAAGTCGGACCCTTGACCGACTGAGCCACACAGGCACCCTAATATTTAATAGAAGGTCACTGGCTTTGTTTGCATGTTCAAACAGTAATACTGTGGTCTAAACACCCTCAAGACAGCATCATTCTCATCAGAGTTTATAAAATAGTAAAAAAAAAAAAAAGGAAGCTGATCTGTTTGACTGGATAATCTATATTCTACATGTCTGTATACTGTATTTTGAACTTCCCACTTAACTGGAATGACTGGGTGATCAAAACTTGTGTTTCTTTCCCAAGTTTTTTCTTTATCTGTTCTTTCTTTTCCTCTTTTTACTCTTCCAAAGTGCAGGCAGTTAGGACTTTCTATGAGAGTTCTATTTAATACTCCTTAACTCAATCACTTAACTTCTTTTGTCATGTGAATTACTGAGGACAACAGGACCTTGCCTCTCAAACTGAGAAAAATCTCTCATTCACCATAATAATGACTACAAAGTCTCTTTGCTCTAATTTAAATACTACTACTACTACTAATTATTATTATAATTTATAACTTCCTAGCAATGGAACAGAAAAACCTAGCTTTGAAAAATTCAGTGGAATTAAGGATTAGGTGCCAAATTTTCAACATGTAATAAAAACATAAGTCATTGAGGTTTATAATTACAAAGGCACTTGTTGATTGCTCTCTAGGCAAATAGCTACTTTTGTAAGGATTACTACTGTTTTCACATTTTGTCAAATTCTATGTGGATTTAAATTTATAGAATGACTTTTGGACAAAAAAATAGGTAATTTTTAGTAATGAAATTTGGGCTATATTTCCAAAGCCATTGAAAGTGGATTCTAGACTCATATTCTCTTTCTTTTCCACTGAATCTCCTCCTAAATCCACCTGGCATTCTCATACCAGATGGGTCTCATTGCATTATGAAATCTGCTCTGCTTAGAAGCCCACAGTGAGACCCATTCCATTCTAAGTAAGAGCCTAGCTTTTATTGCTATTTGAGAGCCTGTATTGTTAACTCATCTAATTCATTGACTATTATTATCCATCAAAGTTCTCCTGCTCCAACCATACCCATCTTTTTAGATGTCCAATTCAAGATCAACACCTTCGTTATATACTCCCATATAATTTCATGCCACACTGAGTCCCCAGGCCTTTAAACTTTGGCAATATTTTGTGGCATTAATCAGTGTTAGGGAGCACAGTCTTATGCTGTTTGCTTTCATTTGTGTCACTACTTGAATGCTTGATATGGTCATTTCTTCTCACTGAAATAGGTTACAATTCTTTGATAAAGATTTATTATATTTTACATTGCTCAAAATTTGTTTTGTCTGCCTCAGTGTTACACTATACTATCCCCATAAGAAATAAATATTTTGCACATAAAAATACACAAAGTATGTTACAGAATATAATGGTCTTTTAACATGAATAATATTTGATTATGAATATATGTGAAATAGGTTTATTATATCTTGTTTTATTAGATGACATTCATGAAGCCCAGGAAAATTAAAAAAATTAAATCAAATTCACAAAAGCAGTAAAATGCAGAGCCACTATTCAAACCCAGGGATTCTAATTTTATATTTGTGCTCAAAAAGTGCTGTAGCTAATTGTAAGCTATTTAAAAAATTAACATGTATAAAGAAAGACCAAAAAAAGTGAAGGAATTATATTGCATGTGTTCATATGTGTATGTATGTGGTGTTGGAGAAGAGATGCTTGAAAACATAGATGACTATACTCATAAGTTTAGAAGAATTAATGTAGTTTTGATAAGTGATCTATTGATCATTATTTGAAGTTGACAAAAATTTAGGTAACATTTGCCATTATATTACTAAGAAAATAGTATAAATCTATGTATTTTAATAGATTTTGTAATATTCAAGGTATTATGGTGCTCACTTCAGCAGCACAAATACTAAAATTGGAATGATACAGAGAAGATTAGCCCAGCCAAAATATTATTAACTCTATCACTAAATATGTTATTTAACTTTTTTACAGTATTAAATCTAGTTTCTATTACAGACAATTATTTCCTCATTATATATTTCCTTACGTACATAACTAGTACACAAATATTAATTATAAAATGAGACTTACTTATCAAATTGTTTCCAATCTGTTCTTCATTGAAAAATAATTCCAGAAAAAAAAAGAATCAGTTTTTGAGAAGTACAGTTATCATGCATGTAAAAAAATCTGAAAACTCTCTCATAATTTAATGAAAGTGTGTATTGCTCTCAATTAATAAATACCTATTAGTTGACATCATGTTTTCTAAGTTACCTGACACAAATAAACTTAATTCTAATTCTTTGGTATGCGGTAAGTCTTGTAACAGGCTCCAGAAAAACTGGTTATGAGACAAATCAACCCGAGAAAACAAATCTTAGAAAAGCCCTGGGTTTTGTAAAAAAAGTACCTGGGTTTTTTTTTTTGAGAAACGTGCAAGCTTTTCCAAGATTGTTATAAGCTGTCTGCTCATCCACATGGAACTTAATCACAACTCAGGCATTATGTGAGTCTGATGAGAACATGACAGCCTTCTCCCAAATGTGACTATATAAATATGGCAATGACATGCAATGATCAATGTGTTAATTATTCAGGATTTTGTTATCACCACCTTGTCCATTGTTCCTTCATAAAGAAGGAGAAAATCTAGAATAATATATATTTCTTCTAAATATGTGTGAGGAAATTGTTCCCCCCCCCCCCAAATTTTTTTTCTGGAAAATATGCCATGACAGGAAAACTCAGGGGACTTTTAATCTGCTTTCAATTAATAAGACATACTGGTCTTAAAACAGGGAATGTATCTGATTCAAAAGTTATTAAAGTGAAAGGGTGTCAACTTTTTTTTTTAACGTGCTCTAAATTTCCCTGAAGAATGATGTACCTAGACCAAAGGGCAAAGACAAGAATACAGAGAGATAGACATTACATTGTATGAGAAAATAAGGTTTGCTTCCATGATTGAACTTGGCTTTGACAGCTTCCAGCCTTTTTATAAAGTTCATTATGCTATCAAAGTTTCCAAAGAAATGTCAAAAAATAGGCATAAAAATTAGTGAAACAATCCATGTTTATATGCTTCTAATATAATCTCATAGTAATTTTTTTTTATTGTTGTTCTTCAAATAGAGTCCCTGACACATGCCTCCTGTGGTGCTACTTTCTTATCTTTCCCTTTGGTGAGTACCTTGAGAATTGGGATGTGACTCATTTCTGTATCTTCCACACAGTATCTGCAAAGCTTTTGCTTAAATGAATACTGCACACAAAAAACATTTGAAAAAGAACAGCACTCATTCTTGATAAAAGTCCTCAACAAAGTGGGGGAAGAGAGAACATACCTCAACATCATAAAAGAATATAGGAAGGACTAACAGCTAATATCCTCCTCAATGGGCAAACTTGAGAGATTTCCTCTACAGTAAGGAACAAGACAGGCATTCACTACTGTTATTTAACATAGTACTGGAAATCCTAGCCTCAGCAATCAGACAACAAAAAGAAATAAAAGGCATCTAAATCAGTAAGAAGTCAAACTTTCAGTATTCACAGATGGGATGATACTCTATTATAGAAATCTTGAAAGCCTCCACCAAAAAATTGCTAGAACTGACATGGATTCAGCAAAGTTGCAGGATACAAAATGAATGTACATAAATCTGTTGCATTTCTATACAACAAAAATGAAGCAGGAGAAAGAGAAATCAAGGAATCAATCCCATTTACAATTGAAAGATACCTAGGAATAAATGTAACCAAAGAAGTAAAAGATCTATACTCTGAAAACTATAGAACACTTATGAAATAAATTGAAGAAGACACAAAGAAGTGAAAAAAAATTCCATGCTCATGGATTGGAAGAACAAACATTGTTAAAATATCTATACTATCCCAAGCAATCTACACATTTAATGCAATCCCTATCAAAAAAAAAATGACCAGCATTTTTCACAGAGCTAGAACAAACCTAAAATTTGCATAGAACCAACAAATATCCAGAATAGCCTAAGCAATGTTGAAAAAGAAAAGTAAAGCTGGAGGCATCACAGTTCTGGACTTCATGTTATATTACAAACTTGTAGTGATCAAGAGAGTATTGTATTGGCACAAAATAGACACATACATCAATGGAACAGAAGACCCAGAAATGGACCCACAACTATATGGTCAATTAATCTTCCACAAAGAAATGGAAAAAGACAGTCTCTTAAATAAATGGCATCAGGAAAACTGGACAGCAACATTCAAAAGAATGAAACTGGATCACTTTTTTATGCCATCTACAAAAATAAATTCAAAATATGGTTGAAGGACCTAAATGTGAGGTAGGAAACCATCAGAATCCTAGAGGAAAAGACAGACAGAAATGTCTTTGACATTGGCTGTCACAACTTCTTGCTAGACACATCTCCAGAGGCAAGGGAAGCAAAACCAAAAATGAACTATGGGGATTTTATTAAGATAAAAAGCTTCTGCACAGGGGCACCTGGGTGGCTCAGTCAGTTAAACGACCAGCTTTGGCTCAGGTCATGATATCCTGATTTGTGAGTTTGAGCCCTGCATTAGGCTCTGTGCTGACAGCTCAGAGCCTGGAGCCTGCTTCAGATTCTATGTCTCCCTCTCTCTCTGCCCCTTCCCTGCTCACACTCTGCTTTCTTTCTGTCTCTCTGTCAAAAGTAAATGAACACTAAAACAAAACAACAAAACAAATCAAAACAAAAAAGACTTTCCTTCTGCACAGAGAAGGAAACAATCAACAAAAACAAACAAAACAAAAAGGCAATCAACAGAATGGGAGAAGACATATCTGATAAAGGGTTAGTATCCAAAATATATAAAGAACTCATCAAACTCAACACCCAAAGTACAAATTATCCAGTTAAGAAATGGGCAGAAGACATGAACGTTTTTCCAAAGAAGACAAAAAAATGGCTAATAGACACATGAAAAGACGTTCAACTCCACTCATCATCAGGGAAAAAGAAAACCAAACCAAAATGAGATATCACCTCACACCAGTCAGAATGGCTGAAGTTAACACAAGAAATAACAGATATTGGTGAGAATGTGGAGAAAGGGGAATGCTCTTGCATTGTTGGAGGAAATGCAAATTGGTGCACCCTCTCTGGAAAACAGTATGGGGGTTCTTTAAAAAGTTAAAAATTAAACTACCCTATGACCCAGCAATTGCACTACTAGATATTTATCCAAAGGATACAAACATACTGATTCAAAGGGGTACATGCACCCTGATGTTTATAGCAGTATTATCAACAATAGACAAATTATGAAAAGAGGCAAATGTCCAATGATTGACTTAAAGGATAAAGTAGAGATAGTATGTGTGTGTGTGTGTGTGTGTATATATATATATATATATATATAATGGAATGTTATTACAATGATGTGGATGAAGCTAGAGTGTATTGTGCTAAGCAAAATAAGTCAGAAAAACAAATACCATATGATTTCACTCATATATAGAATTTAAGAAACAAAACAGGTGAACATAGGGGAAGGAAAGAAAAAGAGTGAGGCAAACCATAAAAGACTCTTAACTAACTATAGAGAACAAACTGAGGGTTGATGGAGGGGAGGGGAGTGGAAGATGGGCTCAATAGATGATGGGTATAAGAAGGACACTTGTGATGAGCACTGAGTGTTATATGTAAATGATGAATCACTAAATGATGAATCACTATATTCTACTCCTAAAACCAATATGAAACTATATGTTAACTAACTAGAATGTAAACAAAAAACTTTATCCAAGATAAAAAATATAAAATGAGCTCTACACAACTATTTTCAATGTTAGATGGATATGGGGTGGGGGAGTGGTGTTGTAAGTTTTCTAAATCTAAATAATACTAAAATAGATTTAATGGAATGCTCAAACAAAAATATTTACTATTTCCATAATTTTTCATGAATTTTATTACTGTGAGATTTCAGATTGCATATGTGAAGTCAAAATGAACCATGGTTTCCTAATTCTTAAATAAAGCATTCAAAATTGAAAATAAATGTGAATTTCCCTGCTCTTTTCACTAAGAGGACTATGGGGAAATAAGTTCTTCTTACATAAATGTGTTAGAAAAAAGCTTAGTGCAGAAAGCCGCCACCATGGGGTGAAAATGTCTGAGATTAGCTGGTTAAATATTGTAATGGAATCACGAGTAACTAGTTATATCACCTGCAGGGAATTATTTTCTATCTGGCACCAAAGTACCTTGATCACAAACTCCACTTGCCCCCCAGACCCTTTGCTTCTTACACACACAATTTAATGATTAACTGTCTGATTGTCTCTCCACATTCACATGTGTAAGATCTTGTTTCTTCACGTTCACCACGTGGGTAAAATCTTGTAAGCTCAATCAATATGGAGACGAAACCCCTGTTTGGGTTTGTCTCCTCCCGGACATTAGCCTCTCTCATGCTCAATTCTGCATCTGCTCTCTCTTGCTGGACAAGAGAAAACTCCAGACTCATGGTCTGCAACAGAGGACCTTGTTGACAAATGAATAAATCAGTTGTTTTTGACATGATTTTGGTATAGCAATTTAAAATAAATCTGGTCTTACTGTCACAGTCAAGATAATCAGATATTAGATATTTTATGGACAAATTTATTGGCAACTACCAAATTACAACTGTAGATTATGCAGATATAAACCATATCTATGATCAGCACATCCAATCAAAAATAAGCAATTTATTATTTTTGTGTGTCTGTGAGAAATGTTACATACTTATTTTTATGACTCTGAGCATGATAATTTACCAGTTAACATGGATCCATATGTTCAAGTTTGTCCATTAAATAATATAATATGAAGGTGGGGTAAACAATGTTTTTTAATTCAGAACTTCATGAAAGTGGCAACATAGTTTATGAACATGACTTCTGGTATATATTTGATACATATTACATGACATAAAATACATTATTCCAGGCATACAGGTGTATAGCAAACCACAGGGTGATTAAGAGATTCCAAATTTCAAGTTCTGATTTTTTATTATTACAAACAACTTGAAAATTCTTTGTAAGTGAAGCTAAGACATTACTGTCATTTTTTGTTTTATTTTCATTTATCTTCTAGCAGTGGTATCACCTGTGAAGAAACAACTCCAAATAAATTTAGGACTCCTACAGAAACATGCCCCATAGAGTCTGACCATAGCTTTCCTTCAATGTGCCCTATACACTGAAAAAAAGGAAGCCAAGTTTCCATGTCAGATAATGTGTAGACCGCTGCCAAGTTTTCCAGACTCAGTGCCCTGTAACACTAAGCTATCAGAGCTCACTCCTAGAAGGTACTTGTACCAGTCCTGCTCATGCTGTGCAGCAGGTACATGAGGAGAGTGAGGTGAATTGCATGATTAGAGAAAAAAATAGTGTCAAACTCAATAATTTGATGTGTCTGGGTTTTCATCTTTACTTTTCACTTTATAATTGTGTAGTCCTTTGCAAATTATTTAATCTGCCTGAACTTCGGTTGAGACGCTGAGAGGGAAGGTATGGGAAAGAAGAGAGGAGAGAAGAGAGGATACTAGGGGAAAGGAGAGGTGGGTAGGGAAGGAGATTAAATGAGTCAGGGAAATCAAGGTAGTTAACCACGTTTAGGGCATGCAGTCTCTTAGAAAGGGGTAGCTATTTTATAAAAGATGGTGCTGTGGCAAAATACGTTCACTGCTCTAAAAGGGAGAACAAAGACTGATATAATTGTGTAGGGTATCAACGTGAATGATATAAACAAGTTAATGTATAGCAACAATATTTTGAGCTTAAGATTCCAATGCTTATTTCAAATATTAATTTCTCCTTTATATCAAAATGTGTGCATTGGTATTTCTAGTAAAACATAGCAGGAAAAACAGCAGCATATTATTAATAAAATGGCAGCTCTCTGCTGAAGATAAAACATTGCATGAATATTTTTTCTAAAACTTCGGAAAGTGAAATGTCAGGTAAATACCTTAAGTTTTCTATGCTTGCAATAAACATCTGGATATTGAAAACATCTGGTTTGGTAATGCCATCTGAAGAAATATACAAATGGATGAAATCTTGTCTGTTACCTGGAGGTTATAAACGCTTCCTAAAACAAAAGGGCAAAGATACCCACCTCGATTCACAGCATTTCCTCAATTATTCTATGGTTATCGAAATCTGGAATGTGTTCAGCCTGCTATAGCTGTATTTGTAAAATCACTTCTGGGTTTGCAGACAGCCTCCTTTCCAATACCTTGTAATCAAGGATCCTATCTTTCCATTTAATGTTAAGTATGGCTTGTAGGTGCCACTGATGTGCAAAAAGTCAGATGTGACTTTGGTAAGAGATTAAGCATTATCTTTAATTAATGGATCTGTGAAAAGAAAAGAAAATCCAGAGCTACAAGCCCTTCATATCCTAGACAAAGGCAACTTGACATTTGCATTGAAATCCCTTCATTTCGTCTTTTATAGAATAATGCCTTCCCTTTATCTTTTAAATTAAACAATGTATAATGTTCATTGAAGAACAAAATCATATTACTGTGAAAGTCATGTTCAAAGATGTGCTGTAGAATTTTAAGTGCAGGCAAAGAAATTTATTGAAGTGGACCAAATCAATACCCGGAACTTGTATGTTTTGTCTTTGCACTGGGTCTTTGCATAATGTGATCAGCAACTTATAAGACATTATTTCAATTTCTTCACATTTAAATAATTTGTAATTACCATTGTAAATTCTTCTTTAAGGAATGCATTTAAAAATGTGTATTTAATTTTTTGCAAATTATAGACTGAATTTTGGAGTTTCGGCTGGTAATAACCCAAACCATTTTAGCTGATACACTTCTATACTAAATATATTTTTGCCTCATTTTGTAATAGATTAATGTATGAACTAACATATGAAAACATATGTTTGTACACAGATGCCATTACTATATATGTTTAAATTATATACCTATCTATATGTACACATAGCTATATATATATTATAGTTATTATATTTGGGATATAAGGCATTTTATTTCCTTAAAAACAATGATCCTACCATTATTTAATTTACATTAAAATATTTTAACTGACAATCTTACTGTCAAGAAAACAAAGATTTAAAATTGACAGTATGTATCTTCAGTTTGCATTTATGCTCTTTAACTGTAATGCATAATTTGATAACTTGCTCTTGGCTGGGCAGTTTGGAATTAGGCTTTTTAATTACCAATCTATTCTGCAGTTTAACTTGTGGCAAGTGTCTGGAGGTTATAGTTTTCAACAAAACTGAAAATAATAAATGTGAAAGTAGCTAGACAAAATTGTTCTCAACGATGGGAAAGAAGTCTGGAAGAACACGACCAGGCTAATATTCACTTTAAAAGTTAATCCTCTTCTGTCTCATATGCGGTGATGGTGAAGCGCGGATAGCTGGGAGGATAGGACATCATATATCCAGTTTAAACTTTTTATATCCAGGGGCACCTGGGTGTCTCAGTCAGTTAAGCAGCCGACTTTGGCTCAAGTCATGATCTCATGGCTTGTGAGTTCGAGCCCCACTTCAGGCTCTGTGTTGACAGCTCAGAGCCTGGAACCTACTTCAGATTCTGTGTCTCCCCCTCTCTCTGCCCCTCCCTTCTCACTCTCACTCTCTCTCTCTCTCAAAACAAAATAAAGACATAAAAAAATAATTAAAAATAAACTTTTTAAATCCAGCAAATAATATTGTGTATGTAAATATGTGACTCTGGTTTGCCAATAATATAATTTGGTTAAAAATGAAAGAAGTGACTCAGAAAATGCAAATCCTGGGAGCCCTTATTTATTTTTAACTAATAGCTCACTTTCAAGTTTGTACCACATGTCAAATGCTGTGTTTAGTTTAATAATTTTTATCCATGTTTTTTATAATTAAGCAATATATGGTCATTTACATAAATTTAGAAAAAATGAAAATATAGACAAATAAGTAATTTTAATTATAATTTTGAAAGGCAAAGTAGATCCATTATCAATAATCTTTACCAATAATCAATAATCCTGCAACATGGATATGTTGCATTATTCCTGTGTCACATGAGATGACTGGAGCCCCAGGGATGAGGTGAACTAATTTGCTCACGTAGTGGAAACAGGTTATCATGTAAGTTCAGAAGGACTTGAGGTTTTTTTTTTTCTTACACAAGTTGTTTTTAAACTTGTAGATTGGAATGATCATTCTTATGGGGTTTAGGCTTGTAATAACCCAAAGCATTTTAGCTGATAAATAATTATAATAAATAATTATTATAATTAACTTTTTTTCAAGGAGCACCTACATCTAACAGGAAGCTTGTGCAGCAGGCAAAAGCATATTCTCTGAAGGTGCACATTTGAATCTTGCATTTTTGGTGTTCTTGTTCTGACTTTGGACAAGTTATTTATCTTGTTTTTTTCTCCATTTACTGATCTTTAAATAGCAGTGACTACTTTGTAGAATTCTTTAAGTAGTAAAGTGTTAAGATTTCTAAAGCAATAAGAATGCTGACTCTCATGTATTGCATACTCAGTAAGGGCTAGCTACAAGTATAATCACTGTCATCATCATCATAATTATCTAGGAACCCAGAGGAACAAAACATAAAAAACCTAAAAAGACTCTCCCAAATTATTAGCATCTATCATTATGAAAAATAAATTTTAAAATAAAAAATAAAAATAACTTAATATAAAAAACAAGGAATATTTGTTTCCATGAAAAGACAACAGAGAAATTTTTATTGATACATTTTTATTTCCTAAATAGCTACTGATTTTCTTAAATGTTTTCTTAAATATTATGGGGAATGACTCCAGTAAGATGGTGAAATAGGAGATTCCAGTCCTAATTCCTCCATAGAAACACCAATTTAAAAACCAACCATGGACAAAAATGCCTTGAATTCTTTTTATTTATTTGGCTAATATCAAACTAATTAAGTGTCAATAAAATTAATAGACTGTGATTATGTGTCTACAATCATTATATTTTAGGTTTTCAATGAACGCTATATTAATTTCCATGGTATCATTTTCACTCTGGAGAAGAGTGTGAGTGTTCAGAAATCATGTGTAGAACACTAAAATGTGTCAATCCTTATGCTTTTTATTCAACAGATATTATTTAGCATTACTTATGAACCAGGTCCTCTATTAGGTTTACTATTAAATCAAGCTGAGGATTAGAATATCCATTATAAAATAAAATAACAAAATATCCTATGGACAGTGGCTTATACCATTGAGGTTATTTATAGTTTACTTGGTAGGACGTCCAAGGTTAATACCTTTGTGGTGAGAGCCCAACAGTTTCTGCAAAGACCCCCAAAGATCTTTTCTTTCCTTATAATTTTAGCATGGTTGTTTTTATCCTCCTGAGTGTCACGTCAAACTTATAACATGGATATCACATCTTTAAGTATCATGCCTCCTATATGGTCAAGAGTAAGAGGAAAATGGCAGCAACTGCAAGCTTTTTTGTTACACGTTTTCCATTTATTAGAGAAGCGAATAAACATTTATTGTATTCCCAAGGCAAAATTCTCAAAAGCCAAAATGAGTCACATGGTGAAATATAGCTATAAGAGTAGACAAAAAATATCTATTGAAAAATGAAAAAGATTTTCACCTTTGATTAGATTTGGGGATGGAATATGTGGTACTTTTAAAAATTTCTTTTCTCTTCATAAGAAGATAGAGGTTGGGTAGCTGTTGGTTGAAATGCAACAAGACCTACTATCTTTAGCTAATTTTGTTTTAAACCAGAAGTACTGGGCATATCGTCCTTACTCATTTGATACCTCCACAATAAATATTAAGTATCTACTGCATAATTTATAAGAAGGTCTGTACTAAAGTTTAAAATATAATGTTCAACAAACAGAAAGAGCCCTTGACATAATGGCAAATCGGAAATTAAAATCCACTGCAAACACAGGCTAGTCCACGTTGCATGAAACCACACAGTAAGAATTTTAAGAGGCATTTCACTTACAACGCACTGTTTAAAAATCACTCCCCATAGTAAGGATGTCTATAAATAGAAGTTAGTTAGGTAAGAATTTGATTATGCAAAGCAATTTACACTATTTTTAAAGCAATAAGGATCATCACAAGGGTTTAAGCAGAACTAAATGTTTGACTTTGGATTGGGGGTGATATCCCACAGGTTCCAAAAAGAATAATGATTTGGAGGTGAATAGGACTTAATAGAAAAAGAACAATTAATTCGCTATTACAGTAATGCTGATGAGAGATGATGGTGCTTGAAGTAGGTAGTGGGAGGGAAAATAAAGGAAAATTGACAGAGTCTAGGGATATGGGGATGTATAACTGGTATCATTTGCTGAAACAGGTGACAAGGAGGATGAGCACATTCCTGGGGCCAAAGAATATGCTTTTGCTGTTAGAGACACTGATATGAACTGTTGGACATCGAGGGAAAAATGTGCAAGAAGTTGAGTCTATAGACCAGAATTTGAATTGGATGGTCTTAGCTGGAGATTGAGACTTGGGAAAAATCTGTGTAGAAGATATAGTTGTTGTCAGGAGAGTAGATGAGAGTGTTCAGGGAGCATGTATGAAGTATGAAGAGAAGGGTTAAATCAGCACCTTGAGGTCTGAACATGAAAGAACAGGACCAGGAAACGAATTCATCATCCCTATTGGCTATAACATTACTGAAATATGGTGGAAGGTATGCTCTTAGATAATCATACTCTCTCTCGTCCAAGTGAAATTAACTGAACCAGATAAATTGACATATTGTAAGACCAAATGACGGTGATTAAGTACTGACCATTTACTGAAGATCTAGATCCAATTACTTATTGTATACAAGGGGCAGGGTGACCTTTTGAATGAAACTATCTGTGGTAGAATAGCCTACATTTGAGAGCTTTCTTTTCATTCAGCTTGACAGAGATGAAGGAAAGATTTCAATACTTTAAAAAAGCAGAGCACACTTGCTATCAGACATAAAATAGCTGCTGATCAAAGGAGCTGAGATTCTATATGTTTAAAAGATGCTAGATTAATAACATGTTCTTATTCTGATCCATAAAGGTTAGTCACATACATGTGTCAATTATTTGCCTGGTCTTTTCTGAGGAGGAGAAAATTATGTCTTATTTTCACCATGTCCCCTTTGCTCTTTTAAACAGACACCTTTTATTCCAGGCTTTATGCTGGTTCTTGGAGATGAACAGATGGATATTAAAAGTTCCTGATACTTGTGATTACTGTCCAGCCAAAGAGACATAAAGGTGGATAGCTAAATTAAAATACAACATGGCAGGTTCAGTAATACAGGTGTGTAAGGCTGTTTTATTGTAGGCATAAACTCCTTGAGAGTAGGAATCAGTCATCACTGAAAGCTTGGCAGTAATCACAATGTCACTGTAGGCATTTAATATTTAGTGATACTTTTATATCCCATCTTGCTCATATAAATATTTAACTCAATTTAGAAGGATACATATAACAAGACAGTATAAAACAAAAGTGGGCTAATAGGGAAGAGGAGGAAAGGGGTATAAAATAAATATAGAAATGAGACCAGCTTTGAATAGTTTAATGACCTTTGACTCCACACTTTATTATCTGTATAAACAAATATATTACTGTGAAGTGGATTACATTATTACATGGGAGGTAACATTTGAGAAGGTATTTGAGGAAAGAATAGATGTTTTTCAGGTATAGAATGATAAGAGCACTTCAGACAGAAACAATTCCACTTTGAACAGATGTAGGTAAATAGAGTAGAGTGGATTGTCAAAGAATGCGAATACCGATAGACTAGGGCCAGATTAGAAAGGCCTCATGTGCTTGGGAAAAGAATTTGTCATTGCTATTGGCTGAGTTGTATCTCCCCCCAATTCATATGTGGAACTCCTAGCTCCCAGCATATTAGAATGTAACTGTATTTGAAGATAGAGACTTTTAAAAAGTAATTAAAGTTAAATGAGGTCATGTGGACAGGCTGTAATTCAGTATGACTGATGTCCTTATAAGAAGAGGAAATTGGAACATGGAAAACATGTAGACTGAGGGACAACCATGTGAGAACACACATAGAAGACAGCTATCTGCAAGCTAAGGAGAGAGCATCAGAAGAAACCAAATGGGCTGACACCTTAATCTTGGACTTCTAGTCTCTAGAACTGTAAGAAAATAAAAATCTGTTGTTTTGGCTACCAAGTGTGATTTTATTGTTGCAGCCAATACATATTGCAACCAATACGATTCCCAAGGTAATGGGCTACAAACAGATATAGTTTTATAAAGATTAATTACAGAGACAAAATGGATTAGGGGCCGAGGGAAGAGAGACTGAGAAGGGTGCTCGGGTGTAGGGGAAAAATTAAGTCCTGACCTAACTCATACAAACAAGAATGGCAAGAATTTGGAATACAGAGATATTTTGGGGGTATAATTAATTGCATGAAAAGTGTGGTAGAGATGGATTTCAATAACAAGGAAGCATTTTTCCATAGATTCTAAATGGCAATATTGAGTTGATGGTATTAACCAAGAATAGAAATTGAGTTTAAATTTTGTATTTTTTTAAAAATTTGCAAGTATTCGCATTCTTTGACAATCCACTCTACTCTATTTACCTACATCTGTTCAAAGTGGAATTGTTTCTGTCTGAAGTGCTCTTATCATTCTATACCTGAAAAACATCTATTCTTTCCTCAAATACCTTCTCAAATGTTACCTCCCATGTAATAAGTGGTTTGGAGCATGTTATGGTTGCATCACAGTGCATGTGGTAAGGAAATCAGTTAGATATATTGAGTTTATAAAGTCTTTAGGAGTTCTTTGTGTATTTCTTTAACTAAATATAAAATAAGAATCTTAAGCTTGAAAAAAATTGTCCTATTTAATATTATCATCATGAAAATGGGTGCTTAAAATGAAAGATGAGCAATCCATAAATTGGGATCTTACTTTTTGCACTTATTAGAAGAAATCCACAAATTCTTCCATCCTCATACATATCTATGCTCTAGTATCATCTTCTTCAACTTTACTTTTCTCACAGTATGACAATTTTACTCCATGCTCCAGGAATAATAAGATGGCAACATTATCTCTCCAAAAGTCACTGTTAAAAGGTAGGAGTCATTAATAAGCAGACTATGAACAGACTGCTAACTTTCTCAAAATCTTACTGCATGATCAGTTCTGCTAATTTAAACCTTAGAAGGTAGGAAATAATCATATAGAGGAATGGGGTTTTCAGAGTTTGCGTATAGAAAATTAAAAACAAAAAAGAGAAGGAAAGAAGAAAGGAAGGGACGCAAGGGAAGAAAGAAAAGGAAGGAAGGAACAGGAGGGAGGGAGGAAGGGAGGGAAAGAGAGAGGGAAGGAAGAAAGGAAGAGATGTGAAGGAAGGAAAAAAAGGAAGGAACAGGTGGGAAGGAGGAAGGGAGAGAAAAAGAGAGGGGAGGAAGAAAGGAAGAAAAAGAAAGGAAAGGAAAAGAAAGGAAAGGAAGAAGGGAAGGAAGGAAAGAAAACAAAGGAGAGAGGGAAGAAAGGAAGGAAAAGGAAGAAGAGAAGAAAAGCAAAAAAAGGAAGGAGGGAAGGAAGAAAGGAAGGGAAAGGAAGGAGGGATGGAAGGAAAGAAGGAAAGGAAGGAAGGTGGGAGAGCGAGAAGGAAAGAGAAAGGAAGAAAAAAAGTCTTCCAAAGAAAGTCTTAATTGGCTTGCATCTCTAGCACCAAGGAGTGTTCTGCTTGACATGAAACAAGCACTCAATAAAAGCTCATTGAATTAATACAGTATCCTCTTGACCTTGGACTCAAAGCACTTAGGCAAAACAAAATGGGTGATTCCATGAAGAGATAATTTTATAAGTCTTTGAAAAAAAGTAAGTTTAGTTATGCTAACATAATTATTTCCTATTCCTGACAGAAATACCATGGGATTAGATATACCATAGGATTAGAAATGCCTTCCTCTTTAAGGCATCTCTCGGATATTAGAGGACACAATTGCAAAGTCCCAAAGGAGGTGTTTATAGAGTATAATGGTTTCCGCATCTTCCTTTCCTAAAATCAGTGTTGACACTACTGCCAGGAAACAATATCTTAGGAGTGAACTCTGAGATGTACTTCAAAATAATGTGTTATTTTTTCCTGTGTACTTAGAAACATTCACTCTTTTAATTAAATTATAAGTATGTTTATGTTGCATAACAAGTTTAGAAATGCGGAAAAAAAACCTACTAGAAATCTCACTGGTGAATGCGCAGAGTCAAAAGCAAACAAGTAGTTTTATTTTATAAATCTACCATAAACAAAAGTAATTTAAGAACTGTTCCAAGAAAGCCAAAAATAGAGGGAAAATAATTAAATCTGAGGACTCAATGAGAAGTGGTAGAAACTAGGACTTAATTAAAAAGTTTTAAAATACTTTCTTTTAAACATTGAGTTTAATGCACCTGTATGCTATCATGAAAAAATATTTTTAAAATGTGGACCTTCTATGGTAAGCATGGATATATGTTTTTTAAAAAGTAGAGTCAACAGGAATAAAATTCTCTCTCTTTGTTTTTGTCAGTATTAAAGAATTTGAAGAAATCAGAGTTCGGAGAATGAGAACTATCTAAAGGAAATAACATATACTACAAGCTGTTCATTCACCTACAAGACTTTAGATGGTGAGCCAAGTGAGGAAAGACAGCCGTGAAAAAACACACTTCTCCATAAGCCCAGCTCCTAAGGGGCATGGAGGTGGGCCTGATGAGAACAGAGCAGCAGGCCGAATGAGAAATGTAATATCCTTCCTGTACATGCCTTTCTGCTATAGTTTTATTTTAATAGGAAACTGGGACAGTCTAAACCTGTTTATAAGAGGCAGACACTTTTGAGGGGTCTAATAAAATCAAGACCAGAGAGAGAAAATGGGAAATATGGGAAAGATGGTGACATTAGGAAATCCACTGGAGGCACGTACTTTCAAAGTCTGTAGTTTGGAACCCAGTACTTCAGGAAACGATTTGAAAGAGTGGATAAAACATTTCAATTATCATCATCATATGGTTTGGACTTAATTTTCCCTGAGAAAATGAACAGTTATAGGGTTTTGAACATTCTAATTTTCCCACAGAACCTGCATAAAGATGTTCTTTAGATGAATTCCTTCATTCACCAACAATGTCTTTAGCAAAGCAATACCAGTGGTGTGGCTAAATAGCACATTCATAAACAATATTTCTAAATACAGAATATCTTAATGAAGCTACCATGAAATCTTGCTGTAAAGCGGTGATAAACTCTTAAAATCTGCTTCAAAATGTGATGGGGCTGTAAAACTTGCTTCAAAATATAAACACCTTATGATAAGTTTAAGTGGTTCTCAAATGTATCATCTGTATGGAATTATAGTAATAACAATTATAAAAAATAATCTGAATGGTATAACTTATACATTTGACAGAGTCTTTTATCTAACTTGACAATGATCATTTTTCCAAACTCAAGAATAGAATGTCTTTATTTAGTAAGAAAAGGTTATGAGCCACAATTTATAGCTAGCTGTTTCACTATATAATGTAAAATGTTCAAAAATACTGAAAAAAATGTTTAAGGAAGTTACATTCATAATAATTACATAACCATGACTTTAAAATCAAGTTCTCATTTTAAAAGCATAAGTTTATACTGTAGTTGGGGTACTTTAGACACTGACTTAAAATTTTATTCTGTACATACGAGTCAAAAAATATTGAATCTGTTGTTAGATCTTTGGGAAAATAGCCAGTCAGGATATCAAATTATTTTTCAGATTATTCTAAATCAGATCTACAAAGAGAAAAGAGCAAAAATAATACAGCCGCACTAAAACAGGTTAGAGATATGAAAAAGTTTGTACAGATTCAAGAGTCAGCTTGTAAAAATGCAAACCACATAAAGCATCTAAGGAAAAATAAACTGGCACATACAAGGGGTAGGTAAGCCTTGTGTTCAGTGCCAAAAAAGACCCAAAGTATGACAATAGAAGGCAAATTGTATACAAGCTTGCAATGAAATGTGGCAACAAAAACAACCTAGGTATTTTGTCATCTCTAGAAGTAGATATTACATTTAAGAACATGAATGCGATCATTCTTCCTCTGTCTCAACTAGGAAGAAATGATTATCAAACACTCACTGTATTTTCAATTAAAAATGAGAGTAAAATAGTTTTGGTAGATTCTAATAGGTCAAGAAAGTATTCGAAGAAAATGTAGAAAATCTGATCATACTGAAGAGGATAGTTTAAAACCATATTTTTATGGGAACATTTTGGGAAAATTATCATGCAACAAAGAAAAGTTTTACATGCAACAAACTTAAAAGGACTGCCTATAAAATAAAATAAAATAAAATAAAATAAAATAAGTAATTAGAATTTGCCAAATTACAGAACAGATCCCCAAAGGATGCAGAATAAAGTTTCAATACAATTTTGGAGAAGGTATTTATTCTGGTATTTCTACGATTGCATATTTTTTCTTAGGTTATAACTAAATGTGATTTCAGAGAGTTCTCATTTTTGAGAGTTCCATAAATGAGACTAGATTTTTTCATTATAATCATCCAAAAGGTGGTTTTTGAAGATTAGATTTCCCCTGGTTGTTTAGGAGGTAGAAAATTCATTCTTACTTCCGTTTTATCAAATATTTTTTTTTGGAAACTTCCATGAATTAAGATCTATTGTGGAACTAGGAGTTTTTCTATGTAGAAAGACAAAATATGCCATACAGGATCAGACATTCCATGATGTTATTAATTATTTATGAATCAAAAACCCAAACAGTATTCATACTTCCAGAAATTATAATACCTGAAGTTTTGTTCACTGACACTTTATAAAGAAATATAGACAAAAGGGTATTGATATGGGTTTCCGTCAGGGTACAGACGGAAGAATCACATAGGTAGAATCACATAACAAAGGCAGATCCTATAAACTTCCATTCAAAGACGTTCAGCATCAGGATAAGGTATCGCTTTGGAGTTATAAATTTTAGACAATCCAAAACAGATGACAGCCCCAGGGCTAGATTTCACAAAAATCACCCAGTTGGTGTAAGCAAAATCATGAAATTGACACCAAAATCTAGAAATTTTAAAGATTTTATTTTTAAGTAATATCGATACCCAATGTGGGGCTTGAACCTATAACCATGAGATCAGAAGTCACATGCTCCACTGAGTCAGCCGGGCATACCCAAGATCTAGGAATTTTAAAAAATAATTTGGATTGCTGCTTTTTGGGTTTTGGGTAAACACCGGGTGTAAGATTTCTTTGAAGTTAACATACTGAAATATCCTTAGGGCTTATAAATGTTGCTATTCACAGGCACATTGCATGGAACCAAAGGCAGAAGGTAAGGAGTTTCTGTTTCAATTCTTCATTATTCCTTTATCAGCATCATCATATTTTTTTTCAATCTATATACCCTTCCAGTTTTTAAAAAGAGATGCACATTTTTTTTATTTATAAAACTATTTCACTGGTCTTTTCATCACTTTAAACTACTTTCCCGCCCAAATAACTTATGTAATGTAATGTCTCATGATTTTTGAACTGTGAAGTTCTGTAAGCACTGTTTAATCTGATTTGATGGTACAAAGCTCAAGAAAAGAAATATATCTACTTGGAGTTAATAAAGATTTTTTTTCAATTCATGATAATAATGGGTTCAGCCAGGGGTGCCTGAGTGGCTCAGTCGGTTAAGTGTCTGACTTCAGCTCAGGTCATGATCTCACGGTTGGTGGGTTAGAGCCCCATGTCGGGCTCTGTGCTGAATGCGTGCTCAGAGCCTGGAGCCTGCTTCAGATTCTGTGTCTCCTCTCTCTGGCCCTCCCCACTCATGCTCTGTCTCACTCTATCTCTCAAAAAAATAAATAAATGTAAAAAAAAGGCAGAGTGGTTTCAACCAGATATTTTTGCCTTTTTATTCTTATCAATAGGGTTAGAAACGCTTTGGGGTTTTGTTCTTGTTGCTTATTTATTTCCTTTTAAAAAATGTTTTCCTGTAACCAAAGTATTCATATTTGCTTTTTTAAAACTACTACTATAAACAATAGGAAAAAAAAATGAGCACATGCATTATAGCAGTAACAAATCAGACCTCTAATTTAGCTCCAGGTACCTCTGAAACTAGCTTTGGAGTGACATAGGTACACACTCTGAGTAACCAATTTATTGTAGGGAGGCATTAGGGCAAAGATCATTCTTACTCATCTCAAGAACTCATTTTGGTAAAAATTATGTTGTCAAGAGCCAATTGTAAGTCTTGTAAGGTCAGAGATTAACTTTTATTCACTTTTTGAATCCCGAACATCAAAAGCCACGCTGAATGCCTGATACATGGAAAGATTGAAAAATGAATTAAGTAGGTTTGTAAAAGAAAGTTTGGGAAATTGAATTCATTGAAATCGATTAAATGCTTTATTGCAGCTTTAATTGAGGATTTTTTTTGCAAAGTAAGCCACATACCACTGCTTATTTAAAGTAAGTCAAACTGATTAAAAGCCTTTGCTTTTTGAATCTTGCATTAGGATACACACATTTTTCAAATATGAATTTATCAAATACCTTGACACTGAAACTAGCATATGTCAAAATTCAAAAACCAATTTAGAAACACATATGCTTTCTTATTTTACTGAATGAATATTGTGTTTTTACCAAGAATATTGAACACTGAACATTGGAATTAGTTACCAAATATGAAGAAACTGTTGTTATGTGGGCTAAGGATTTGATCCTGTGAAGGACATTTGTTCTAATTTCTTGAAATAGCTTACAACAGGTTAGTTTATTTGCATTGCTGGAAGTTTTTAAAAACTGACAGTATATTACTACTATGTAACTAAACACCACCTTCTTTTACCTTTTACTACAACCCAAGACATACATAGTTCCTTTATTTAAGGAATTTTTATTTAAATAGAAAGGATAATTATACCTTCAATATAAATGTTAACAAATGAATGAAAGGCTTGGATTAAGAGAAAGAAAATATGAGGTCATGGAACTGGTATAATTCAGCAACATTCCGCAGTTTTGCGAAGGGTTGGTGGGGACACATATCTACTCTCTGTTGTACTTACGTGGATGATAAAGTATTTTATTCCAGAACAAATGCATTTTTATAACTTGTACAGAGATGTGAATAGGCTGCTCTTGGCCCTGAGATTCGGAAGATTCCTGAAATTTGTTTTTAAGGAAAAAAAACCTTGATTCCTTACTGAGTAATGTGTCCTTCTCCTTTACTTTTTCCTTTCTTATAAAAATTGTTTCAGTGAAAGCTTTTATCCCAGATTTAATTCAGATAATATGGTAAAATTATCCCCCCCATACCCACCCTAAATCTTTACCAAGAAAGAAAAATGTGACTGCGTCCTACAAACGTCTATCTTAGTTAATACATGGACGGTTTCTTTTCAGGAAAATGGGATTAAAATTGTTAAATAAATTTTAAAGTATAGAGCAATTGTTTCTTTGAGTGGTTTAAAAATTTAGGAATCTTGGGGCACCTGGGTGGCTCAGTCGGTTAAGCTCCTGACATCAGCTCGGTCATGATCTCAGGGTTAGTGGATTAGAGCCCTGCATCAGGTCCTGTGCTGACAGCTCAGAGGCTGGAGCCTGCTTCAGATGCTGTGTCTCCCTCTCTCTCTGCCCCTCCCCCGGTCACACTCTGTCTCTCTCTGTTTCTCAAAACTGTTAAAAAAATTTTTTTTTTAATTTTTGAATCCTGAATTTTCATGTGTCTTTGTTGAAAATTACATGGAAAGAAAATTCAGTGAATAAACACCACTCATTTTTCAATATTCTCTACAAAACTCTGAATACCAAAATTAAGTCCTTCTTCCTTCTTTCCTTCCATATTAAGTATTCCTGGAAGAGGAAATCTTCCATGGCATTGAAAGTATTTATCGCTTTGTTACTCTTCTCAAATTCCCTCTCAAATTCTGGACATTTTCCATAAATGAAAACTCTCAGTATTTGTTGGAGAATGGGAAGGGCCCCCTGGGAACGTGGGACCTTTCGGAGTCCCAGGAGGGCATGCAGGACGGAGCCGTCCCAGTCACCGGCCAAGTGCATAAGGACCACGACGCCAGAGATATGGAGCCTTCCTGGTTATCAGCCCAGTGATTGCTGGGGAATGGGAGGAACTGTCCCTGGGAACATGGGACTCGATGAGGCCCTGGGAGAACGGCAGGAGAGCCTCCCTGGTCACCAGCCAAATGCCGTCAGTGCCCGCGCAAAATTACAAGTTGTTCCTATTCTGTCCTTTCTTTATCTGTAACTGTTGTTCTGATGAATCATTTCCTGTGCTCTCCATGCTGGCAAGGAGGGTATAAAATAAGATGCTCTTTTTAATAAAGTTTGCCATTAGCCCTCAGCTCTTGGTCCGTCTCCATTGCTTTTGGGGATGTCCACGTTTCCATTGAGAAACGTCCTTTGTCCACGTTTCCATTAAGTGTTTGGGAATGTCCCCGTTTCCTTTGGCCATCAGCCTTTGGGAATGGCATTGCGTCGCTCGTCGTCTCCCCAGGTCCCCTCCTCATGAAGGAGACCCTACCACAAGTATTGGACTTGGACTTCGAAGGATAGATGAAAATAGATTAGCAACGACACTGACGTTGTGTTCATTTTCTCTGCATTTCCCATTTTGTAGAGAACCAACGTACTGATCATGGTTTCTCATAGCCTACACGCAAAGTCAAAAGACTGTACTTCATCCAGCCAAATCATAGCCAGTAAAATAGGTGCCCTTTAAATAACCTTTGGTACCAGCTAAGATACACAGTGAGATGAAGATGCACTTGAATATAGGTAAGTAAATACAATGAATAATACATTATTCTGAATAATGATTCAGCATGATGTAACCAGGTATAATTCGAGAAAAAATGTGTGCATACCGGGTATAGTAAATTAACCAAAATATAGCATCACAATAAAGTAGCTAAGAAGAGAGTACAATAGTTGTTATATATATATATATATGTATATATATATATGTATATATATATGCAGCATATATGACTTACCTGGCATCAATCGCTACAGACTAAAAGTGAATCTCTTCATTCACACATTTTGAAAGTGGCTGTTTTGTGATTCCCATGATAAAAATGTAACAGTTGTTACATACAAGCCATCCATATGGTGTTCATATAGGCATAGTAATTCAACATGGTCTCTTTATTTTAAATACACTTTTTTTTTTCTCTTAAAATACCAACATGCTTTTTCCTCCTGAGGCTCCCATAACTGTTGCTCTTGGTTTTGCATAAAGATGTACTTACAAATAGCCCATGATTTAAAATGTTCAGAATCAAATATATTCTAGGTAATGTAGCCAGATACATGCTTCCTAGCATATGTTTAGGAACATTAAAAGCAACCTAGGACCTAAGTTTTGTGTTATATTGCCATCTTTGACTAATTTGAGATGACTAAGGTTATACTGAAGTATCAACGTTCATTCATTGCACTCTTACTTCAATTACTTTCACAGACAATTAAAGTAATGAAGTGGTCTATTGGGCCCAAAGATTGATATTGATAATTATGTTAACTGGGCAGCAGTGAACATATATAAAGCAATGACTTGTTGAGTCAGGGGAACCCAGAATGAAATTCTTGTTCTTGTACCTGATATGCTCTGTCACCCTCTGAGAGACCTATTTTACGTATTGTGACACACTCAGTTTCTGTCAAAACAGCTCAACTCTATCATTACTGGTATCACGTAAACCCTTGTTGTGACTGCTCTGATAACACTTTATTTATAAAAAGAAGTGGTAGTTTGAAAGCCATAGTTTGCCAACCTCTATTTTAGAGTAAGAGATTGGGCTGAATTTAGCCTTTAATAAAAACTGCATCTTTACTGACCTTGCAATTAGATTGTACTAGCTTAGCCCTTAGCTCTGCCTGCCTAGTGATTATAAGGGAACAGAAATTCCCTCAAAGCTGTGGAGGTCTTCTGGTTCTTTTTTTTTTTTTTAAACTTTTTTAATGTTTATTTATTTTTGAGAGAGACAGAGAGACAGAGCATGAGCAGGGGAGGAATAGAGAAAGGGAGACACAGAATCTGAAGCAGGCTCCAGGCTCTGAGCTGTCAGCACAGAGCCTGATGCAGGGCTTGAACCCACAAACTGTGAGGTCATGACCTGGGCCAAAGTCAGACGCTTAACCAACTGAGCCACCCAGGCACCCCTTCTGATTCTTGATACAGGTTACAATTTGTATCTTCATAACGTTCCAGTTTTTTTTTTTTTCTATACAGGCTCTCTGGGAATTTCAGAAGAAGCCAAGTGCCTATTAATGTTTGTATGTATCCTTATTATTATGACACCTGTCACAGCCATTTAAATTCTTACCATTTTGCCCTCTGCTTATATTTCATTCTATATTATACCAGGAATTATTTGAATAATTATGATGAACCTGTATGCTATGGACTACATGTTGTCACATTTCCCCAGAAATAAGATTATCCCAGTACTGCTTGAATACATGAGGAAACCAAACCGAACTCCCATTTTTATTGTTTGTTGCATGGGGCCACTCTTGACACTAATTACTGAATCAGTGAAGGTAACTGCTGATAACAAATGATATAACCAAATTAAGATAATTTGAGACTGTTTTAATAAAGAGCTATTCACAAAGGTATGGGCAGTGTGTAAGGAAAACATAGTGAGCACTTTGGCAAATGTCTTATCTTAGATATATTCATTTGTATTCATTTGAATTTCAGAAGTCAGCTTGGGTTGTCCTGATATTTTTGAGATCTTGGAGCTACATTATGATACTTTCCTACGCAGTAATTCTAGACTGCTTAATATGCTACTAGAAAGTTGTCAGATTAGAAGCAGTGATATAAATATTTCATGGAATTTATCTCTTAAATCATTATATAAGAATGGAATAACTTCTGATAAAAATTTGGATTTTTGCTCAAAAAATTGCTCTAAACGACGTTATACACAATGATTTTGGGGGTGGTAGTGGGAGACAGAGAATATACAACTTAGAAAAGCAACTATTTTTAGTAATTAAGTTAAGGAAAATCTAAATTATTAAAAAGTTTGGGAAATATATAGAAATATTCTCAGTTACATGCAATAACTTTAATTAGTGAGAGTTGTTCTAATTAAAATATTAAAAGTTGAAAAACTTGTTTAAAAACGCATACATATTAAGTGGGAGATACTAGGTGAGTACAGATGGTCCAATCCACTGCCTCATAGACCCAAGGTCACAGCCCTCAACCCACTCCAGGGAACCTTCAATAATTAATTAGAATGATTATTATTAACATGCCCTCCAGGTCTTGCTTATATAAAAGAAGCTTATAAAGTATTATAAAAGTGGCTTAATCTCCAATTTTATGGGACCATTCTCTCTGACATATTTTATTGTGGCAATTGAATACACATTATATTTCACCCACTAAATTCAGTTTTAAGTTAACCTGGAAATTGGTCTATTACCATTCAGGTTTTTACTAAATCTTAATTGCTGAAACCTAGGAAAGATTTGGTGGATAAAATACTTACCTGTCATATTTAGAATTACTTTTCTTATATTCAGCCAGGTATTTTCATGTTATTTCTTTTGGCCTGAACACTAATAGAAATGTCTAAAGGCTATTTTTTTCATTCACATATGATATTATTTTATATCAGTAATCCCTAACTCTAGTTTCATCTAGTCATAATGAAAAAAAAATTGAAATGTCCAGAAAATAAGTTATTATACATAAGACATCTCAGATACTATTAAGATAAGTAAAAATGGAAAAGAAAGCTGGTAACAACCAATGGGGACAACTTTAGATTTAAGGAAACCCACACCTCCAATTATAAAAAAAAAGGCATTTTCTGAAAGATGTTTAAGTACAGGAGATTTAATCAAGAATTTAGTTGTGATTCATTTGTTCATGTGTTAAATATTTGAACATTATGTGAATATCACACACACAAAAATTAATACTCAAAATATAGACATTAACAATCTTTTTAAAACTGAGAGTCATGTAGTCTATACTACCCAAAGCAATCTATCCATTTAATGCAATCCCTATCAAAATGACACCCCAAGGGTACTTGGGTGTCTCAGTTGGTTAAGCGTCTGCCTGACTCTTGATTTTGGCTCAGATCATGATCTCGCAGTTTGTGAGTTTGAGTCCCACATCAGGCTCTGAGCTGACAGCATGGAGCCTGCTTGAGATTCTCTGTCTTCCTCTCTCTCAGCCTCCCACTTCAAAATACATAAATATTAAATATTAATTTCTATATTAAATATTTAAATAATAAATATTAAAAAATAACTCCAGCATTCTTCACATAGCTAAAACAAACAATTCTAAAATTTATATGGAACCAGAAAAGACCCTGAATAGCCAAAGTAACTTTGAAAAAGAAAATCAAAGCTGGAGGCATCACAATTCCAAACTTCAGGCTGTATTACAAAGCTGTACTCATCAAGACCGTATGGTACTGGCAAAAAAAAAAAAAAGACACACAGATCAATAAACAAAATAGGAAACCCAGAAATGGACATACAAATGTATGGCTAACTAATTTTCAACAAAGTAGGAAAGAAATCCAGTGGAAAGAAGACAGCCTCTTCAGTAAATGGTGCTGGGAAAACTGGAGAGTGACATGAAGAAGAATGAAATTGGGCCACTTTCTTAAACCTTACACAAAAATAAATTCGAAGTGGATGAAAAACCTAAATGTGATACACGAAACCATCAAAATCCTACAGGAGAAAAAAGGGCAACCACTTCTTTGACCTCAGCCACAGCAACTTATTACTAGACACGTCTTTGGAGGCAAGGGAAACAAAAGCAAAATGAACTATTGGGATTTTTATCAAGATAAAAAAGTCTTCTACAAAGCAACGGAAACAATCCACAAAACTAAAGGGCAATTGATAGAATGGGAGAAGAAATTTGCAGATGACCTATTGGATAAAGGGTTAGTATCCAAAATATATAAAGAACTTGTCAAGCTCAACACCCCAAAAATAAATAATCCAGTGAAGAAATGGGCAGAAGATATGAATAGAAACTTTTCCAAAGAAGACATCCAGATGGCTAATAGACACATGAAGAGATACTTAACATCACTCATTGTCAGCGAAATACAAAACAAAACCACAATGAGATACCACCTCACGCTGGTCAGAGTAGATAAATTTTTAAAAAATTTTTAATGTTTATTTACTTTTTGAGAGAGAGAGAGAAACAGAGCATGAGTAGGGGAGGGGCAGAGAGAGAGAGGGAGACACAGAATCTGAAACAGGCTCCAGGCTCTGCACTATCAGCACAGAGCCCTATGCGGGGCTCGAACCCACAAACGGTAAGATCATGACCTGAGCTGAAGTCAGACGCTTAGCCGACTGAGCCACCCAGGCACCCCAGAGTGGCTAAAATCAACAACTCAGGAAACAACAGATGTTGGCAAGGATGTGGAGAAAGGGGAATCCTCTTGCACTGTTGGTGGGAATGCAAATTAGTGCAGCTACTCTGGAAAACAGTATGGAGTTTCCTCAAAAAATTAAAAATAGAATTACCCTCTATTCTAACCCAGCAATAGCACTATTGGCAATTTATCCAAAGAATACAAAAGTACTGATTCATAGGGGCATATCTACCTCAATGTTTATAGCAGAACTATCAACAACAGCCAAATTATGGAAAGAGACCAAATGTCCATTGACTGATGAACGAGTAAAGAAGAAGTGGTATATGTATATATACAATGGAATACTACTCAGAAATCAAAAAGAATAAAATCTTTTCATTTTCAACAAGGTGGATGGAATTAGAGTGTATTATGCTAAGTGAAATAAGTCAGTCAGAGAATGACAAATATCATATGATTTCAGTCATATGTGGAATTTATGAAACAAAACAGATGAATATAGAGGAATGGAAGGAAAAATAAGATAAAAAAGAGAGGGAGGCAAACCATAAGGACTCTTTTTTTTTTAAATTTTTCCTAATGTTTATTTATTTTTGAGACAGAGAGAGACAGAGCATGAGTGTGGGAGGGGCAGAGAGAGAGGGAGACAGAGACTCCTAAGCAGGATTCAGGCTCTGAGTTGTCAGACAGATCCCAACATAGGGCACAAACAAGTCGTATGCTAACTGACTGAGGCACTCAGGTGCTCCCATAAGAGACTCTTAAATGCAGAGAACAAACTGAGGGTTGCTGGAGGGAAGGTGGGTGGGGGGATTGGCTAAATGGATGATGGACTAAAAGGGAGGGCAATTGTTGGGATGAGCACCAGGTATTGTATATAAGTGATAAATCCCTGAGGTCTGCCCCTGAAACCAATAATACTACACTGTGTGTCAACTAACTTGAATTTAAATAAATAAATTTAAAAAAAAAACTGACTGTCATGTAGAACTGTGCTTTGTTTTATTTTGTTTTAGTAGTACTTTTTTTTTTTATGGTAATGCATTTTTACCTTATAAAGGAACTTCACTATTTGCTCATAGTAGTCTCTTCTCTCCTTCTTACATACATATTTGGTTCATACTTCTTTTTGCTGCCATCTGAATGCAACAGATTTGGGGCAGGGTCACATTCTTATTCCCTATTACTAAGGTTACTTCTGCCCAACTCCCATTTCTCTTTTAGAAGCAACTTGCTTTTTGCCACATATATATATATATATAAAACACAATGAGCCTTATTCTTAGGGTCAGCACAGATCCTGCATTTTATGGATGACCCTCAGTGGCAGCATAATAGCTTTTTCTCCAGGAAGATATACTATGCAATCACACATAATCAAGTATTTCTTTCCAGCAAGGCTTGAGAAACTAAATAAAGCAATCATGTAAAATGTCCAATGGCTATAAACACTTACTCTTTGACAAGAGGTTTTTATGTTTTCCATACATTTTAATTTAGAAAAAAGCATTAGAAGATTTTAATTATTTATCACAATTATTGAACCAAAAAGAAACACAGAAGAATTTAGCTCTTATTTCATTAGAAAAGAGTAAGACTAACATTAAAAGTCTTTTTTTTTATAAGCCATCTTATAAAAACTAAGACTTGAATGATCACATATGTAAAATAACACTTCCCAGAATTTGATTTTTGTCTTCTCTCAGATTCACATGAGGGAGAAAACGTCTTTCCTCATTAGTTTCCTAGTATCTCATATATTGTTATGTTTATATAATTGCAGTAAGGTCTTAATTTTGAGTTTAAATGTGTAAGAATGTAAATTTTGGTTAAAAAAACAAACAATGATAATACAAATTCATAAATGTATACTTGACTATTTTCATAATGTAGAGTGAGAAGTGATGATAATGTTGATGTGAATAAGTACTAACCTGGTAAGTAAAACTGATAGTATCACAGAAATTTTCTTGGAAAAACTCCAATTGAATCTGAAGAATGCATAGAATTTAGCTACATGAATAAGGAATAAGGAGAGACTACATGAATCTCCATGAAACGGTGTGTTCAGAAAGTAAATCATTCCATGTATCTTGGTTAGAAATGATGTAGCAAAATCTCTACTTGCCTATCAAATACTAATTCTCTTTCTCTATTTTTCTATTAATGCCCTCTAACTCTTAATCATAAGAATATCTAGTTCTTCTTTAAATCTAGGTAGGGCCACATAACTGAATTTTGGCCAAAGATATGCAAATGGAGATCAGTTTTATGTCATCTGGAATAATCCTTAAAGAAGGAGCATAACCTTTGCTGTCTTTTCCATACCAGTGCCTAAGATTCAGGTAGTTGGATTTAATTTTTGTGAGAACTCAACTGATAATTTGCTTAAAAAAACCTGTTTTGGAGTTTTTGTTACTAGAAGCTAAACATAATTTTAACAGGTAAGTATGAAGAGTAAGAGAAACTTAAAGCAAAAATCATACAATGAAAGTGCTTATTTGTCAAAGATTTTTAACTGTAACCTCTAAATATTGGGACATCGTTCGTACTTTCAAACAGGAGAATATTATGAATAGATTTGAATTTTAGAAACATGATGCAATAATAGTAGAATGGATTTGAATATAATCAGACAGGAAATCCAGTTTAAAATCTAGTGAGGTACTCTGACTGTATCTAGGAAGACTTCAGGGCTTTAATTAAATGATAGTATCATTCACCAACGTGGGAAAAAAAAGGAAAGTGTACATTTTGAGAAGAGTGATGAGCTCAGCTTTGGGTATTTTGAAGGTGGATATCTATGGGACATTCAAGACAAACTCTGTGGCTCTTTCTGATTCAAGAAGAAAATTCTGATAGCCAGTAGTCAACATCCTTTATATGCAATGATATCAATAGACTAGGTAGAAATCTGACCTATTTTCTATCAAGTCAAGCTAAATCCTTCTCCACAAACCGAATAACCATGAAACGTAGTTTAAATAAATAAATGAAACAAGATAAGGAATAAAATGTACACCATGCTATCTCATTAACACAGGTGCACTTAGGCCTTATGTTCCTACTGCCTCATGTCACAGAGGAAGTATAGACAAGAAATCACTATAATGTGAGTATATGAAGTGTTGAAGTCTTTTTACTGCTTCGTGTATAGTTCTGCCCTGTGTATAGACTAACTTTTAAGAAAACAAAGTGTCCCCCTATGATGTCATTCTTAATCCCTTTATAACATTCGGAAACTGTGTGGAAGAGTCTGAAATGAATATTAACATGGAAAGAATCCTGTGATAGCATAGATTAATTCAATAGAACTTTAAACTAATGACTTAGAGTACAATTTAATAATTTAGTAAATGACTCAATTCCTATTCCTATAGACCTTCTGAGATATAAATTTCAATTCTGTGTTTCTCTGGCACACTAAAAGTAAAATACATATGCAATTCAATGTTAATTTCTTATTCTAAAGACTTTGTAATAGACCAATTCACTTATCTTCCCCTTCTCTGCCATTTATTTCAATTGAATAAATACAATACATTTCCTCCCTGTTTTGATTGAATAAGTGAGACTAATTCCTGCATTAATGCCTTTGTAATTCCTGCATTGATTAATAGAAGGAGTGTTCTTAGAATAGACAAAAGAGAATAAATGCATCTCTATCTAAATTAACGGATATATATTCTGGATTTTAAAAAAATGAAGATGGGGACTGATTAGTCTAAAATAATTATTTCTAAGGTATAGGTATCCTAGCTTATTATTTAAATGTGTATATGGAATTAGTTTTAAAATAGATGGATAACTTCCAAGTTATTTCATGATTAGAAAGATATCCTCTATTGGAATTTCCAAATGCATTCTTGTGTAAAACATAACATAACATAATATATCCTGAAGCCATTAAAATTATGATATAATATGTTTAATGTTAGAAAAACAATTCATAATTACTAATATGTATAAAAATCACATATAACATAATTAGCAGAAGAATCAAATTTTGTACAAAAATGCATAATACTTAATGTATCAGCACTCAAAATTTAAGTGCTTTCAAAAGTTAAGTGTTTTATGGCATAAAGTCAAATTCTGTACACTTTTGATTATCTAATTTTGGATATCTGCACTTTCTTTGACTTTTATGATGATACAAACTTCACTTTTATGATGATATAAACTAAAGAAACAAACACACACACACACACAAAAAGCCCTGCACAGCAAATGTTTAAAATATGTATCAAGAAACCAAACTACTCAAAGTTTTGCTTCCATAAAACTCAGTAAGAAACTGTACTCATATATAATCTATTTAACAGACAACATCAGGATAAAAAGATGCAACTTTTATTATTATAACACAAGCAATGGGAATGTAATATGACATTTAAAAGTAATCACTTGCAAATTCAACATAGTTCAGTTGATTTCTTATATATCCAGATGTATTCTCACATAGGTCATTTGAAAAATATAGCATATTGGATTTAACATTCAAATTGTTCCATTACAGTTTCCTCCTCTTTTCAAGCGCACTACTTAATTGTCTCTATTATTTCTCAACTTGATCCTTGCACTTTCTTAATCCTTTTCCTTCCCTGAGATCCATTGCCTTATTGATTTACCTTCTAAAACTGTGATTACCCCTGCGAATTCCACATTTTTTGCTCTTCTTTTTTTATTCATTCCTTAAATGTGAATAATCTGTATTTTTTATGAGTGAGAACTAATCATTGAAGGAAATATCTGTAGTAGGGAAGGAGACAATAGGCATCAAGGAGCAAGTATAATCAAAAGTAAATAAATTAGTGTATGTACAGAAACTACATGGTTTATCACACCTGAATGGTAGTGAATACAACACTGTGGTGAAGAGGTAAAGAGAAAATTAAGAAAGAAAGTACATAAAAATAAAGAATGCATTTCATTCTTAAAAAAAATAAACAAAAAACAGTGAGGACAGCCAATAACTCAGTAGGGATCATAGCAAACGGAGTCAAACATTTCAGTTGCCTTGGCAACAGAACCACTACCTTATGCTAGTAATATCATGGTGATAAAAACACAGGTCAATGAAGTAAATGGCAAGTAAGACCCATACAAGGCTGGTTAGTTTTTCTTTGGAGAGTGTTCATGGAGAAATTTGGGAGAATTTTTCTGCTAAGGATCATGTAGGCAGAACATAACTAATATATTATAGAAAGAGAGAGACCTCCCACCTTCCCAGTCCCTCCACTTCTTTACCCTCTTGCCAGATACACAGCTCATCTCTTTGTTCTAGGTCAGTGCTAAATAATAAATCATGTATTTGTAAATACCCATGTTGTTTGGTTAATTTAAGAGGCACTGATGCATGGAAAGAAAGCTTAGAATTCAAGGACCCCAAATAGGAAAGAAGTGAATACTCTTCTCCTGGTGCTTTGTGTTGTGGTTCAGAGAAATCTAGGCAGCTGATACTTACATTGCCCTTCTCTCCTTACACTTACCTTGAAGGGCTGTGCTGGCTGCAGAACAGGAATATAGATAGGGAGTCAATATTTGGCCAAGCAACAGGAAGTGTGAACAACTACCTGTGAGGTCTCTGGTAAAGAGAAGATTCAGCAGGACTGAAAAATAGTATCAAGCATGACAGCTGGGAGGAAATTCCTGGAAGAGCTCATCAATTTCTAAAATCTCAAGTCAGTGTATACTTGATTGTTTAATAGCACTCCATTGAATAAAAACAAATAAACAATGGAGGAGGTGAGTTGTAATATCCCAGCGATCATTGGGGTAATTAATCCGAATGGTGAAAGTAAGATAGAGTTACTCTAAAGGAGGAAAAAAAAAATAAAACCTTAGAAATACCTATAGTTCAGGAGAGAAAGATCTTCATTAAAAGAAAGATCTTCATTAAAAGTCTGGTTTTAACAATGGGTGGAAGGAAGAGGTAGACACCAAAGATCCAGAGTTTAACAGAGATCCCTGTGAAGGATTCAGCCAATGTGAAGACTGAGGTAATGGGACATGAAAACAGGTATACCCCGAAGTTAAAGGTCACTTTCACTAGGAAGGTAATATACAAACCTAAATGTCAGAATCTCCAGTAGGTTGTTGGAATACCACTTCCTAAGCTTATAGCCAACTGTCCTTGACTATGGAGGATACAAAAGAGTGACTGGTGAAATGAACCAACAAAAGACTCCCTTTGTGAAGAATAGGGACAAATCTCTGAAAGTTTTTGGCAATAAAGGAATTCTACAAGAGAAAAAGAGATAAATGCAAATGATGAAGATATGGAAATGACAGCAGAGTTAAAACAATCTAGTTTCTATTAACATTCTCTGAGAAACCTAAAGAAGAGAACAATTCTAAGTTAGTATACTACTGTAAGAATTCTGTGTGATAAATATTTCATCTTATGTATAAGACAGTTGGCCTTAGAACATTTATTTCTTTTAAAGTAGTATAAGTAATTTTGGTTAAAATCAGTGTTGAAATATTTAAAAGTTTCTTACATAACAATGTAGTAGTTCTACGGGTTAATGGAAATTTCCTTTAGACAGTTTGTCTAAATCCTGAAACAAATGGGTTAAATGTACCTCACCTGATGGAATTGCTGGATATTTGTAAAAGATATGTGAGACTATAAAGAGCTGAATATTTCTAAATACTCTGAATATTTTCTGAATAAAAAGCTAAATATTTCCAGGACCATCCTTAATTCCCAGGTATTAGAAATTAAATGGTAACTAGAATGTTAAATAACCAAATTGTTGGATTTTTAAAGTTTTTATTTATTTATTTTGAGAGAGAGAAAGAGAGAGAGAATGTGAGCAGGGGAGGAACAGAAAGAGAGGGAGAGAGATAATCTCAAGCAGGCTCCATGAAGAGCTCAAACTCATGATCATGTGATCATGACCTGAGCTGAAATCAGGGGTCAGATGCTCAATAGACTGAATCACCCAGGCACACCCCCCCCCCAAATAGCTGGTTTTTGTTTCTGTTTTTGTTTTTCTAGAAGAAGATGATGTCACTGCCTATGACATAAACGGAAGACGTTGACAGTATCTTTTGACTTTATAAATCTGTCAGAGGCAAGGGAAATTAAAGCAAAAATGAACTATTTGGACCTCATAAAGATAAACATCTTCTGCACAGCAAAGGAAACAGTAGACAAAACTAAAAGGCAACCGATGGAATGGGAGAAGATATTTGCAAATGACCTATCAGATAAAGGGTTAGTATCAAAAATCTATAGATATCTTACCAACAAATAATCCAGTGAAGAAATGGGCAGAAGACATTAATAGCCACTTTTCCAAAGAAGACATCTAGATGACGGACACGTGAAAAGATGCTCAACATCGCTTATCATCAGGTAAATACAAATCACAACCAAATTGAGATACCACCTCACACAGGTCAGAGTGATAAAATTAACAACTCTGGAAATAATAGATGTTGACAAGGATGTGGAGAAAGGGAAACCCTCGGGGCGCCTGGGTGGCTCAGTCGGTTGAGTGTCCAACTTCGGCTCAAGTCATGATCTTACAGTCTGTGGGTTCGAGTCCCATGTCAGGCTCTGTGCTGACAGCTCCGAGCCTGGAAACTGATTCCAAATCTGTGTCTCCCTCTTTCTCTGCCCCTCCTCTGTTCACTCTCTGTCTCTGGCTCTCGGTCTCTCTCTCTCAAAATTGAATAAACATTAAAAATTTGTTTAAAAAAAGAAGAAAGGGGAAACTCTCTTGCACTGTTGGTGAGAATGCAAACTGGTGCAGCTGCTCTGGAAAACTGTATGAGGGTTTGTCAAAAAATTAAAAATAAGATTACCTTATGACCCGGCAACAGCACTATTAGAAATTTATCCAAAGGATACAGGAGTGCTGATTCATAGGGGCACATGCACCCCAATGTTTATAGCAGCATTATCAACAGTAGCCAAATTATGGAAAGAGCCCAAATGTCCATCAACTGATGAATAGATAAAGAAGTTGTGGTATATATATATATAATGGAATACTACTCAGCAATGAAAAAGAATGAAATCTTGCCATTTGCAACAAGGTGGATGGAACTGGAGGGTATTATGCTAAGTGAAATAAGTCAGAGAAAGACAGATATTGTATGATTTCACTCATATGTGGAATTTGAGAAACTTAACAGAAGACCATAGAAGAACGGAGGAAAAATAAGATACAAACAAAGAGGGAGGCAAACCATAAGAGACTCTTAAATACATAGAACAAACTGAGGGTTGATGGAGGAGGTGGGGTCATGGGATGGAGAAGGTGAGTGATAGGCATTGAGGAGGGCACTTGTTGGGATGATCACTGGGTTTTGTATGCAAGTGATGAATCATGGGAATCTACTCCTGAAACCAAGACTACACTGTATGTTAGCTAATTTGACAATAAATATAAAAAGAAGAAGGAGTTAGAAGATTTGGGAAAAGAATTTGGGGAGGAAGCTGTTCTGGTAAAGATCATGGGAGTACCCATACTTACAGCAGGCTTCAAATCCTTGTTGTTAGGGGGAAGTGACCAAGATCAAGGTGAGGGGAATAAACCAGTTTAACACATGAGGAAATGAATTAGGCCCAACTGAATAAAGTTAAGTGGTGCCTTTCTTGCTCCCAAGAGGAAGCAGAAGTCACAGACAGCACATGGAAGAGGTAGGTTTAAGCAAAAGTTTTCTCAGAATGCAAACCGTCCCAAAAGGGTAGCAAGCTAAGCTCTTCCCAAAAGAGATGATATGACCAAGGTGTCTTGGTATCCTCCCTCCGGGAGACCAGTAGAATCCACAATGTAATGGCATGGGGATTAAATAGAAGCTTTTAGTAGGTGTTTCCCTTGCCTGAGACAGTCAGTAAAATGAGATTCAGTGTTTCCCAGGGTAGTTAATCTGAAACATTTGAACTCCTGGGGATTACTTGGTTTCAAGAGAGTCACCTGAAACAAAATTCTATGCAATCAAGAATTCTGTAATGATCCAATTCACAGGGAAAGTCTGCTTGGTAAACAAAACAATATAATGGAAATGATATACTAAGATATGAATATTCGAGCAGATCCCAAGTATTATGTAAATATTGGATGTTCTTCTTAGACTGGCTTCTGAAGTAAGAAATAAACTCAGATTTCAAGAACTGATTTTGTTTATACTGTTTCTTGTTAACTATGTTTTCAAAAATTCTAATAGTCTGATTTTTTTTAAATGACAGAAAATATTTATGTGACTAGCTGGTAATAAATACTATTGTAATTCAAAGTTGAACATCACAAGTTTTCCATAATGATATAACTAATGTAAAAATCAATATTTCATGGTATTTGAATGATGGCACATATAAATGGCCTTCTACTTTTACAGCAGTATATTTAGTGTTGAATGATCTAGTTAAAACAAACACTTATGATGATAGACTTAGAAATGAGGCTGTGCTTTGGACAAACAACTAAGATTAAGACTAAGAAAATTGCCCATGTTGAGGATTAACAGTCAGCTGAAAAAAAAAGAATAAGGTTTTCCAGCTACAGCAATTGAGAATTGCTATGAGAAGAAAGTTAAACCAAAAAAAAAAAAAAAAAAAACCTAAACAATCAACAACATAAAAAAGGCAAAAAGAAAAAAAAAAACTCCAAAAATATTTAAAAGCAGAAAACGTTACTTTATTCCCATTCTACATCTTGTTCCTACATCTTTTGGCCTTACATCTGAGAGCAAAGATATTAATTTGAAGCTTGAATAATATGAAGCTTCAATTGTAAGGGGCAATATGTCTATTTAGACACATTTCTAAAGCTTTCTTTTATTATAATGATTACTTAAAGTACTTTTACAGAATATTTCAAATGAAATGATCCATGTTACATGCCCTAAATAGAGGAACAATGGCATACCAACACACACGCATACAAATCACATATCTTTTTTGTTGGATTGAAATGATCATTACCTGCTGATTCCTTTAGTTGAATCAGAACAAGGTAATTTACAGTTTGCACTGATTCTTCCTTGAAAATTTTTTTGAAAAGTTAAGAAATATAAAAGGCATAAAAGAAAGATGTCAGAAGCCAAAGTGAAGAGTTAATTGTAGCTGAGAGAATTGTAGTGATCTTGGAAGGTACTGAGCATTTAAATCCAACCGTTTTAAATGGTGCAGCAAGGCAAAAGCCCATAAGGTTTTTAGAAATATGATTTTATTCATTTTTTGTTTTGCGACCTTACCTCAGAGACTAGTAAGTTTATATAGCTTATACAACGATGCTGAATTTATACAAACAGTTTTCTTATGATCTCAATAATAAATATATTTACTGACACTATGGGAGATACCAGGTTGTTCATGTTTAAACAATTGATTATTTTTTGGATCATAGACCCAGAGCAACTTAACTTTAACTTTTAAAGTGAACTATTAAAATTAACTTTAATAATTCAAATAACATCTTTTTTCTCCGTCATAGAGATTTCTAGAAATAATGTGAGTTTATAGTGAATCAAAATTAAAGCTGTATTTTTGGTTGGATTATTTTTTGCTAGGTTTTTTATTACACAGAATAACAACACATCAAAAAAAAAAAAAACAACCCTATGTCTGTTTCTGATTTAATGTAAAATGCTATATGAATCACAGATGAACTAGAGAGACTGGATTAACTTGCAACAAACTTATGACTTATTTTATTTTATTTAAGAAAAAATAAAAAAATGAAATCTCATTTTGGTAGATATAGTTTAACTTCCAGTATCATAATTCATCAAGATTTATTTACCAGCTTTTTTTTTTGTTATTTGAATGTAAACAACCATCCTGAGTGTTTCATGCTTCAGAATTATCTAAGGTTTCAATATACATCACTGAGAAAAGGAAAAAACTCAGACATTTCAAGTAAATATTTTTATTCAATGTGTGAGTGAAACAGGCTACTTCTTTATTAAGCATTACATAGGTAAGTATAATTTCATAGAAGAATAATGATTTAGAAACATTATACAAAGTCTGGATGTAAGTAATTAGGTGGGGGCAGGAGCAAAAGTCCATATCCTATTGTTTTCTGAATTACCAAAGGGGAAAAATTACTACTGTAAAAAAATTCTCTCCCAGAGCTGCTGATTTTCCTTGACTGTCATTAATAATGCTAATAACTGAGGCACTCGAGTGGCTCAGTCAGTTGAGTGTCCAACTTCGGCTCAAGTCATCATGATCTCACAGCTCATGAGTTTCAGCCCTGTGTCAGGCTCTGTGCTGACGGCTCGGAGCCTGGAGCCTGCTTCAGATTCTGTCTCCCTCTCTCTCTGTCCCTCCCCCATTCACAGTCTGTCTCTCTCTCTCTTTCTCAAAATAAATAAACATTAAATAAAAAATAATAAAAGAAATAATGCTAATAACATATCATTACAAAACACTAAATTGGATACGGTTCTAAGCATTTTACATCTAATAATTCATTCAACCCTGACAACAGCCTCTCTTCATGTTATGTCCAAACTATAGATAAGAAAACTAGACATAGAGAATTAGATAATGGACCAAATTACAATGGGGATCATTACTGTAAAAACAAATGAACAACAACAACAACAAAATAATTCAGGCTTTAAAGCTTTATAAATATATGATGTTTGGTCCTTGCACAAGCAGGAGGAATTTTTCCTTGTGGTCAACAGAAAAAACTGATGAGGTCATTTTCTTTAAAAAAGCCAAACAAGGAAGCCAAAACAGACTCCTTCTGGGAAGCAGTTTGCCTTCACATTCACCACACTCTGCTGGAAACTGTTCTATTGTAAAGCTTAAACTAATTCCACTAAGACCCATGTTGCTGTTATTTTGACTCACATCAAAAATGTAAGCACTTGAGTTATCTTCTACTATATTCAAAGCTTTTTGCTTTTCATACTTCCTTTCCCCTGGTCAATCTACTCTCTGCTTCTTACTTTGCCAAACATTCTGCCATGCAATTCTGGAAGGCCATTATATGCTTGTAAACAAAAATCCAGTGTGCATCCAGCAAATAGTCAGATAAAACACTATCAAAGCAAAATTTGCAATGGAAAAAAAAATTTAAAGGTGAAGGTAGAAACAAAAGGTAGAAAACTTTTGAAGGGCTGGGATGAGCCAATGGAAAAGTTATTAGAGAATATTACTAGGGAGTGTGTTCAAGGAGATATGTTGAACATACTGAGTTATTCTTGACTTTGTAAATGTTTTTCTCCATGATTAGGTCATTGGTGTTTGCTAATTTGCCCCTATGGAAGGTAGGTTCCCACAGGGGCTGAGAAATAAGGGTGCTTTCTTCTCTGATGATTATTGTTCAAAAGGATAGCTCTCAGGTTCTTGAGAAGACATCCCTAGATTGTACAAGTGCAGGTCGCCTTTCATAAAAATTTATATCTCAAATAGGCAGAGAAAGAATTTAGAACTGTAGGTGTTCTAAAGTAAATGCTCTAAAAAAAGAGAGGTCAAGAGCCAACAGTCAGGAAGAAGCCTGTCTAAACTATAGTCAAGCTGAAGGAAACATTAAGTTCATCTTGGTCAATACCCTCTCTCTCAGGCTCTGTTTTTTCAAATGCAACCAGAGTTTTCTCTGAAAACAGTTCACTTTTCTGGCATATACTTATTCTCTTGCATTGTCAAGAACTTAGGGACAGAAGGTGTGGCTTTATTTTTCATGTGCACGCACTGATTGGTACTCAATAGTATGCTCATGGTGGATTCGCTGTGTATCTCTTCAGTTCTCTGTGTAGTTCTCTTCTCCCTAGTATTCTGTCCTGAAAACTTGAGCCACTTTGATTGTCCTGGACTCTCAGGTGCATCTTCTTAAATCAGGGAATCTTCTAGGCTTCCACTGATTTCATTTTCCATGCACTACATCCTAAAAACCCTTAAGACAGCCAGTTAGGGTAGTCATAGTGAAAATATTTTTTTAATTAAATTAAATTAAATTAAATTAAATTAAATTAAATTAAATTAAGTTAAAAAGTTAATCTTAATTTTTGCACCATCTCTGAGGATTATATCCTATGTCTTATAAACTAGTGTTTTATATATTTATCTTCTTTGAGGTTGAGTAAAATGTTTCAGTTGGTTCTCCTTAATCCATTTTAACTCAAAGCAGAATTCCTCATTTGTTTAAATTTTTTTTATTCATAGATTATATTCAGTTTCCACTGTCTTATAGGATATTATAAATAATATAAAATCTACTAAGAATAATTTGTAAAAGCTTACTGTAGGAGGCAATGTATCTTTAAAATATTACCTAATTTTATGGTTAATGGTATAGATCTTTTGCCCCTCCAATAAAAAAAAAATATTTAAAATATCCCATATACTTGCCTTTTAATTGCCTTAGTAAGCATGATGGTTTCATATACTCATTAATATAAGTGTCAACATTAAACATAATAGAAGTAAATCATCTTTGGATGACTTTAAGTTATATTCAAACATTCAATGTTTTTAGCCTATAATGGGACTGATAAGAACCCTTTGAGAGTAGTAGGTAGAACATCCCTGCTTACATTTCATGCAAATGTTCTCTATGTGATTTATTTTTGGTTGCACAGAAACTGTTCAGTCAGCCCTCAGTTCTTCAGGAGGAATTGATCCGTAAGTAAGTGTAGAGTTGGTGCGTCTATGGGCGAGGTGAATTCTGGGTATTCTTCTGTCCACACCTCACACTGTAACCACATGTTGATTGTATGTATAGATCATGCTAGTATTAACTTTGCCAGGGCTGCTGGAGGTAGCAGTGCATCAATGCACTTCTCACCTCCGTGAGATACAATTCTCACCAAGTCTGAGCCAAACATACATAGTGACATTTGCTTCACAGTATTAAATGCAGTTTAAAATATTAAACATATTTTCTAAGCTCTGTCTCTGAGAGATCTTAGAAGCAATGCCTCTTCTAGTAGCAGCAAGCTTACTCAATACCCAAATCTTGGTTTCTAATATTATTCTCAAATTAAAGGAACCAGAGGCCCTTAGAGAAATGGCTGATTTTAGGAATGGGGTAGAGAATATAAAAGATAAATTTGGAGTACCTTACAGTGCCAGGAGGTAAGGCAGTACTCCAACAACAGCCATGGCCTTAATTAATAGGCATATCAAAGGATACTAGAAAAGCTCCTAATGGCCAAAGCTAGACCAATTAGAGGGAAAAACATGTTGAATTATAACCCAAAGTATAAAATAAATATCTATCCTGATATAAATAATTGAATAAATAATTTTTTAAAAATAGATAAATGTCTCATGCAAAAGAATCCCACATAATTTCTAAAGGTACTTCTCCCTTAAGAAAATGGAGCACAGGGTGCCTGGATGACCAGGCAGTTAAGCATTGGACCTCAACTTAGGCTCAGGTCATGATCTCACAGTTTGTCAGTTTGAGCCCCGCTTAGTAGGGCTCTGTGCTGACAGCTCAGAGCCTGGAGCCAGCTTCGGATTCTGTGTCTCCCCCTCTTTCTTAAAAATAAATAAACATTAAAAATTTTTTAAAAAATAAAATGGAGAATAATTTTTCTGGAAGCTTCAAACTTCTGGATCAGCAACAGAGGAACAACAGCTCCACCATCCTCCAAATACTGAGCTATGTAAGACCTAAAAGAAAATAAATGCAGGGGAAGAGCTATATGGTGAAATACAACAAGATTATACCCTCTCCCATTCCTAGCAAAAAGTATACCCACCCAAAATACCAACATCTCTACCATAACAGAGACAACATTTGGAGCTAGAAGCTAATATATGAAAACCAATTTTATTAAGGCCAGACTCCACTGCTCAAGGCAAAATAAGATTGTATCTTTACTGTGATGTTTCACAAAGCGCAGTTTGGGGATTTGGCATTTTCTATGATTTAGGCTTCATTGTCTACCCTCATTTCCTGTCCAGTTAACTAAAAGAAATGTTCTATGGGGCAAATGGTTTTGCTATTCTAAAGCCCAACCTGTATTTTGACTTGACCTTATAGTTTGTTACCTATATAAAGCACTCACACTTAAAGTTCTAAAAGTCAGTTCTAAGGGAATTTCCAAAGCAGACAGTAAAGAGATGAAAATTTCAATTTTATTTATACTTTTCACAGATGTAAACATCATCAAGATGGATAGTACAATGAGTAATAGTGCATCTTATATTTTCCAAATCATGCTCAGCTTTGGAGGGCCATAAACTAAGTTATTCCAGTTCATGAGGACAAACAAATTTAAAAATTGACTGATCTTCTTACAAATACATTAATAATCTATATTCAGTCCCAAAATTAACTATAATATTTCAAATTTCAAATCTTAATCAAATTCAAGTAGTATCTAGAGTAGTAGTATGCAAAATATAGTTACCAAGTCTAGTTCCCTGTGCTCAAACACTGACCTTTTTCTTTGTTTTTTATTTTAAGGGTACAGAATTCATTTGATATGTGCATGGATTTATGTCTCTCAATTTATTTATTCCTACCTTGTATTTATTTCCTATCACTCTCCTTCAAGTTCTTACGCACTGAATGTGGAATAGAAAGTTTTATCTCCTCTGAAAAAAGAATAAGAGGTATGAGAAAAACTGCCAGGTAATGCAGAAAAATGCCATCTAGTCCCTTCCTCAACATCCTAATACGATCAGAGGGTAAGAGTGTAGCAGTTATTCTAACTCAAATCTTGTTCTGGCCACCCACTCACTTATGAGATAGATATTTAAAATGAACTTTGAAAGGATTAGGGGCATGTAAGGGATATTTACTAAATCGTAATCAAGATGTCACTGCATGCTAAAAATCGGGAGAAAAAGAATAATAACAAAGACCATATTAGCTAAGAATATTATGCTCCAATTTTAGTGTTTCTTTGGTCCTTTGACTTTCTATTAGTGTGTGCTTTCTATGTGCCAGTAGTTGCCAGGAAGTAGGAAATGGTTTAATAATTATTTTTCGCTATTAATAAATGATTTTGTTAAAACCTACTTTCTGACTCCAACACCCTGTTCCTCGAGCATTACAGTGCTATGAAAATATAAGTGGTCAGTTTTTTTTTAGTGTTTCCAATAGGTTATGATGTCTCAGCATTTGAATTTCTCCCTTAATAAATGAATCTTTTCATCTAAAGAGAGGATGCTAATTCATACCATATTTCTCCCTAATCCCAAGTGACATGTGTTAAGACTAAAGTGGTTATTGATTTAAATTTCATTACCAGTTTACTACAAAATGGAAAATAGTCTTGGCATTGTTTTGGAAATAGTGATGAAATAGTAATGTAAGCATAAAAAAGTAACTTTATTGAAGCTTTATTGAAAATGTAATGTATCCTTAATGAAAAAGATGAATTAAAGTGTGTGACCATATGGCTTCTACACACCTGTGCTCATCAGCATGTTCAAATACAGGGAAATGCCAACACTTTATAATAACTATTTTAAAAGAGGGGGGAAATTTCACCATGTATCTATCAGGACAATGCTATTATTTAATGTGTCTTCTGTTTAGGAGGGGAAAAATATCTCTTTGGAATAGGCTTTTCTCTGGAAAAACAATTCTAAGCTTATAAAGCAATTCTTCTTTGCAAAAGCCATATGTTAAGCAATTTATAATACCTGTTACATAGAAAAAAAAACAACTTTGAGGGCATTTACAAGGTTTAAAAACACAAGTAATTCCGTATATATGAGGCACAATTATTAGTTCCAGATTAATTCTACGTTGCACGTACCACTGTAACCTCAGTTGTTCACCACCTATTTCCACTCATGATATCAGGATGTCATTTTCTAATGCCTTTGTTAAGGTTTCCCCTTTCCTTTATTTTACTATTACTAACATTTTATTAATCCTTTTGTTTTAATTGAAAAGCTTAAAGAGAATCCAATCTTCATTATAATTTGGGGATCAAATAAACCAAACCCAGTCTCTAATTCCAAGTAACCAGCTCTCTGTGGCAATTCGCCTTTTTGAATGTTGGGTAGTCTACATGAGAGCAATCAAATGTGTCAGTTGGAAATCTCACCTCACAGCTATTGAACAGATGGATTTTGAATATATATCCCCTTCAAGCATCCTGAAAAGATAATCTAGTTTGGTTGTTAAGAAAAAATAGTGTCCATGTCTGAGCATGCCTTGTGTTTTTCTTCAAGAACCCAATGAGTGTTTTGAAATTCACTACAATATTTTAAAAATCTATAATATTAAGAATCCTCTTTTGTGTGTTGTATTAGTTTTCCATTGCTGAGTAGCAAATTACCACAAATTCAGCAGTTTAAAAGAATGCAAATTTATTATCTCATAATACGAAGGGTCAGGAATTTAACATATGTAACCTAGAACCTCTGTTTAGGGTCTTAGCTAGCTGAAATCAAAGTGTCAGTTTTTGATATCCTCAATTAGAAGTTGACCTAGAAAGAGATCCACTTCCAAACCCCTTCAGGTAGTTGGTAGAATAAATTTCCATGTTGTGATAAGAGATACTGTTGTTTTGCCAGATACTGGCCAGGGATCACTCTTAGCTACTAAAGACTTTTCAGAGAACCTTTCTACATACTTCAAATCTCTCTGACTTCCCCTCATGTGACCAGATATTTCTGCTTCTAAAAGGCTTATGTGATTAAGTAAGATTCACCAGTTAAACTCTGTAATTAGAGTTCCCAGGAAATGGAACCAAATAGGGTATATATATATATATATATATATATATGTGTGTGTGTGTGTGTGTGTGTGTGTGTGTGTATTAAGAGGACTATTATAAAAATTGATTCATGAAATTATGGAGGATGAAAAGTCCCACAATCTGCCCACAATCTGCCATCTGTGAGCTGGAGACTCAGGAAGCTAGTGGTATAATTCTAGTTGGAATCTGAAGGCCTGAGAACAAAGAGAGCTGATAGTCTAAATCCAGCTCAAAGGAAAAGATTGATGCCAGCTAAAACTGGCAAAAAGGAAGTAAAAAGGGTTGAATTCTTCCTTCCTCTGCCTTTTAGTTCTAACCAGGATTGGTTGATGTCCACCCACTTTGGGGAGGGTAATCTACTTTAAGGAGTCCATTGTTTCAGATGTTAATTTCAATGGAAACCACCCTCTCAGACACACCCAGAAATAATGTTCAAAGTGGGGACTCCTGGGCCTATTCAAGTTGACACAAAACACTCACTATCACAAGTTCCATACCTTAAGGTCAACTGTGCAATGTAATATGACAAAATCATAGGAGTAAAATCCATCATACTCTTCACCTCAGAGATTATATAAGGCATGCATACCAGAAGGGAGAAATATGGAAGAAAATCTTAGAATTCTATCTTCAACATATGTGGATCAATTGTCTCTATATAAAAAAATTTAGTTTTAATTAGTTTGTATTAATACACATGAGAAATAAGCTTACGATTTCCCAGGGCTTACACCAATGGATTAACAAGGCATATAGAAGTACAAATCCATAGGATGCTCACACCCAAGCTTGGGTAAACAAGATTAGGATCTCAGGATAGAGCAGGGAGGGGCAATGGCCCCCAGGATAGAGTAGGGAGGGGTCAAAGTCCCCCAAGGATAGAGAGGGGGGTGCAAAGGCACCCAAAATAGAGAGTGGGCAAAGGCCCCCAATACAAAGGTATATGAGGTAAGCAAGATTAAGCGTTCAGGGCAAAAAAAGGCCCCCAATTGAGTACTATAGCAGAAAGCTGCTTTCACAGGAAGGAAAGACCATATTAGGTAAACAGGAAAATTGGGCTATGGACCTCTGCTCTGCATTGCATTGTGGGTGAATCTGCCCAGAGAGGAGATGATTAACAAAAGAAAAGATGCCTTGTTAACCCTGAAGTTATTTGCCCTTCCTGTCTCATCCCCTAGGCTAGCTAAGATAAACTGAGGTGGTGCCTCATGTCTACTGTAAACTACCTTATGCCCGTCTGCCTGGCACCAGGATTTTGTTTTATATTAATTCAAACCCCTAACCCTGAATATCTTCAAAGCCCCCTTTCCCTCACTTCCACAAGTTAATGTTCACAATTTCATCATCTCTTTGTACATCTCCATCACCATGTTTGTAAGCATTCTGATCCCAATATAAATGGGCCTAGCACCCTTATTTGGGGCTCTTGTCTTTTCCCAGATATTAACCATCTTTCCTATTTTAATCCTGAGTCCACTCTCTCTCTGGCAAGAGAGAAATTTAGACTTAGAGTCTATGACAAATTCACTTTGTAGAAAAGGAATTAAAAAAAAAAAAGAAAGAAGAATTACTTATAAAACTGATAAAAAATAGTAATCTATAACAGTGATACAACTTAATCAACACTTCTCTTTGTGTATGTGCATGTGCATGCGCACACACACACACATCTTGAAGATGTTAACCACATTTTTTAAGCTATTGGAGCTAGTTTCATATTAATGTGGATTCTCCAAATACATCGACATAACAATGTAAAAACAGATAATGAAGTATCTTCAACATTTATTTATACTTTTCATTAAAGTTATAATTTAATTTTTGTTAACAGGGCAATATCTCATAGTATTGGGGTTCAGAAAGTACTTAGCTCAATTGTATCCAGACTATGATCTAGGCCAAGTTCCATAATTTCTCAAAGACTGGCTTTACTCATCTGTAAATCTGGGACAATCAAGTTATATTGAGATTTCAATAAAAATAATCTGGTAGAGAGAATTCTGAGATAGTCCCTATGACCCCTACCTACCTTGTGTGATTTTCTGCCTTTTAGTGGGGGGGAACTGTTGATATGATATATCACTGCCCTGATTATGTTAAATCTCAGGGCAAAGAAATTGAGGTACATAATACCTTCATTCATGTACTTAGATTCTTGTACCTAGGATTCAACTCAATCTTCTTAGTTGAGTTAATAAGAAGGAGAATATCAGGGTGGGCCTGACCAGGTTAAGTAGGACCTTTAAATCAGGACAGCGCTTCAAGAATTCAGAGATATTCAAAGTGTAAGAGGGACTACAGAGGGGGCCAGGTGGCAAGTTTTGTTCATGTCTAACTGCTGAGAATTGGCTCTGTTCTCAAGCCAGTGAGTATACAGCACCCTCAGTTCTGCAACTGCAAAGGACTGCATTTTACAACGATGTGAACTTGAAAGAGGACTCTAAGCTGCAGAAAGACATGCAACCTTGCCAATACCTGGATCTCACCTTTTAAGGCATTGAACACAGAATCTTGTCACTCAAGCCTGGATTTTTGACCTAAAGAACTGTAAGTTAATACACAGGTATTGTTTTAAGCCTCTATGTTTACAATATTTTGTTATATGACAATAGGAAACTAACACTATTTAGCACGTATTATACATATAATAAATGGAGATATTTATTATTACTGTTGTCCTCCAAATTAATAATGGTGCTCAAGAAAATTTTAGGAAATAAAATGGTCAGAAATTTTTTAGAAGAGGCCAAAGTTTTAGAAGACATAAACATTACATTTTACATATCTCAGTCAAAATCATTCCAAAGATTACCTGCCACACATTTTGCATTTTACTCACAGAGTGGGCAGAACAATGATTGAAATTCATAATAAGATATAAAATTTGTTAACTCAGTAGGGCAGTTGTCTGGTTTTGATTAGCTTCAAAGAGTTTTGAGATATAAAGTACCAGTTAATTTGAAAATATGTTATAAATTTGTTAAAGGAGCAGGAGAGCAGAAGGAGGAAGAAGAAGAAGATGAAGGAGAAAATGAAGGAGAAGGAGTAGCTACCACCGCTGGCAGTGCCATGGCCACTGCCAGGGAAAGAGATAAACTATGATATCGAATACACTGGAAAAGCACAAAGTAAAGAAGAGAGTTGGAATTAAATGCTTGAAAGTTACTTTAGAATATGATTTTGGGGAATCTTCTTCAAAGTTTCCTCATAGAAACTTCTATTGCTCATCACATCTGCTCTTGGATGCCTTTCTATCTTCAGACCCTATTTCCTTTCATGAAGAAAGCTCTCGCACACCAGAACCTTTTCTTGATTTCCTAAATCTGCTCTTATTTCTCAAATATCTATGCTCCTTTGAAGCCTTTTTCTCTGCTTTAAATCCATTATAATCTCCAATTCATTAATTAAAAAGAAAAACAAAACCTGAGGCACCTGGGTGGCTAAGTCGGTTGAGCGTCCAACTTCAGCTTAGGAAATGATCTCATAGTTCATGAGTTCAAGCCCCAGGTCAGGTGTCAGCTCAGAGTCTGCTTCAGATCCTCTGTCTCCCTCTCTTGGCCCCTTCCTCATTCACGCTCCTTCTCTCAAAAATGAAAAAAAAAACCAACAACCTTAATTGCCACATTTTTTAAATATCTCTACTAATCACTGATATTGAATTACTATTTTTTTCTTAAGTTCTCATATATTTGGATTAAAAGTATACTTGAAAGGAATTTTGGAAGAAGATTGAAAATTGGAAGAATAATGTAGATTATGCTGGAGGACATATGTAAATTGAATGTGATCAAATATTCTCTAAAAATGTAGAAAAAAACATATATATCCATAAAACCTCATATTAAATTGTGTGGTGCAGGATAAAGAGAGAAAATAAAAATAATGTGAAACGATGCACAACTTCTTGTCTTCATTTAGGAATTTGTATGTTTTGGTAAATTTTATAAATCAGCAGGGGTAAAAATAGGTCAAATATAGGCCTTAATCTAACCTAGTAACTAAAGAATTACAAAACATATAACTTTTTATTCAGTAGCAGGAAACTTGACATATATAACTGAGGTATATAACTGAGGTATAAAAATGTATACAATTGAAGCCCTGCAAGGAAAATAGAGAAAAAATAAAGCTAAATAAGTGAAAAAATATAAAATATTATTCTAGAAACAAGTCCTAAATAATGATAGCTATGTTGAGTGTAACTGGTTCAAGCACATTAATTAAAGGATAGAAACTTCCAAATTCACAAAAATAATGAGTCACCAATTTGTTGTTTATAAGAGACATTTAAAAGATAATTATATAGAAAATATGAAAATAAAAGTTAGAAATATATATGTGGAAAATATAAATAATTTTTAAAATTGAATGTGGAGTAAAAAAGCAAAATTATACTGATTAATTACTGCCTTTCCTTCACTACATTGTGCCACATGAATTATTATATATTTGAACTGTAGACTCATCATATTAAATTATAATAATTTATGACTCTGTACCCTTCCATACATGCATTTACCTTTGAACTCTTATTGTTTATCACAGTGTCTGATACATAAAGAAATTTCTTAATAAGTTTTAACTATGTTTGTAATGAATGTTAAGACCATTTATCTGCCTGATAAATATCCATGGCATATTTTATTGTGTAGACACTGTATAGAAACTTTCTAAAAGTAGTTGATATATAAGATAATTAAATGCTGTTCTACTTAAAACCTCATTTCCCTGTAGACACAGACTATATATACACACACACACACACACACATATATATATAGCATTCTCATGTTTCCTGTTTTTCCAGTTCTAGTACAATACTACTTCTGTCATCTTCATAGAAACAAGGACTTTATCTATGTTCATTTTAGTTAAGAACACAAGCCATTTAGTTTTTCTCATACTTTTTCACATTGCGAATTTAAAATTTTTATGGGGGCTCATGGGTGGCTTAGTCAGCTAAGCATCTGACTCTAGGTTTCCACTCAGTCCATGATCTCACGGTTTGTGGGATTCTATTTCTCTATCTTTTTGCTCCTCCCCCACTTGCTTTTTCTCTGTCTCTCTCTCAAAATAAATAAATAAACTTTAAATAAATAAATAAATAAATAAATAAAGTTTATATGAGTCCCCCGCCCCACTTTTTTCATTTTATCAGAGTCTGAAGCAATTCATAGTACCTGGAAAAATGAGAAACTATACTAGGAAAGGCACAGATTGTCATCATACAATAACTAATTGAGGTACAAGTTACACATAGGTCCTATGCTGTTAATAAAAGGAAAAGATTATTGGAAATAACAAGCTCTCCAAAATAGTTATTACTCACACTTAATATTTATATACTACTTTAAAATTTACACATGAGATTGCCATTCTCAAAGAAACTCAGAAATAGGAGGAAGGATATTTGATTAGGGGTGCCAAGACAGCCTCTGTTGCTTTGAGCCTCAGTGTCCTCGTATGCAAAATGAGAGAATAGCTATAGAATTTTGATGAGCTTTTCCAGCTAGAAAATTGTGTGAATCTAAAACTTTCTACATCTAGACACTTTCCAGTGTCTCTGGGGTATTTTATACAAATAGCAAATCCACACCGGATATTTTTTCTTCCTTCAGTTTCTTTTAGGTCAGTACCTCCTGCTCCCTCATTTTATCAGGCCTCATTCTTCCTAATTTATCAATCTTGACAACCAAGTGCCTTCCACTGATGAATTAATCATCCCTATCCATGTGGGGTGATTTCTGCTAGGAAAACAGGTTCACTCTGGAACAACACCTTATACTTCCTCTCCAAAAGCAAGACTATCTTTTGAGAGCCAGCCAGGCAAGAGGTGGTGAAATTGATCAATTTAGACAAGTCTGGTACAGCCACCTTTGTTTTCAATTAGGAAGGAGTTGATAACTTCACTTAGTATTGGTAGTCCCTTTAATACCCATCTCTATACCTTACCAGGTTAATGCTTTCTGGTGTATATTTCCAAAATTCTAAATAGATACAGAGAAAGAGGTAGATAAATAACTGTGTAGTCACTGTTTTTAAATTTAAGAAAATCTATCCATAGAGCATTTCAGTTATTGAAGCCAATTCTCAGAAATGAGGTGTATCCTCAGTTTTGATGTGATAATTAATTACTTAGGGAATGTAATTAACTGGAACAAGGACTTACTTATATAAATTTTTATTTTCCGTTAATGGAATAGCAATTGTTTGTCAATCTACATACCTATGTTAGATAATATAGTTTAGCACTCTGTCTTTAATAGTTTCCCAAATAATGTTAGCAGATAATTATTTTTATATCAAAACTACCAGCAAGAACTAAATGCTCTAATCAAAAGACATAGGATGATAGAATAGATAAAAAGAAAAAAACAAAAAACAAGACCTATCTATATTTTCCCTATGAAAGATTCATGTTGGACCAAAAGACATCTGCAGATTGAAAGTGAGGGATGGAGAAACATCTATCATGCAAAGAAAGCCACAGTAGCAATACTTATATCAGACAAAATAGACTTTAAAAGAAAAACTGTAACAGGAAACAAAAAAGGACACTATGTAATAATAAAGGGGACAATCCAACAAGAAGATGTAACAATTGTAAATATCTATGTACCCAACATACAAGAACCCAAATATATAAAAAAGTTAATAACAAAAATGAAGGAACTAACTGATATTAATTCAATAACACCAGGGGACTTTAACACTCCACTTACATCAACAGACAGATCATCTAAATAGAAAATCAACAAGGAAACAATGACATTAAATGACACACTGGAACAGATGGACCTAACAGATAAATTCAGAGTATTCCATCTTAAAACAGCAAAATATGCATTCTTTTCAAATGCCACAAAACATTCTCCAGACTAGGTTACAAATTAGCCCACAAAACAAGCCTCAACAAATTTAAGAAGATCAAAACCATACCAAACATCTTTTCTAACAAGACCACTATGAAATGAAAAGTCAACCACCAAAAAAAAAAAAAAAAAGAATCTTGAAAGACGACGAATACATGGGGGTTAAGTAACATGCTACTAAGCCATGAAAGGGTTAACCAGCAAATAAAATAGAAAAATGAAAAAGTACATAGATACAAATGTTCAAAAACCTTTGGGATGCAGCAAAAGCGCTTATAAAGGGGACATTTATAGCAATACAGGCCTATGTCAAGAAGCAAGAAAAATCTCAAATAAACAACCTAACCTTAGCCCCTTCTAGCTAAAAGAGGTAGAAAAATAAGAACAAAACCTCAAAGGAAATAATAAAGATTAGAGTAGAAATAAATGATATAGACACTATAAAACAAAACAAAACAACAACAACAACAAAGTATAATAGAAAAGATCAATGAAATCAGGAATTAGTTCTTTGAAAAAAAATCAATGAAACTGATAACACTCTAGCCAGGCTCATCAAGGAAAAAAAAGGTAAAGGACCCAAATAAATAAAATCACAAACGAGAGAGGAGAAATAATAACGAACACCACAGAAATACAATTATAAGAGAATATTATAAAATATATATGCCAGTAAATTAGGCAAACTAGAAGAAATGGACATTCCTAGAAATATATAAACTGCCAAGGCTTAAACAGGAAGAAATAGAAAATTTGAATCAGTAGTCAAAAAACTCCCAACAAACAAAGTCCAGGACCAAAGGGCTTCACAGGCAAATTCTGCCAAACTTTTAAAGAAAAGCTAGTATCTTTTCTTCTCAAACTATTCCAAAAAACAAAAAAAAAAAAAAAAAAGAAGAAGAAGGACAACTTCCAAATTCATTCTATGAGGCCAGCATTCTCCTGATACCAAAACTGGATAAAAATACTACTAAAAGTGAAAAACAAACAAAAAAACAAACAACAACAACAAAACAAAAAACTAAAGACTAATATCCTTAATGAACATAGATACAAAAATCCTCATTAAAATACTGACAAATTGTATTCAACAATGCACTAAAAAAAACCACTCATCATGATCAAGTGGAGTTTATTCCTGGTAGCAAGTGTGGTTCAGTATTCTCAAATCAATCAGGGTGATGAATCACATCAATAAGAGAAAGGAAAAGAACAATATGATCATTTCAACAGACAGATAAAAGAGCATTTGACAAAGTACAACATCAATTCATGGTAAAAAAAACCCTCAAAAAAGTAGGTTTAAAGGGAACATCCCTCAACATTATAAAGGCCGGCTGTGAAAAACCATAGCTAACATCTTCCTTAATGGAGAAAAACTGAGTGCTTTTTAAAAACAAGACAGGGATTTCCATTCTTACCACTGTTATTTAACATAGTACTGGAAGGCCTAGCCTCAGCAATCAGACAACAAGAAGAAATAAATGACACCCAAATTGTTAAGGAAGAAGTAAAACTTTCACCAAATGTATATATCCTGAAAGGCTTCACTTATTCATCCCTCTCACCCTCCTACGTCTCCCACAACCAAACTGAAAACCAGCAGCTTAGAGAATAAATGATCACAATGTTTTTTCTTGTAAGGAGCAACATATTACAAAGAGTAAAAGTTGCAGGACACTTTTGTTTCAAATTTTGTCTCCATAACTTTTTTGAAATGTGACTCTAATACTGGCAAAAACTACATGACCCCATCTTTCTTACCTATGGCACTGAGGTAATAATCCTAACCCATAGGGGTTTTGTAAAGAACTTGACATATACTTGCCATTCAACCAAATTTAGTAACATTCCTTTTCACAGAAGTACATATAGAGCTTGGATTAATACTAAATTATTATTCAAATTTTGACTTAGTAGGCAATTTGTGTTCATGTTCAGAATATTTGTTTTTCAGTTTCTGTAGGTCCATATTTTGACTTTAGGGTAATGGATGATATTTGGGAGGCCCTGGTAACCATCTTAAAGTCATAAAGTTAGGAATAAAACACTTGGAAAGACAATTTAAATGCGGGACATGTTTTCTATTTTATATATAAGCTTATATAACAAGTGTTAAATAGAAAACTGCTATGATCCCTGCTTCTTTCACATCTCAACATACTATCTAATGATCTGCTTTTATAATTCTATTAGTATTATTTTAAAGTAATCCTACCTGAGGCATTACTCGGACAACAAGACTTGGTAAAAAATCAAATTTTTTTCTAGAAAATAAATATATAAATACTAAAATTGATTCTTCTCAAATAGAAATTAACTTTTTAAAGGTGTTTTTTTGGAGTGAAGTACCTGGGAGCATTTGGGACCTAATATAAATAAAGAAGAGTCCTCAGAGGTGATACCGAAATATACAAACATTAGAAATAAAGAAAATAAACTTACTATATTTGTACCTGATATTGTAACTTTAGTTCATAAAATTCCTCCTTTTTTTTGCTCAAGGACAAAATAAAATAAGAGAGATAAAAAAATGGCAATACAGTAGACCCAAAAGTGACCCTCATCTGGCGTTCCAGGAGATGGTAGAGGTAAAAGCACTAACTTTACTAAGTTAGCCACCCAATTATAATGAGTCTATATGAAAATTTTATGATAAATGCAAACTGGTACAGATGCTCTGGAAAACAGTGTGGAGATTCCTAACAAAATTAAAAATAGAACTATCTTATGACCCAGCAATAGCACTACTAGGAATTTATTCAAAGAATATAGGAGTGCTGATTCATAGGGGCACATGTACCCCAATGTTTATAGCAGTGCTTTCAACAATAGCCAAATTGGGGCGCCTGGGTGGCTCAGTCGGTTAAGCCTCCGACTTCGGCTCAGGTCATGATCTCACGTTTGTGGGTTCGAGCCCCGCGTCGGGCTCTGTGCTGACAGCTCAGAGCCTGGAGCCTGCTTCTGATTCTGTGTCTCCCTCTCTCTCTGCCCCTCCCCCTCTCATGCTCTGTCTCTCTCTGTATCAAAAATAAATAAAACATTTAAAAAATGTTAAAAAAAAAAACAATAGCCAAATTATGGAAAGAGCCTAAATGTCTATCAATGGATGAATGGATAAAGAAGACGTGGATTATGTATACAATGGAATACTACTTGGCAATGAGAAAGAATGAAATCATGCCATTTGCAGCAACATGGATAGAACTGAAAGGTATTATGTGGAGTGAAACAAGTCAGTCAGAGTAGGACAGATATATGTTTTCATTCATATGTGGATCTTGAGAAACTTAACAGAAGACCATGGGGGAAGGGAAAGGGAGAAAATAAGCACAGAGAAGGGGCAAACCATAGAGACTCTTAAATACAGAGATGAAACTGAGTGTGGACGGGGTTTGGGGGAGAAGGGGAAATGAGTGATGGGCATTGAGGTGGGCACTTGCTGGAATGAGCACTGGGTGTTGTTTGTAAGCGATGAACCATGGGAATGTACCCCAAAAACCAAAAGCACACTTTACACACTGTATGTTAGACAATTTGACACTAAATTATTAAAAAATATATAATGAGGATGTTCAAAATAAAAAAGGAAAGAAAATTTTATGATATAATTTTAATGAAATATACCGAGATTAAAAAATTAATAAATTTTTATTTTTTATGTTTTGAATTTAATGACTTTACAGTTTAAATTTTATTAAATAAATTTTAATGAGCTAATATAAATTCTAACTTTTCTAGCAAATTCTTTTACTAAAAAAACATTTTTGGCATTCCAAGTGTTTTGACTCACTTTAATAATTACCTGTACATTTTTCTTTATTTTAGCTCATTTGTTTTTCAGATGTAAAAACATCCCTTCTACTCTATTAATATGACCATGTATTTATATTCATCCAGAATAAACTTCATTTTTTTTATGTTTTATGAGACAATGTTAACAGCTCTAGACCTGAGTTTCTCCTTAATATCTGGCTTAATTACAAACAAAATGGATCTAATGTAAGCACATGAAAAAATGCTTAATCGTTCATCAACTACTACATATTTCATTATAAAACAGTGTTTTAGACTATTTGGTTTATGAACTTATAATATCCTATAGAATTTGCAAAATATAATGCAATTAAGTCATATATTTAGAAAAAAACCCTCTGATTCAGACTTCATTTTACAACTATTGAGGAAGGATGTCGGGCCTTATATTTTGAGGTAATTAAGACTTTCAAAGCAACTTTTGTCATCACTGTTTCAATAACAATGAAATATAAATGTGATCTTGACTTTTGAGATTCAATCACAATTTAAAGTACATATTTTAAAATTCAGGACTGAGTTGCTTTTGATCCACAGTAAGAAACCTTTAATTATCATAACAAAGAAATAGCATTTTTTAGCCCTTTAAAACTTTGACCCTAACGTATAAGTAAATAATTGAAAGCTTTAGAATTGAAGTTTATTATCCTTCCAGTCAGTACTTTGCTGAGCTGGTTGAATTAAACCAGTGTTCACTGAGAATTTAATAATGCCTTGCTCTGTGTTTTTCTCATATGAAAGAAACATAAGCTGAGATCCCTAACCTCAAGGAGCTTATAAACCCATTGGAAAGATATGATATATACGAGTGAGTCAATTACATGAAAACAGGAGGCAAGCTGTAAGTAGATAGATGAACGTAAGTACTACTGAAGATGGAATGGCTGTTCTGGTTTATGACCTTGTCTTCCATCTGGACACCTGCAACCATCTCTTCCTGTGTCGAGCCTCAGCTCCCACAAATCCACACACAGAAGAGTTCCAATGCAAATTCTCTTTCATTTTTTCTTCTTCACAGATACTACATAGAGTATCTCAAGAATCATCAAGTCTTCTAATTCCACCTCTAGAATGGGCTTCCGTCCAACCAGTTCTACCTATCTCAATAACATAACCCTAGTCCAAGCTACCATTTTCTCTTCATTCTTTGCTCGACCTGTCCCACATTCAATAAATGTTTTACCCACAAAAAGAGAATTGATACTTTTGTTTATTTGTTTTTATTTTGTTTTGTTTATGAAGACTATTTTAGGGCATTTTAGGTTCAAGGCAAAATTGAGAAAAAGTTACAGACATTTTCCATATACTCCCTGGTCTCACAGGTACATAGGCACCTTCATTATCAATATCCCCCACCTGGATGATACATTTGTGACAACTGTTGAACCTACATTGAGACATAATAATTACCCAAAGTTCATTATTAATATTATGTTTCACTTTTGATGTATATTCTACAGGTTTAATTCATTAAAAACTTTTATAATGAATTTTGGGCTGTTGCATAATTAAAACTTTTTTTTCCTGCTCCAACCTCTTTCTTCATTTGTTCTGGGTCTAATTACATTAAATTGTTTAATATTCCACCAGGACAATGATTCTTTTTAATTATTCTTGTCTCTTATTTTTCTCTATGCTTCATTTTAAAAGGTATACTTCCATTTTTTCAAATATAGTACTCTGATATTTTGTTGATAATGCCATCCAATAAATTTTTAAACTTTCAAGTATCATGTCTTTATTTCTAGAATACATTTTGTTCTTCTTTATAATTGCAATGTTTTTTTCCCTGACATTTTCCAAGTATTCACTCATTATATATACCTTTTCATCTAAATCTGTATTAATTTTTTATTACAATGTGACAAATTACTACAAATTTAATAGCTTAAAACAACACACAAAAAGAAAACTATGGAGATAGTAAAAAGATCAGTGGTTGACAGGGGAGTAAGGGAGAGGAAGGGATAAATAAGCAAAGCACAGAGGATTTTCAGGGTAGTGAAAATGCTCTGTACGATAATATAATGGTAGGTGCATGTCATTATACATTTGTCCAAACTCATGGAATATACAACATCAAGAACGAACTGGAATGTAAACTATGGGCTTTGGGTGATAATGATGTGTCAATGTATGTGAGCAACGTTTATCAATTTTAACAAATGTACCACTCAGGAAGGAGTTAATGGTAATGGAAGAGGTTATTCATGCATGGGACTAGAGAATATATGGGAAATCTCTCAACTTTGCATGAACGTAAAACTTCTCTAAAAAATAAAGGCTATTAAAACTAACAACATCAAAGTCACACATGCACACAAACACACAGTTTCCATGTGTGAGGAGTTTGGGTACTTCCAGCTCGATCCTCTCTGTTCAAGGTTTCACAAGTCTCTACATGGAGTTTCACAAAGCTATACAGGGAGGTATCTTTATATATAACTTTTAAAAGTCTCATCTTTTATTGTAAGTTTTTGCTTTTAAGCACATTCAGCTTCTTGGTAAAATTCATTTCCTTGAGATTAATGAAAAGTACCCTGAATTCTTACTGTATCTCAGCTGGAGGTCACAATCAATGCTTCAGATTGCCCATAGTGTTATAACACTTGTTTCCATAGGCAGTTTAAGACATGGATATTTTCTTCTTCAAACCTAAACTGACATTCACTCTCTGATCTCATGAAATACTTTAGCCATCTTTTAAAGGGTCTATTTTATTAGATTATGCCACACAAAATACTCTCCTTTTTGAGTATTCAAACTATGTAAGGATCTTAACCTCACATAAAAATTCCTTCTACTTTGCCATAATATAATCTAGCCAAGAGAGTAACATTTCTTATATTCACAGATCTCACCCATGCTCAGGAGATGGGATTACATAGTATGATACACCAGTCGCTAGGAATCTTGGAAGTCATCTGCAAAGTCTACCTCTCACAAATTTTTTGATAATATTTAAAATAGCTCTGTGAATGGGTACCTGGGTGGCTCAGTTGGTTAAGTGTCTGACTTCAGCTCAGGTCATGATCTCACAGTTAGTGAGTTTGAACCTTGCATCAGGCTCTGTGCTGAAAGCTCAGAGCCTGGAGCCTGCTTCAAATTCTCTCTCTCTCTCTCTCTCTCTCTCCTTTGTGGCCCTCCCGGCTTGCACTTTGTCTCTCTCTCTATCAAAAAGAAATGAACATTAAAAAAAATAGCTCTGTGAAACTTCTGTTCTGATGTTTCCATCTTTTATGTCAATACTGGGTCTGTTTCTATTAATGTTTTTGGTTTTAAATGATTAAATATCATCTTTTCCACCTTCACATATCTATTAATTCTTAGTGTGTACTAATGATTATAAGTGCTACATTGTTGAGTTTCTTATTTACTGTTTCTATCTTGAAAGATAGTTTTGTTCTGGCAACAATTTAATTTGCTTGTAAATCAGCTTAATGTTTTCTAGTTTTGTTTTTATGCATTTTAAAGACTTTAGAATAGCCCTTAATCTAAGTTAGAGTGATCTTACTCATAAATTATGGTGTGCCTGGGATCTCAGCTGATTTGGGGGGCTCAATTTCTTAGGGCCTTGATTTAGAGAGTTCACTAGGTAAATAGTGAACTCATTTTCTGTGTTTGTTTTCCTTAAGGATCCTTAAAAATAACAAATTTATTTAGCTTTCTGTTGCCCAAGGCCTGAAAACAGATGTTCCATATATTTTGTCTGGCTTTCTTGTTGTTTATGGCATATAGGTATGCTTGATACTTACTCCTCCACAAGTAGCAGTCTAATACACATTTGTAAATGACTATACAATAACCGTTGAACAACACGGGTTGGTACTGTGTAGGTCCACTTACGTACTTATTTTTTACAGGACAGTACTATAAATGTGTTTTATGTAGCTCATTTTATTATAGGAATACAATATATAATACCTATGCAAAATATGTGTTAATATGCTTCCAATCAAAAGTAGGCTATTAGTAATTAAGTTTTGGGGGAGTCAAAAGCTATACAAGGATTTTTGATTCATAGGGGATTGGCAGAGCTAACCCATGTATTGTTCAAGGGTCATCTTATAAATAAACAGGCAGTGGCCTATTAAACGTGCTCAGGAGAGATTAGATCCTATTTTCTATAAGTGATTTTAAAGGCATGAAAAAGATGAAATATTAACAACAAAATCATTCAGAAGTAAAAATTGCAATATTTACTAATTTGTTGCATGAGAGAATTGTGGAAGCAATAGGAGCCAAGCTATTTCAAACTTTCTGGAATTATTGAAGAAGTGCTTCTAAATAAAATAGAATGCATTCAAACAAGATAATATTAGATGTAAAGTCAACACTTAATGAAGACCAGAAACAAAGAAGGCAGAAAAGAATAAGCTTGGATAACCAAAAAAGAAAATTTAGAGAATCCAGGATCAATAACTTGAATCACATGATGATCAGTTTCTTCGTTTAGTACCTGCACGCAAAAACTTGACAATGGTGCCTTATGTTCTAGAAAAGCTCATTGGTATATTTAGTACTTTCCAATGCCGTCCTATAATTAGGCATTCCTATATATAAATTTATATAATTTTCCAGATTTTTAAACAATTTGTCAAATATATTAGTCTAATAACAACTAGGCTCGTATAGGTAAAAGTGGAAATCTCTGCAATGCTAATTTTTAACATTTGTTCTTCTATAAATTTGTCAGGATGAATAAAATGAAACTCTTCATATCTGAGAACAATAAGAACCTAAAATATAAGGACTCAGTAATATTGAAGTAAAGAAAAAAATAAAGAAAAAAATGTGAACAGCAACAGAAAATAGTTAGTGTAGCTGTACTAATATAATAGAGAAATCTTTAAAGAATATGTACTACTAAAACTATAAAGGACTATAGCATGATAAAATGGTTAAATTCTACCAATATTGTAAAAATAACATTTTTTCTGCCTATTGATTTGTAGATTCAATATAAATTCAGTCAAAACCAAGTGTGTGTGTGTGTGTGTGTGTGTACGCGCACACATGAGAAACTGATATTAAAATATGTTTGAAAATCCATGATTGCAAAGATAATTTTAAATAACAAGAACAAAGTTAGAGAGCTTACATGAACACTTTTCAAAAATTATTATAAAGCTAAAATAATTAAATCAAAATGGAAACAGGTAAATGTGTACATGAAAGAAAAATATTAGATAATCAATAAAACCCATACACATGAGGTCACCTGATATACAAAAAGTGATCACTAAAATATTGATATAGATTGTATTGACATAGATTGTATTTTAATGATTGGGTTTATATTTGTATATTATTATCAAAAAATAATCTACCTCACACTATGTGATCACAAAATTATATTCCTTGTGTCAGATTCTGTGCTGTCAGTACAGAGACTCCTTGGGATTCTCTCTCTCCCTTTCTCTGCCTCTGTCTCTCTCTTTCTGTCTCTCTCTCTCAAAATAGGTAAATAAAAAAACAAAAGGAATTAATCATAAAAGGAAGCCCTGGTAACTTGTACTTCATTAAAGATAACATTAAAAGAATAACCAGGGGGCACCTGGGTGGCTCAGTCTGTTAAGCATCTGACTTCAGCTCAGGTCATGATGTCACGTCCATGAGTTCAAGCCCCGCAATGGGCTTTGTACTGTCAGCTCAGAGCCTGGAGCCTGCTTCGGATTCTGTGTCTCCCTCTCTCTGTGCCCCTACCCCACTCACACTCCATTTCTCTCTGTCTCTCAAAAAATGAATAAACATTAAAAAAATTTAAAAAATTAAAATATAAAGGAATAACCAGAAAACTACAGTGCAGGATGATATTTTCAAATATATATCCAAGAAATCATTCATATATAAACAATTTTCAAAAGACAATTAAGTGAAATTTGACCAACAAATTGAATAGGCAATGAATAAAAGAGGATTCACCTCTTTTGTCATCATAGAAAAGTAAGCTAAAACCTCAATGAGCACAAAATGACTCAGTGTGACCACCCAAAGACTAAAATGAAAAACAAACAAACAAACAAAAAAACCTAATAACAGTCACTAACTAGCAAGAGAGTAAAGTGGCTAGAACTCTCATACACTGCATGTGGGAAGACTACTTCAGCGTCCTCTTTGACATTATTTATTAGCAAGGAACCAAAGATCCCTAGGACTTAACAATATAACTGCTAAGGGAAAGTGAACACGTATGTTCACCAAAAGACTCAGGCATATGTGCGATGAAAATTAGTACATATATTCACCACATGGGCAAGAAGCCAAGAGAAAGAACATAATAATAATAGTAAACTGGAAACACCTCAAGTGTATGTCCATCAAAAGTAGAAGAAATAAAAGTATTGTGTAATATTAACACAATGGAATAACATATAGAAAAGAATCATTGGTAGACACAACAGCATGGATAATTTTATGGATAATTTATTGAGCAAAAGAAAGCAGACACAAAATATTATATAATTCTGATTCTATTTACATAACATTCAAAGATAAGTAAAATAATCTATGGGTATATAATTCAAAATAATGTTTATTTTGGATAATAATTGGGATGGAGCTTAAAAGACTTCTGGATGTTAGTAATGTAGTATACCTTGATCTAGGTCGTGATTAAGTATACATGCTTACTGTTAAAATATCCTGCCTTAAAGTAAAATAGTCTACCTTAAAATAATATAAAAATATTTTACATTTATAAAATAATTTTATGTAATTTAAATATATAGTTGTATCTATCCTACTATATTTATGTTTCAAACGATATATAGTATGTGGAACAATATAATTTTTAAAAATATTGTATAGTATATAAAACCACAAAGGGCTTGTGTTAATAAGAATAGCGCATGCTATTTTATGGCTCCCTTCCAAAAATAATAATGAAACATGTCACACACACACACACACTCACACACACACACAAACCCCACTAATATGTGCCTACATTTGAATATCATTCTTCCAAATCTTGAAGATAGTATTAATCAAGGTGATGGGAAACTCCAAAATTTATGATCAGATATGAAGAGCTCTTTTTCTCTAGATCAGTGGTTTAAATGTTCCTGATACGCTAATAAAGAAAGTTCATTAACTTCCAATAGCTGTTTGGTGTTTTATGTAAAATGAGATGATGGCCTTATCTGACACCATAAAAAGTCATGTCTATAATTTACATTATAAGAATCATTTTCCAGCCTATCTTCTCAGAAGCTGAAGATGAAAAGGGCACTGAGGTAGCAAGAACTCTCTTGCCCTTAAATTTGGCCTTCTGTATCTGTTGTGTAATATAATTTAGCACAGTGGTGCTAGAAACCTGATGATTATTTAAATAATTGTTTATGTTGTATCTATCCTACCATTGTTTCAAGCAAAAGATAAATTTTTCATTCTCTCAGGCTTATTTTATTAATATAAAACTATTAAAACTATAGAAATTATTAATATAGAAATGCAAAAAAAAGTTGATTCCATATGCCACTGCATATCAAATCCCCAGAGGTTGTCAGGGTGTTAGCTATACATTTTGCTTCATGTCTCCATGTGAAGGAACGTCCATTAGAGTAATAATCCAGGCTCTTACTAGCTCTGAATTCCTCCCTAGGGAGGGGAAGCTAATTTACTCAGTCTGTGCATGTGGATCAATAACTTCTATATCCACACTTTATGACCTGGCAGCCAGCCGAGAAGATGCAGTTTGGTTCTATCTCTCCAAATTGTGGAAAATTTGGCATAACAGGCTCTGTCTTGGTGAAGTTTGGAAAGAGAAGTTCAATGAGAGGAAAATAAATAAACCCATTTGGCTGCCCCAAGCTATAGTCTCCTTATACCTTTATCAATAGTAGAGACAATATTTTGATATCTACATGCTTGACTCCTGTATATATTTTTCAGTTTTTTAAAATTGTTTGGTTACATAAAAGATGTTCTTTTGGAGCCCATAAATTCAAAATATCATGAAATATTATAATTTTAGGACCTAATTATTCTTATCTTTACATGAGAAGTCCTAGTTTCCAATGTATTTGAAGAGTTGGCTTCAACCTGGCTACGCCTATTGAATGAATGCATTAAGAACCCAAAATGTGAGCATGAATTATCTGTTTGGAATTTCTCACTGAAATAGGAAAAACTGCCTGAAAATTGTCCAAGTCAGCTTAGTTACTATACCTTCAGGATGTGAACAGCCATAGTATCAACCACGGTTTCCTTGTTGGTAATGTTAAGGGCATTGAGTAGAGGATGCCTGGGGCCCGATGCTGCATCTTTATAACCCTGAAAGCTTACAAGCTGCGTTCTCCTGCACCCTCAAAGATAAATTAACTTGAATAAGTTCAGACCTGTTATGAATAAGATGAATAGAGTTAAAGAAATCCTTGCATAAGTGCCAAGTGAAATAATTCTAACTATTGAGTTACAGAATAAATAATGTCCTAAAGGTCATCGGCTGTTATTTTTCACCCCACTTCAAAGTTAGTTTTGTTGTATCAAAATTCCTTTTTTTAAAATTCTACATCACCTGAAATGGTTTATTCAGAAAAGCAAGCACCATTTCAGGAGTGTTTTTGTTGTGGAAATGTTTATAAGGTAGCCATTCCTCTTGTATTTTATAAAACTCTCAACTTCTGCTATTTAAATTACCTAGCTAATTAGGTCTCCAATGAAAAGGTATGTAAACACACTCATTTTTAACCTTAAAAATAATTTCCAACACTCCTGGGTGCTGTTACAAAAAACAGCTAATAAAAAAATTGCTTAAACTTTGTGAGGATAATGCAGTTAATCAGATATCTCTAAAGGAATCCTCAGGATAGAAACAATGTGCTGTGCAAGCTAATGTGAAAATGTTGTAATCCCAATGCATTCAAATAGGGAATTCAGTCCTTTAACTTAAAAGTAGCTAAGTGGTGCTTGTGTCATTGCTCCAGCCACATAAATCATCAAGTTTTCATACAGAGAAATATAGTTGATCACAGCAACTGGTTAAGTCGTTAGGGATAATGACTTATATAACATTCTAAGAATGTGAAAATAGTTTGCCTATTAAAAAATTAAGGTGAATTTTTTGTATCAGCTATACTCCTCAGATAAATTCTGGGAGACAATAATTCAGAGCATCCTCATCCTGCTCCCATTTTCCTTCCCCAATTATGTCAACATTTCTTTGTAGAGAGATGCTAGATCATCTTTCTTAGAAGCAAATCATTTATAATAGCTCAGCTTATGGGTCTCTGAACTTTTAACATGCAAGGTATTACATTAAGAAAATGTACATGGCTGTCAATTTTTACCCAGGACATTCTGATTGCAATAGAAATAATTATCTTAAGGCTCTAGAATCTCTATTTAAGGAATTATTGGAGATGTGATGAGCTCCATGGGGGAAAAAAAAAAACTTGTGAGGCAAGAGTTTTGAACCTTTGAAGGCTCTCTGAAATTTCAGATGAGATAATCAGTGTCTTAATCCATGTCCTTAGCTTCAGCCTTATCACAGAATTGACTACAAAACATTAGAACTGAGCTCAGAGAGAGGTAAAAACTCAAAGCGGTTTGGCATGGAAATCAGGAAAGGTAGCTATACAACATACACTTTTAATACTGCACTAGACCCCAATATTACTACCAGTAGAATAGAAAGCCAATAGCTATGATAAAACAAAACTCGTACAGTCCATGGGACCACCTAAACTCTTCCTGTGTATTAGCAATCTCTCAATGATGAAAGCATGGCTGGGAGTAATATATTTGCTCAGCTTTTTACAATATCACTCCAATACTCATCCAATATGAGGCTCCCTCCAAATAAAAAGGTGATTTGTGTGCTCAGCATTCAGACAGTTCCTAAAACAATGAATGCTTGTGTACTTTAAATACTAAGATGTTGCACCAACTCTTTATGATGGAGCCTGGATTTTGAGTTATGTCAATAGGGCTAGAATAACATTATTTCTGTATATGCAGAGGAGTAGAGTGTCAATTCAGATTTCAGATGAATTGGGAGGTAGAAGGAAAGGGTGATGAATCTGGACTGAGAATCCAGAAAGATGAGAAATGAGAAAAGGTTATTGAAGAATATTTTCTGTCATTCATTTTAAACATCTCCTTAAACAACAACAACAAACTTTCTAGGCTACATCTGCTTTGCTCAGAAATGAGATGATGTTTAGTTAATTGCCTAGCTAACAGAACGCATTATATCTATCTAGCTATAAGGTTAAATTCAGGATAGGAGCTGGAGTAACAGGGAAAGCCTAAAAATAAGTATGCTCTGCATCTGGTAGAGCTGTGGATATGGAGAATTGGATAGATTAATGGTATTAATGTCCCAATTTTTTTCTCATGCTTCTAATGTTTAGTACTCTCAAAGTGAGAGTCTGGCTTGGCCACATGACTTGATTTGGCCAATGAGATGTTAGCAAATGCAATGCAGAGGTTTAAAAAAGTACTTTCATGTTTCTGTTCATCTTCCTTCTTTTCTGCCTTCACTCCTTGCCCAGACTAGCCTACTGGAGAATGAGAGAAATATGGCACAGTCACTCCTGTTCCCTTAGAAGGCTCTCAGCTGACTGCCAGACGTGTGAGTGAGCCCAGATGGGATCAGAAGAACTACCCAGATAAGCCCAACCTAAATCACCCACCCTCAAACTCATGAGCTAAATAAGGGCTTATCCCTATCAGCCCAATAGATTTGGAGCAGTTTGTTACACAACACTGTTGTACAAGAGATAAGTGATACAGAACTTAATTAAGGGAGGGTACCAGGGATATGTTTTGTATCATAAAGTAGGAATCATCAACCATTGAGATGTACCAGAGTCATCTAAAAAGCTTTCAAAAATATACTCAGTTCCCTCTCTGAGCTATTGAATTGCTTGTTTGGGGTATATGGTAATTGTTTTGTATAAGGGGCACAGCTTACATTAAATTTGAAACCCGCTGATTTAAGCCTATTGCCGTAACAATTGGAAGGGAATATTTCTAGAATTTCTCACTATCTAATCTGCCAATAAAGGGAACCAATTAAATTTTATGTTATGACTTAATTATCCTTACAGCAGTAATTTATTTTCTTAATCTGTGGATACTGGTCATGTGGGCATGGGCTGAAAAGTCAGAGGACCATAGGCAATGATGGCCTTAAAATCCTATTCTTGGAAAAATGCCACCTGGCAAGAGCTGAACAGTCATTTCCACCATCTTTATAAAAGTAGAAAAAGGATATGAATGCATTTAATCTGGTCTCTATGAATAACACAAACTCCCATTCTGAGAAAAAACAAGCTAGCAAACCAAAGCTCAGGCAATTTCTCCCCAAAATTTTCTTCCAGAAAAGTATCACATTTCCTGCCAATTATCCTATTTCTCAAATATGATAATAGCATCCCACCTTGGAGTTTTTTGCCCTGCTAGTCCATTTGTCTGGAAAATTCTCATGCCTGTCTCCTTCTAATCACTCAGAACTTAGACTGGTTTTCTATGACCTCTCTCTCTCTCTCTCTCTCTCTCTCTCTCTCTCTCTCCAGAAATCTCTGCCTATCTCTCTGCACCACCATTATACATCTTCATCTATTTGATTACTTATTTTTATTGCCTTCAGAGTTATCAGCATTGAAAGGGTGATTATATTTGTGGCATGTGTATTGTCAAATTGAGCACTAATAGCATATAATCCTGGAAAAAAACTTACTTCACTTATTATTAGTTAACAAGTCTCACAGTTGGTGAGGTGAGCAGAATTTGGAATATCAAAGCCAAGATTTTGCTTAAACTTGCTGGTGAAATTCATGGTTTTCTTGTACTGCCTATTCTTAATTCCTCACTGCATGCAATATTCTTAATTCAATGAAAAAGCATTGTAATAAAAAGCAAGATGAACTAGGAATGGAGATGATGCATATATGCCAAGTAGTCTATGACAATTAAGGCTGTCATCATTATCAAATATATTGTGATTCACAGTACATACTGGAGGCAGGATGTGCAGTTGGACAGTGGCACTGCACTAGCCGTCAGGAAACCTGAATACTCTTTCAGTCTGATGCCAGCCAACTGCACGATTATGGGAAAATCATTTAACTTCCCTTTCCCCATCTGCAAAATAATAGAAGCATGAGTTGATCTCAAATTAGTCTCTATCCTATTAATGCTTTCCCCAGCATTTGGCCTTGCACCCTTTCTGGCAGTTAATTTTTTTTTATTGGCTCTGATTACAGTGAGCTTTGGTGAAGGAAGCAGCAGTAGGTAGCAGAAAGAGCATGAGTTTTGGAGTCAGATAGACTTTCGTTTGAATCTCAGTTTCGCCATTCCTGGCTTTGGGATCTTGGCCAATTTTCTTAACCTTGCCAAGTTTTAGTTCACTCAACAGTAAAATGATGATAGTAATGTCTTTCTCACAGGGTTTTGAGGATGAAATGAGATAATGTGGAAAATGCTTGAAAACATTATTTTCAGTCCTCAATAAATGCTAAGTCCCTTCCCTCTGGTTCTTTTTTTTTTTTTGTAGCTCTCCAAAATCCCTATTCTGTCTACATCAAATCTTTTTCTTTCTCAACCCATCCCTAAATACAAATATTTCCCCAGTTTGGTCATAGACTCTTCCTGGGATAAGCTCTTAAGTAATCATCTTTCATGACTTCCCCTATAACTGTGCTGATTATTTGTAAATAAATATCGCCATAGTAAACCTCTCATTTGAAACTATAATCACAAATTTTAATATCTTCTGATCATCATGCCATATCTGTCCAAATGATTCCTCAAACCCATCACAGGCTACATACAACAGCGTAAAGCTATTCCCATTCTTTTTGTTTCCCATGGTAGTTTGATCATGTCACTGTCCTCCCCGTAACTGAAGTTCAAGTCATGCATGAGAAACACTTGCGTGTTTCTCTTCCCTTATATCCAATAAATTACACTAACTCTTCTAGCTTCTCTGTATTATTTCTTTCATCCTCCTGCCTCCCATTTGCACGCTTTTCATGCTGTATATTAATCACAACTATCTCAACCATAAGAAATCAAATGCAAACCAGTTGAAATTCAACTCCAGGCATGAAAAAAATTAATTTTATAAAGTTCATAAATTAATGTAACAGAAAACTCTAGGCGGTCTGAATCAAGACACCTAAAGCAATCACCAAGACTCTTCCTTTACATTTCTCTTTTATGCTTTTCTATTCATTCACATAATTCATAGGCAGACTTTCCTCAGGTACCAGTAATGATGTTAATAGCAGCACTTGGAACATATTAAATGACTAACAAGGATCTCAATGAATAAGAGTCTCAATCAAAATGTGTTTAATGAATTCCACAAAAGAATTCTGATTGGTCTGCATATTTCTCATGCTTACTTCTATTTCAGACCATGAGATAAACACATGGGAGCAAGGATGCTGCCCTATCAAAATCACGGGGGATGCCAAAGAAGAGTTCTAGTCAGTTCATTTACCTTCAAATTCTTGCCACTCTAATCCATCCTTCCTGATGAGAAATGAATTAGTCCAGGAAGTGTTATTCTAGTGGAGGTCCTTCCATATGAAAACAGAAGTATTTTAGGGCACTGAACACCCCCCTTATGTCCCTCCCCTTCCTTAAAAACCCCCCACTAACCTAATATGATTTATGAAAAACATTTTATAGCCTTCAAATTTCAGTTAGAAAAAAAATTCTTAATTGCATTCAGGTCATCCAATCCATCAACAAATATTTTTTAAGTGTTTATTTTGTTACAGACACTGCTGTACATTCCAGAGATACAGAGTAACAAAGTCAACAATACTTTACCTTGATGGAGCTCACACTTGATGGAACAGTGCAACTTCACCAACCCTTATACTTTCTGTGAAAATTTCATCTCAGTCCTTTGGTATTGAGTTTAATGTTTGTTCTGGCAATCTTTGAGGAAATTCTTTATACTCTCTAGCCAACAGTCCCTTTCTCTCTCTTACCACTTTATCTGTTAAAATATGTGCTACTCAACTTTTGCTGCAAAAGATCAACTTCAAAGTCTCACTAGCTTACCACAAGAAACAGCTGGATTTTGTATTTCAGCTGGATTTGGTACCAGGCTCCAGGTTGGGTTCAGGACTGGCCCATTTTTCTCATTTTGGGATGAGGAACTAATTGAGCAGGCACTTCTCATGTGAGAGCAAGGAGCCTAGGAGGCTGAAATAATCACACCAGTTCATATAATATTAACTAGCATTCCACTGGCCAAAATAAAACATGTAGCTAAGCCCAACATCAGTGCAATAGGTGGATATATCGCATGTACTCTAAACTATAGAGGGAGATATTGTCAAGTCATGTATTAAAGGGTGTGGGTTTACAATTCTATTATAGAGAACAGAGTGATAAATTGGAAGCAAGAATCAAGTCAACCATGAAACCCAATACATTTTCAAGAACTAGCTAATACACAAACTTCATGAAAACATTTCCTATCTTCCAGTCAGAAATTTTCTTCTATGTCTCCAAAGCACTTTGAGCCTTGAGCAGTGCTCATTTACCTGATACTATAATTAAGTGCTTATAAGCTGTATCTTGTGAAGAGAAACTATAGCTTACTCATTTTGCATCTACTGCAGTGCCTAAAAGAACTCTTTGCCTATGGCATGTACATAACTATAACATAGTAGACAGTAAAACACCATGGTCAAGACCTTCCATTGTGGAGACCCACTCATTCACTGCAGATCCAAGCTCCATACTTAACAGCTGGGTTTCCTTGACTAAGAGTAGTACCCATCTCCTAGTATGTTAAGAAAACATGTAAAGCACTTAAAGCACTAACACATATGAGGAGCACAATCATGTATATTTATTATTATAATTTGCTGGCCAAAAGATGTCTAAGTTCCACTCAGTTCTAAAATCCTGAATTAGCTGGGTATGAAGATTAATTCAGGTGTCCACTTGATTGGCCTAAGGGATGCCCAGGTAGCTGGTAAAACATTATTTCTGGGATGTGCTTGTGAGGGTGTTTCTGGAAGAGTTTAGCATTTGACTCAATTGACTGAGGAAGAGGATTTACCCTCTCTAATGTAGGTGGGCATCAACCAAATCCATTGGAGGCCTGAATGGAACAAAAAGGCAAAGGAATGTTGAATTTTCTCTCTTCATGAGCTGAGACATCCATTTTCCTCTGCTCTCAGACAGCAGAGCAACTGATTCTCAGGCTTCCCTACATTGAGGCTTACATGATCGGCCTCTTGGTTCTCAGGCTTTTGAATTCACAATGAATTATACCACCAGCTTTCCTGATTCTCCAGCTTACAAGTGGCCGACTCTGTGACTTCTTGGCCACCATAACACTGTGAGCCATTTCCTATAATAAAGCATAAAGCATCATTCTGTCTCTTTTGTTCTCTTTCTCCATTTATATTCTGCATGTGACCATATTAAATAAAAGCTAATTAGGTATATCTGAGGATATAAAAAGATGAGTCTGTGAGAGAAAAATATACATATTTCCTATAGGTCCTGTTTCTCTGAAGAACACTGACTAGTATACTAATACTAATTGATGTTTTTCATGGAAGCTGAATATCAAATTGCCAATTAAGAAATATTATTATAAAACAACTTGGAAGTTTAAAGAGCTTACCAAATTGTTTTTATAATTATTTGCTCCTACCTTCCATCACATTTTATACTATGAGACATGCAGACACAGAGAAATACAGTGTTAAAGGGATCTAAGAAACTTGGGCTGAGAGGGTTGGTCTGAATTAGATCAACAAATAACACATTTGAACTGAAATATACAACTAGAAACTAGAAACCAGTGACCTTTTTTTAATAGCTTTATCTTTATGTAGATGTTCAATCATTCTTTACTACAATAATGAATGATCAGGCATAAACATTTTGAAATTGTGAAGAACAATACAAGTACAAGGTGAAATTATGAATATGTTGCATTTCTAAATCAATAATTCACCAGAATTAAACAGTTATTTATAGGATTTATACCAGATTAAATTTTTAAGACTTAAATGCATTATTTTTAGAATTGAGGAAAATATTATTATTCTTATGCAAAGTATTATTTCAGAATTCTCTTAAATCTATCATGTTAATCTTTATGAAAATATGATTATTTTAGTAGTATGAGAATGGTATAAAATTTGCTTTCTTCTTTTGAGCAAACAGAAACCATTATATTGGCAGTTTTGAAAAAAAATACACCAGTGATTATAAGCTGTTGTTCCAGGCATAGAACTTGGTTTCCACATTTTCCATATCTAGTCTAAAAATGTAATCTTTTCTGAAGCTTTCTAAAGTCAACATGCTAAATGGCTTTCTTTGTTCTTTCATTTAAATTCTAACCAGAGAGCCTTTTCAGTAAACCTGTTATGACTGCAATTTTAGGTGTAAAATATTAATGTAACTGAAAATGAAACACATATTGTTTATTAATAAACTTACACGTGTAGGCAACATTTGCATAAAGTGATTTAAAATCATGAATGTCATATAATTGGTATTCTTAATGAATAATAAAAATAAGTCCAGGAGTAAAAAAAAAAAGTGTGTGTGTGTGTGTGTGTGTGTTTGTGTGTGTGAGTGTGTGTAGGGCCAAGTAGCTATAAAAGCTATGAAAAAATAGATATGAAACCTTAAAATTTCTCAATAATGCAAATTTGGCTTTTCAATAATTTGTGTACCTCATCTGTAGATCGTCAGCCATAACTAGTGAGTTTGTGTTTGTATGTGGTGTGTGTGTGTGTGTGTGTGTGTGTGTGTGCCATAGTCTGTGTCACCCAAACCTTTGCTTCTTTTCCTTTTTTGTTTTGTTTTTGTAATGTTATTCTTCATTTCTGCAAAAGCTTGAGATTTGGGGAATGGTGGTGAATTGATTTGAATATTCTGAGCATGGGAATCAGAGAGAAGAGACCATCACGTCATCTCTGAGAACAGACTGAAATGTTGCTCACCCTCTTGGAAATAAGCCCTAATAACCAAAGAGAACCAGAGGAGGTAGAAGGTGAGAGGTACAATGGCTACGTCAGCTGTCTGGATAATCTACCAGCTAATGCTTCCAGATTTGATCAAGATACACTCCTAGGTGATGACAATAAAATATGACAAACGTTTGAGTTTTTAGTGTGCAATAAACACTGTCCATGCATATCATTTCATCATTACAACAACAATTGTTTTGATATGAAATGTCTCCCTAAGATTCACTAATTGAAGTTCCAACTCTCATTTGACTATATTTAGAGGGACTTTAAGGAGGTAATTAAGGTTTAATGAGGTCATAAGGAAGGTGCCTTAATCCAATAAGCTAGTGTCCATACAAAAAACAGAAGAGACACTGGAGGTTCATGCACACAGAGGCAAGGTCGTGTGAGAGCACAGTAAGAAGGTGGCCAACTGCAATCCAGAAGAAAGTTTTTACCAGAAACCAGACCAGATAGCACCTTGGTCTTGGACTTCCAGGCCTCCAGAATTGAGAAAAAATAAACTCCCATATTTAAGTCACCCTGTCTGCAGTATTCTACTATGACAGCCCTAGTAGATAAATACAAATACCATCACGAGAATGCTACTATTATCTACATTTTACCATCAGAATTGAACCTCTGAGAAATGAAGTAATTTATTCAGGATATGGCAAAGCAATCTTGAACCCAGATTGTTTTATTCTTGAGATCATGATTTTATTTGCTTTACAAGCCTGCCTCTCTGATATAGGTAAATATATACAATAGTATATTTCACTCTGTTTATCTATTATAATATATAAGATTGTTTTATTGCACCCACATAAGATTTTCTTTCATTACATAAAAATCAGCCAATTCAGCAAGTAAATTCTACCTTCTTTGGTAATCCTAGATACAGTAAGCTTTGTTTAGGCGCCTACACAATACTCCGACTTGTCACATAAAGAAGACTTGCAATGAATCAGCTGCTTAATGTTGCTAATATGATTTACAAATTGTGGGGCATAGATTCATAGTTTCTATTGCTTACATAAAACAATTTTTAAAAACTTCATATTTTGTCAAATGAATAATTGGAAATATTTGAGTTTCAATGAGTAGTAATTTATTCCATTTATATTCTGCATGTGCTCAAATTAAATAAGAGCTAATTAGGTATTTCTGAGGATATAGGAAGATGAGCCTTTGAGAAAACTATGGTAAATGAAAGTGCTTGCAGCAATTACATCTTCTTATTTGTCCAATTCAAGATTAATAAAATGGAGCTGTTTATCAATGAGGCAATTTATCAATAATGTGAAATCATTAAGTGAGAGGCATGGGCATACATATTAAGACAGGTTTTTTAGATCACTGCTTTCTATTCTGCAGTGTTTTTAAAATAGAAAACTAGAATACAGTTTAAATTCAGAAATGCTTAGGAATATATAAGAAACATTTCATTGCTTTACTACCAATTGCTTGCAAACAGTAATTTTGAAATGCTTCCAATTGATAAATAGTTATTAATGGCATACAGTGCTTCCCAAAGTGGTACTTTCACAAAGAAAAATGTCAGGTAACTTCACGTAGGTCTCTTGATATTAAAGTCACCATTTATTTCTTCATCCAAAACACTCACCTTATCTCTTTTCTTAAGACCACGAAAATCAAACTGTTTTTTTTCTTCTTTTTCAGATTTCTAAACTCACTTTACTTCTTTGAATTTTTTCTTTCCTCAAAATAACAACTATCTCCATCCCCTCCTCCTCTTTTTTATTTCCTTTTTAGGGACTAGACATTGGGTATAATGGAGACTCAGAAATGACAGACATATAATAAACACTGTGAAATTTAAAGAGGATTCTACACCATCATAAAATTGTTAAATTAACAGATCCTTGTTTTTGTTCCTGACCTACTTTAGATGACAAGAAAGCCCAATACCTACTCACTTTTCTTTGTTAATTCTAAAAATGTATGTACTTCACATCTCTGCCTCTATATTTACTCTACTGTATTATCAAGCAGTAGCACCAGAATCACTACTCTTATTTTTTATAAAAAAAAAAAAAGCTAGGATTTAAAAACCATTTATGGAACATTTTAAAAAGGTCTTTTAGAGGACAAAATCAGGTTTTGGAAGCCTGAGAGGAACTGAGAGGAGGGAGATGTCATAGCTTTAGTCAATGCTGTGTCCATATGTGAGATTCAGACATGTCTCTATATGTCTAGCAGCCTGTTCCAGAACTCTATTGTAATAATCCCCTGAGAAGCATCCCGGGAGAGAGCTCATCATAAAGGAAAAGTCAGGCAGTCAAGCTTGGCTTAGTAAAAAAGCTTTCATTATCAGCCAAAAGAAGCAATTCTGAGTACTGCATGATGTTCATCACTCATATTTGTCTTTGAGCCTAACCACCCATGGACTTCTTCTCTCGGAGTCCTATTAGGGAAAGAGAGGCAGAAGTAAAAAAAAGAAAAAATGAAATGACTGTTTTTCAATTAACACTCTGTAAGATATGGTTACATCAACTACTTTGATACATGTTTGTAAATGGCAGAATAAAGGTTCATCCCTTCTTGCGTAAGTAAGACAATGTGGATTCAGTGCCGGAAGTACTCGGGAAAACACCACGACTTGGGACTATCTCACAGACTTCGGTCCAACAATAATAGTGAGACCCAATGAGAGACAATGCCTTTCCAAAGCAACGGCTTATGTATGAGAACCACAGACTGCCAGCCTTCTTCTCCAGTAAGTATCTTCCCCTTCCTTAGCATAGAAGATGATAATGGTGGTAAGCCTGCATGTAATAGCCTATGAGACTTGCTTTGAGTATACACATGGGGATATTCAGAAATAATAACTGGGTAAAGGCACTATAGCAGTAACTTTTATGTGTCAATTTGGCTGAATCACACTACCAGAGAGTTGGTCAAATGTTATTCTAGATGTTTCTGTGAAGGTGTTTTTGGGTGAGATTGACATTATAATTGGTGGATGCTGAGTAAGCAAATTACCCTCCATAATGAGAGTAGATCTCATCTAATCAGTTGAAGTCCTTAGTAGGAGGAAGACTGACCCCTCCTGAGCAAGAAGGCATTCTGTCAGCAGACTGTCCTTGGGCTTGAACTGTAACTCTTGCCTGGGTCTGCAGCCTGCAAGTTTATCCTGCAGATTTTGGGTTCACCAAGCCTCAGTGATTGCATGAGCCAATTCTGTAAAATCAATACACATGCACACACACATACACACACACATATCCTATTGATTCTATTTTTCTGGAGAACCCAGATAAATGCAGGCACTTTGTCAGATATGATAGGCAGAATAATGGCCCACCAAACATATCTATGCCTTAATTCCCAGAATCTATGAATATGGAAAAAGGAGCTATGCAGATGTGATTAGTTAAAGACACTGAAACACAAAGATTATTCTATATTATCCAGGTAGGCTCAATGGAATGACAGAGGTCCTTATAAGTGAACAAAAATTCAGGAGAATTAGAATCAGAGAAGGAGATGTGATGACTAGGAATAGGTTGGAGTGAAGCAATTCCTGGCAATTTTCCACTATTGTTTCCTTATTTAACATATATTAATATTATAACTTTATTATCATTATTCCAACTGTCAATAATTAAAAACAAACTATTTCTCACAGCAAAGCATACAGCATAATTTGTGCAATGATTTTATTTTGCATGTAAGCCAGGACGTTACTAATTTAAACAAAGTAATAGTGACACAGTTTTAATATGCAAAATCCTACATTTTAATCAAACAAAAATCCATTTTCTTCATTTGTGTACTTAATATCTCAAGGATATTTTATTTTGTCACATGTAGTTCTAACTTCTGCTCTCTTTACTATAGGTATTTAGCAATTCTGAAATTTTTTCTACTTTATACAATGTTGTGCTTGAGCAATTTCATGAGATTAGTAATGATCCCTATGTTTTCCAACTCTTCATTTTTATGCTATTTTATCAGTTTACATTGTTAAGAAAAAGGAGCTCAAATATTTCATTATATTGTAATATGAAAACAAAGGCAAGACCTCTGCTTATCTAATGTCTTTGGAAATTGATTTAAGTCAATGTCTGGAAATCAGAATGGGGCTATAGTTTCAAATGCTATTTCCAAAGACTTCTTCAAGGTGAATGGAAAGAAGGTAGGCCATAGAGTGAGTAGAGCAGTAGAGTAAAAGCAAATTGGAATATGTACCCATGGCTGAATGATAATGGTAGGGCATTTACTGTGATATGTTTATTCTGGAGAACTGGCTCTTTTGCAGTATTTTCACATAGTATGACAGGCAGTTTGGGTCCTGTCACACTAAGGGAAGAGAAAGTAATTGTCAAGGAAGTCAGAATTTTCTCATTCTCAAACAAGAGATTCTCTGTTCCCAAACAGGAATTGCCTTTTATTTCTCCTCTTCTACTGACAGTGTATGAAAGCAGCAACACCATCGACTACATAAATTCGGAAGTTATTGGTGATCATGATGGGCTCTGATTACAATATAAGAATTTTCTCTTTCTTGCCTGCGTATGTAGAATTGTCATTCATTCTGGCCATCTTCCAGATATATGGTAAGATGGTACCTTCCTACCTCCTAGGAAGTTAAATGCAACTGCGTGACTTGCTGTGGCAAATGAAATGTGTGTGAAAGTAATATATGTCATTTCCAACTAGCAGCGTTAAGAGCCGGAAAGTGACTTGCCATGTCCACTTTTCCTGTGTAGGTGATATTAAAACATGTGTTAAGATGGATGTCCTCTGCAAACACATTTTGAACAGAGTAATTTAAATGAGACTTCTGGGGTTGCCTATTATAGCAGCAAATAGTACATAGTTCAAATTCAGAAAATATGCTTGTTATTTTGTAATTCAGGTTATAAAGTCTTGGGAGGTAATTCTCCATGATCTCTCTATGTTTTGTGAACAGACAGACGCTGATTGCCCTTTGCTCTGGGCTTCCCCCCCCCCCAATTATTAGCATGATGAAGACCCTCGGAAAGTAGAAATAGTGTCTCCCTTTGAGCTAAAGGGTAGGTTAGCTAAGCAGCCCAATATAAAAGATCCAGATTCTGTGCACTCAGAGTTTATCAGAGGAAGCAAAACCACTATGTCAACTGGGCACCTCTTTTTTACATTCACAGACTTGTAGAGTAAAGGGGACCAATGCAACCACGGCATTCATGCAGCTGTGGGGCTGTATGTAATAACATGCTGGTCTCTCTACATCTTCGGTCAGCATCTGTGGATAACTTGGTGGTTAGAAGTAGTCAACATCTCAAATCCTTTCACTGATACCTGCATTTGTTTAAACAAGAATGCCAAAATAAAACAACATTATGACTTTCATAGAAAAGATGAGAAGAACAAATTTGAAACAAGACTTACTTTTCATACAAACAAATTAGCATAGTGGTCCTCATAAGGCTTACAATTTTGCAAGTATACAGCAAAATGCATTACATAGTGTGATCAATAAATACATGACTTGAATTAAGTAATTCAATATTTTTTAACCCTTCAAGAAAGAACTCAATATTGTTGCCTTAACTTAATAACAGAATTTTAGTCTCACTGCCGAATTTATGCATATGATTGTATATGATACTTACCCTGGATTCATAAAAATGACAGCAAATCAGATTTTAATTCATGGACCACCCTGCAGATAAAATTTGTCTTTCAGTTACAATGGTAACAACAACAACAATAACAAAAATCTACATTCAAAAAGATTTCCATCAACTTTACTATGCTGATTTAGATATCCCTAAATCATGATACTTAGCATAAAGCACAGTGATTAATTGACTATTAATGGTTCAGATTACTGATATTATTAAAACATATGGAGGGTTTGGAGGGTTATATGAGAGAAAGAATGACCAATGTCAAGCTAATGTCCAAAAGTTTAATGAGTTTGAATATAAATGAAAACATTAATAAAGATTGTTGCTGGAATTTATAAAACCCTTTAAAATATCAGAAATCTGTGTATATTTTCCAAAATATTATTTAAAGTAAATCTATAAATTGTAGCCAGTGTTACAGTACCCATTTACAGATATGGAAAGAAAAGCTCTGTTGGTTTAAAAACCTTTTATAATTAGCCATAGGACCTCATGAGTCAGCTCACTGTTCTTTCTATAATTCAGGATTAACTTTCTGTGTATCTATGAGGTATATCACATAAGGACCTTGTATAGTTTTACCATCTATGAGCTCACTAAGTATCATCTTAGATCACGATGAACAATTAAGTTCTGAAGAATTGCATCATTCCTTCCTTATCATTAACATTAAATGTGTTTTCAAATAGAAAATAACGTAAAATGCCGTCTAAGATGTCCAGGAAGAATGTGTACCATGTAAAGACTCAACTACTAATATCTAAAAAATGAACTCTTCAGTCCTGGGGTGATGGAAGGAACACAAAGAGATGCATAGCATTTCACAATGTGCCAGAGGGATGGATTCATTATTAAGAATAGTCCAAACTGCTTACATTGTTCAGAAGTTTTGATGAATAGAGAAGCTTATTGGTTATAGAAATATTTTCCAAGTTTAACATCACTTCAATTATAGAATTCTGCATTACTCATCAAAAGAGCAGCCACCTACCTAAGAACAATTGTGAAGCATACAGAAGTAGAACAAACTGTGGGACATGCCCTGAATGATCTTATTTCCAAACACAACTTAAATATCATTTTCCTCTTCAAAAATAATGGGTAGAAAATGTCCACACAATATAAGGTGTAAACTTTGCATTATTTCTCAATTCAGTGCACTCAAGCTTCTGTACAGCTATTGGTATCCAACTTAGTGACATTAAAAATTCATAGAATTTGCATCTCACTTACTCAAAACTTTGTGCATAAATGACTTTTGTATACAAAGATGCAAATCCACTCAGAATTGAGTGCAGAGATGGAGATTCTAGCAAGGGTTTTTGCTCTCAGATATGTTATGCTATCAATAGTTTTCTCTGTTGTTATTTTGCATGCTCAAAGAAGCCCAAGTCATGCCATGTAAATAAAGCTAGTAGCTATTTTTATTTTATTTCAATGGCTGGAATATTTCAAAGGTAATTTATGTGAATTAGCAAATGTTCTGAGGCTAAGTAACCCTGCAGAGTGACTGAGATGTTATAAAAGATGTTTTCGGTTTTCTATTGGCTTTTCCATTTTCTCTGTGCATTTTCTTGTAGGAGGCAACTTTATCCCTATTTACTTGTCAGTTTTAAAGGCTATTCATAGAATTGTAAGTAAAGATGAAAGTCAATGCATTTAATAGTATCCCTGGCCTTTATGATTTTAAATTGGTAGAACTGCACTGGGGTGGGGGTTGTGGAGTACCTGAATTTATTAAGGCTAAATTGAACATTCAAGCTGAAAGTATTATTATTCCAAATCATAGTAACTAAATTATTTTTAAGTATTTTCCGCCAAATTGCAACTTTACAACTTTTATTCCTTTATTCCTCTCTTTTTGGTTTCCTTCTTTCCTTTCTTCTTTCCTTTTTTTTTCTTTATCCTTTCTTTTTCAAGTCAGAATAACATTTTATTAAACAAAGAAATGCCTTATTTAGATTCAGTATAAGTTCTGAAGAGCCTTGTCATTTACGTCAATATTGGCAATTTTCAGGAATTAATCCTGAGCATAGTTGGTAGGTAGGTAGATGGGCTATACAAGAGTATAATGAAGACAAAAATTAACAATATTTTGAGAAAAAAGGGATTTCATAGCTTAAAGGAGTAACATTAAATTCTGAGAATAATTTTGAAAGTTGAATTGGTGTTTCCTGGGAAAAAAACTGAAGGGGGAACAAGCTGATAATCTAAGTATTCTGTAGGCCAGTAATCATTAATTCTTATAATTTCCCCTCTTATTTTTAAATTTCTGTTTTAACTGCTCATACTTATTGTCTAGAAAATGCAAATTTTGACTGTTTTCATTTCAATTCATATAAAAATGTGGTAATAATTAAAAAAATAAATCATTTATAAGTGAAAACATTCATGGCAGAATAATTTCAGTTTTCACTGAATTAATAGTTTATTTTAAAATTGGTATATGTATGTATAAATAGATCCCAATTATACCTGAAATATCATTTAGTTTAATCACAGTATATTTCCTTTCCTTTTAACCTAAGTATATATATGGGGTTTGAGGGATGTGGGGGCCCTCAAGGAAAAAACATGAGATGAGCATGAGGTGGTAATAGCACACACAAGTTTTATTGGGCTCTTCTTTGGTCTGTAGGGGACAGTCCTTCATAGGATGAGTCTGGGCAGAGACTGTGACATCAGGAGGAGTTGAGACAGGGAACTACCAGGGGGAAAGGGAGATCAAAGAGGGAGTTTACAAGTCTTGGTGATGTGTCTCAGTGGCATGGTGGGGAGTCTCTGGTCAAAGATCTCTGAAGGGCAGCAGGAGGTTGGCATCTTTAAGGCCTGAAGTTTAGCTAATTTATTTCTGTCAGATCGTCAGTAAGGTTTCTTTGGATAGGCAAAGCAATTAGGGTCTAAGTGACTATAAATCTTCTCATTTGGGGTGTATTTTAAATCATTTCACTTGTAAAAAATTGAGTTTGGCACCGGCAGTCCTTTTCATTCATAGATCTCAGCCTGGAGTGACAAAATACATGCCTAAGGGCCAAAACATAGAGACCATCTTTGGTTCGTTTATATACAGTATTCAGAAATATATATTGAAACGGCTAGAAAGGTCAATTAAGATTGGTGACATAGCAGGGGTGAGTCAGCATTGTTCTACCTTTAGGGTATATCTCGTGAATTAACACACTTTGACAAGGTATCTGACTAAACACAGCTTTGAAAGACCAATTAAGAGGATAAATTCTTAATGAAGACTATGATCTTAATTTGTTGATTTAATCATTCCTTATAGACATGCCAGAATATGTCATGCCTTCATATTCAAGGAAAACACCTGATATTAATAGTATAACCAAGAACTTATATTTTATATCTATTAACCTATAAATAGATATGCATCATACAGGTTTCATCAGAATAGAGTGATGATTGCAAAACTCCCCTACCAGATATGAAAAATTATGTGTTGTGATGACAAAAATTAAAGAGTGTAATCACACATTTAAAGCATCAAGGCCAAGTGAAAATGCTTTGTTAATTCATGTATTACCTTTTAAAAAACATAAATGGAAATCTCTCCATCCCATTTCTTCACATAGCCATCTGAATATATCTAATTTCAGCATTTGCTTCTTGGCATTACTGTCAACAAAGGGTGTGTGTGTGTGTGTGTGTGCGTGTGTGTGTGAAGGGTGATTGACATCATCCAGAACAACAGTTCTTTAAGGTGGAGAAAAAGAACTTCATGGAGCATGAGAAGAACTTCATGGAGCATGGGAAGAACTTCAGATTTTAAATTCCTTCTCTCCTTTTTAGTGAGTGAGGTTGTACTTGAAACCACTGAGCTACTATATTTCACTTCCTGTAATGCCAAATAATGCTTATAATTATATTTGTATCACACCATTCCATTTTCCTGAAACAAACTAAATCTAAACTTGTGCTCCCATTGCCATTAGAAAAATGCTCACAAAAAAAGTTCTTTGTTGTGGCTTACTCCTCAGTCACTCCTCAGGTTATCTGAACATCCAGCGATTTTAAATTTCTCTACTCTTGAGTCTTATTATCTTTGACCTATACCAGTTGCCAAGGCCTGTCCAAGAGTGCTCCATCCCCTGAAAATATGCTTGTAAAGCTATTTCTTAGCCATAGTTGTCCATTTGGTGCTTTGCTGAGAAAATGAATCAGCAGGTCCAACTTCTGATAGGAATTGCAAGCATCTTAGTTCCAGGAACTTCTGCCTCCTCATATCCCACATCAGAAGACAACCACTGTCCATGACCATGTACGTTCAGCTCTTTAGAAAAAATCAAATCTTGTGTATGATATGGAGATAAGATCTACTTGAACTGCTCAAAGTCCTAACTAGATGGAGGTAAGAGAAAAGGAAAAAAAATATATATCTCTTTCTGATATTTCCAAAGCAAAAATAGAGATTAATATTCTAACAAAGTGTCTGGCCACATTCACGTTGCTTGATTTAGAGCTACAAACTGCTTTCTTGTCCTTGCAAAAGTAAAATAGTTTTCTTGCTCATAACCAGGAAGTGAGCCTATTTCTTTTTCTGTAAAATACATAAAGATAATTGGTTTTCATGTTTTGTGGAAAAATAGTGAACGATGATGTCGTGTACTTATGTATATATTACATAAGGGAAATTTCAGTGTGGAAAATGATATAAATATAATTCAGTCATTATCTTATTCAGTTGCCTCATCTTTGTCCTAATTTTTTTTCTAATAAGCCAGAGTTCTGCAAAATTGTCTATAGGAATGGTTAAAGTAGAGAGAGAAGGAGACACAGAATCCAAAGCAGGCTCAGGCTCTGAGCTGTCAGCACAGAGCCCAATGCGGGGCTCAAGCTCACAACTGTTGAGATCATGATCTGAGCCAAAGTCAGATGCTTAACCAACTGAGCCACCCATGTGCCCCTGCTTTTACTGTTAAAGTTTATATGAGGTTCAATCTATACTTTAATTTTATTGCTTTGGAAAATAGAACATTATGCTTACATTGATTTTAAATATTTTTTAAACATAAGCAGTTATAAAGATGATATTGTGTAAATGAAGAGCATATGGTCCATGGAGTCAAACAGCATGAGTTTGAATTTTAAATTTGTCACTTGCTAAGCTGTGTAACTTGGGCAAATTTTTTTACTTCTTTGGACTTCTCGATCCTAAGTGAGCATAGTTTCTCTCTCATATGCTCATCGAGAATATATGGTGACATAGTACTTACAACAGCATGAAAGAGTTTCTGCAACAGATTAAGCACTCAATAATACATTTTATATTGTTACTCTTGCTTAATATTTGATGAGAGCATGAAAAGTATTTAAAGTTTTTAATATTTGCATTAGCTTGAGTTTTATGTCCCCTTTTGTTCTGATAAAAAACAACCACATTTATATACCAGAAATATTAAGTAAAATTATTCTGAGCCCAATGCACATGTGTAAAAGGTGGCAAGCTGAGTACAAAAGGTAAGTAGTGAGGAGGGATCGGGCCAGGGGTGAGCTGCAGTTTGCGTCAAAAATATTGCTAATTGCACTGACTACCAACAAAGACAGATCTGTCACAGACTTACAGAACGATTACTAAAGGGAAAAATTAGTTGACTGACCTACTTCTTGCATAACCTACAAAACCAATTCCAGTTTCAGTTCTAATTTTTTAATGCAAAAGTAATTATAAGAAACCTGTGTATAATATCTAAATTTAATATGTAACCACAAAGTTGAGGAAAATGTTTTTGTAACAGAAAATTCTACCAACAGATTTGCCATTTGTACTCAGCATAGCACCATAAAAAGTAACAATCATATCCTAAAAGCAGAAAACAACCACTAATATTAAAACACCAAAATAATATAGAATTCTGAGACTGAATTCATTGAAGTTCATTGTATTTTATAGCTTACTCTGAGTTAATGCTCATATATATATGATAACATATGCGTACATAAACATATTTGCATGTTTAAGAAATTGATTCAAAATTACATTGTATGTGACTCTATTTACCATAGTCCCATTATACACCATTTTTTCCTCATATGAACCCTATTATTGAGATATTATTTAATTAAATTGAAATTAAAAGGCTGAGTTATATAGTTCGAAGGGTCTTACCGAATACATACACTTGTTCTACTCATATCCTTATCAAGTCATAGAATATTTTTGAATATTCTAGGACTTCATGGAAATCATGTATGTAATATGCCTTCTCCTGACAGCTTCTTTTACTCAATGTAATTTGTTTTTTGAAACTCATACATATTATTTTGTGTGTAAGTAATATGTTCCTTTTTGTACCACATTTTGTTTATTCATTTTCCAGATATTTGACTTACTTCAATTTCCAGCTATTATTCATAGCATTGTTATGAATAATCATTATATTTCTTAGTGGTTTTAATTTCCATGTACCATAATAAATTTAATTGACATCCATCATCTCTCATAATTACAGATTTTTCTTGTGAAGAGAACTTTTAAGATCAACTCTTTTAGCAACCTACAAATATGTAATACCATATTGCTAACTATAGTCATCATGTTACACATTATATGATTACTACTTATTTTATAACTGGAAATTTGTATCTTTTTACCACCTTTGCCCAATTCTTCCACCACCACCCTCACACCTATTGCAACCAAAAATCTAATCTCTGTTTCTAGGATTTGTTTCTTTTAGATTTCACATATCTAAAAGATCATATAGTTTGTCTTTCTCTGTCTGACATATTTCACTTATTAGCTTACTGCCCTTAAAATCCATCATTGTTATTGCAAGTAACAGCATTTCCTTCTTTTTTATGGCTGAATAATATTCCTCTGTGTATATTACATTTTCTTTATTATTTATTCATCTATCAATGGTCATTTAGGTTGTCACCATATCTTGGCTATTGTAAATAATGTTTCAGTGAACAAGCGGGTGCAGATATATCTTTGAGACAGTGATTTCATTTCCTTTGGATATATACTCGGAAGAGGAATTGTTTCATTATATGGTACTGCCATTTTTAATTTTTAAGGAATTTCCATACTGTTTTCCAAGGTGGATATATCAGTTTACATTCCCACCAATGTTCCCTCTTCTCCACATTTTCTCCAGTATTTATCTCTCACTTTTGATGACAATCATTATAATAAGTATGAGATGATATCTCATAATGATTCTGATTTACACTTCCCTAATGACTGAAGACCTTTTTATGTACCTGTTGGCCCTTTGAACATCTTTGGGAAAACATCTATTCAGATCCTTTGCCCATTTTTTTTTATTTGGTTGTTTGTTTGATATTGTGTTATATAAGTATGGTATGCTTTGTTTCCATTTAGGTTTGTCTCAAGGTACTTTTTTATTTCCCTTTAAATTTTCATTGATCCATTGGTTGTTCAGGATTATGTTGCTTAATTTCCAAATATGTGTCAATTTTCAGTTTTCCCTCTGAATTCATTGTCAGTTCACAGATGTCCATTTCTTTAGAGTCAGTTATTGGAATTTCATGAGTTTCCTTTTGTGGTGTCATGTTTATCTGACTTTTTGTGATCCTTCAATCCTTACATTAGTGTCTGTGTATATGAGTAAATGATCTCCTCTTCTAGACATTACAAGTTTGTTTTGGCAGAAATAGTTCTTCACCTTTCAGCTCAGCTTGGGGTTGTGAACAGGTCAGATGTCAGCAACTTTGTGTTGGTGAGGCTTGCAATCAGGGTCTATTTTTGGGCAAAGCCACTGTCGGAGCTCTGAGGTTGGGGGGGGCGGGGATCAGGGGACACTGGCTAAGACCAGTTGGCTAGAATTGCTGGCTAGGTTCCCTGCAGACATGTAGACACAGAATGGGCTCCAAAGTTGCCTGGAATCTCTGGTCAGGTTTCCCAGTCAGGCAAGACTGCTGTTATTCTCAGCAGTAGGCAAGGCTATGAATTAATTTCACTTTTTGTACAAGGGAATACACCAGGCAATTAAGCCAGCATGGTTAGTTGTTTGAGGATCCAAATCAGTTAGAACTGTGCACCAAATTCCCTATTCAGGTAAGGCCTTCAGCTTGGCTCGGTACTTGGGCAGGGTCATTGGCTGGGCTCTCCACTCAAGTGCTGCTGGTTTATGCAGCTTCCCAGGTTGTCCAGCCAGGTTTCTAGGTTGTGCAGTCCAGGGACTACAATCAGCAGTAAGTGGGTCTACGAATTAGCTTCCTTGTCCAAGCAAGGTGGCAGAACAGATTTCTAGCCTTGCAAGGCTCATTGTTTAAGGTCCTGGATCAGGTAGAACTGAGCATCTAGTTTCCTGGCCAACTGGGGCCACCATCCTGGCTTTGCAGATTGGGAAAGCCACTGGTTGGAATTTCTATTCAGGTACCTTTGTGAGAAGGAATTCAGTCTAACAATATCCTACTACTGGTTACTATAAGCTCCACCCCATTTCTTCTTCAAAATCTGATCTCTAGTGGTCAAGCCCCACAGATTCCCCAGTCGATCCTCAGGAAGTGTGATCTGAGTGAGCTTCCTGGCAAGTGACCCTCAATACTGGGAAACCTAGATGTCAACCATGGACTCTCCTGCTCCCACTGGAGCAACTGTAGGTCCAAGCAGGACCTCTTAGTGTGGTTTTCTGTCAGTCTGGAGAAAGGGAAATGTGGTCAAATGTTAGGTATTCCTCTTACCCTTATAATGGTGTAGTTCTCAGTATCTGTGGTTGAGGGGGTTGATTCAGCCCCACTGTCATGTTCCAGAATTTCTACAATGAGATCTTGTGTATAGAGAGTTGTTAGCTGGTCTTCTCAAGAACAACCTATGTCACCTATTGATGATGTCATTCTCCCTGAAGTTTTTATTTTAATGAAGTTCCACTATTATTATTATTTATTTTAATGAAGTTCCACTATTATGGATTATTCCTTGGATCATGCCTTGGTGTTGTATCAAAAACTTCACTGCCATAAACATGCTTATCTAAGTTTCTTCTATGTTATCTTCTAAAAGTTTTATAGTTTGGTATTTACCTTTAGGTCTTCAATCCATTTTGAGTTAATTTTTCTGAAGTGTCTGTGTCTACGTTCATTTTTTTTTCATATGCATTTCCCATTGTTTCAGCATCACTAATTGAAAAGACTATCTTTGCTCCATTGTATTGCCTTTGCTCCTTTACCAAAGATCAGGTGACTGTGTTTGCATGGCTCTATTTCTGGGCTCCCTATTCTAGTCCACTGTTATAATTGTCTATTATTGCACCAACCACACCATCTTGACTACAGTAGCTTTAGAGTAAGTAATGAAGTTAGGTAGGAGCAGTTCTCCCAATCTTGTGTCTGCTATTCTGGGCCTTTTGCCTGTCCATATAAACCAGAAGCAGTTTGTGGATATCCAGCAACAACTTGTAGGGATTTTGATTGGGATTGTATTCAATTTATAGATTGATTTGGGAAGAAATAAGATCTTGACAACATTAAGTCTTCTTATCAATGAATATGGAATAGCTCTCCATTTATTTACTTCTTTGATTTCTCTCATCAGAGTTTTGTAGTTTTTCATATAGATCTTGTGCATGTTTGTTTGATTTATATCTAAGTAATTCTTTGAGTCTCAATGTAAATGTTTTGTGTTTTTAATTTTAAATTTCACTTGTTCATTGTTCACATATTAATTTTTTACTCTTATTAAAAAAATATTTTCATCAGGCATAGAATGTTGGGGTTAAAGATTTTTTTTCCTTTCCATATAAAGAAGTGGCTGCACTATCTTCTGTCTTGTACATGTTCTGACAAGAAACATGCTGTTGTTCTGATTTTGTTCTTCAGTATATAATGTTCCCTGTGTCTTTCTTTGAATGTCTTCAAAAGTTTCTTTTTTCATCCCTATGAATATGTGTCTAGATGTTCTTATTTCTGATTGGTTTTTTTTTTGTTGTTGTTTACTTAGTTTTTATCCTCCTTGGGTTTGCTGAGCTTCTTGGTTATGTGGCCTGTTGAATTTCATTAATTTTTGAAAATCTCCAATCATTATCTTTTTAAATATTTCTTTACCTTGTTTTATCTCTTTCTCAATCAGAGGCTTCCAATTACATATATGTTATACCATTTGATATTTATTTATATCTTATATAAATGTACATTTTCAGTCTTTTTTTTTCTTATGTTTCTGTTTGAAAAATTTTTATTTACCTGTCTTCAAATTCATTATTTCCTCAGCTCTATCTAGCCTGATGATTTTTTTAAGTTTATGTATTTATGTATTTATTTTTATTTATTTTTGAGAGAGAGTGAGTGAGAGCCAGAGAGAGAGAGGGAGAGAGAGAATCCCAAGCAGGCTCGTGCTGTCAGCACAAATCTCATGATCCATGAAATCATGACCTGAGGCAAATCAAGATTTGGATGCATAACCAACTGAGCCACTTAGGCACTTCGTGATTCTGTTTTGTTTTGTTTTGTTTTTTTTTTACAAAAGAATTCTTATTTCTGATATTAGTTTTCCTTTATTTTTTTATTACCATTTACTTCTTTTTCCATATCTGAGTGAGAAGGAAAGGTATTGAGTACCTCACTGAATCATACTAAATAGAGTCTGGCTTTATAAACAACAGAAAACAGAGGCTTTCTGGGAATCCAGTTAGCACAAATTAATGGAAGATCTTATCAAAGAATTATTTTCAGAATGATACAGTTTCTACCCTTTTTAAAAAATTTTTTAATATATATTATTGAGACAGAGAGAAACAGAGCATGAGCAGGGGAGGGGCAGAGAGACGGAGATACAGAATCTGAAGCAGGCTCCAGGCTCTGAGCTGTCAGCACAGAGCCTGAGGCGGGACTTGAACCCACGAACCGTGAGATCATGACCTGAGACGCAGTCAGACGCTTAACCGACTGAGCCACCCAGGTGCCCCTCTACCATTTTTACCTTGAATTGTTATGAGTAGTATTCAAGTTCCAGGGAATTCAATTTAGGTTGGCCTGTTTTGGGTCATGTTCCCATCCTTGATAGTCCCAAGACCTTACCACACATTTATGGAATGTCAGACAAAGTACAATATGGAGAATGGTGATTCTCCAATGGAAAATATAGGTTCTTTTATTTACTGGAATAATTTTCCTGTCAACTTCTTTTCTCTTACCTCCTGCAGGTAAAATCTTCTTTACTTTTTATCGTCTATTTTGACTACTAATTTTTCTATGATATCTTTCCAGATTCACACCGTCAAAGTCATTTTCTTTCCATTTGTTCTCTGAAAAGACCCTGGCACAACAGGATAGAAAGCTTCATGCTGCATTATGATTAGCCATTTTCCAAATGTCTTTCTTGCTAGATTTTGAGATGCCAGCATCATGCCCTCTCCCCTTTACATGGCTTACTTTAAATAAGTATGTGTCATTTGAATAAATAAGTGAATGTGTGCTTGATAGGAAAGAAAAGAATTTCTATTGGACTAAGGTAAATGCAGAGCAGTGCCTCTCAGAAAATAAAGCCCCACAACATTGTGTGAGTGTGCATGAAAGCACACAGGAAGAAACACACATACCTCACCCAAATTGCTATGGACATTTTATTTATTATCTGGAAGATTTAAATATATAAGCAACATATAATTTCTACTTGATAGTAAAACACAAGGCTTACTCTTGCAGGGTATTAATTTACACAGTTATTCTTAGATCATAAGTATCCATTATTCCTTCTAGATGAAAATAACTGGTCTTGATTTGGGAAAATAACTCATAATAAAGAAATTAATCCTAGTTTCAATGTAGCTTTCAAGCATTATAGAATGAGATTGCCCTAATCTTTAAACAAAATGAGGCAATCAGCCAGCTTTGCATTTCAAAGGGACTGGCACAGCTGGCGAATTGACCAACATATATGTGGGTTCAAAGTAGATTTTTAAAAAATGTCTGTCATATTGCTCACCTGTACAAAAATTCCTTATTTCCATAGGAGATAAACTTTTATTTTAATTTTTAAAATTTTATTTTAGAGGTAGAGAGTGTGTGCAAGCAGGGGAGGGGGCAGAGGGGGTCAGAGAGAGAAAGAGAGAGAGAGAGGGAGGAGGGGCTCAGGGATCATGACTTGAACTGAAATCAAGAGTCAGATGCTCAACTGATTGAGCCACCCAGTCGTTCTGGTTCTGGAAATAAACTTTTATTTTAAAATGAACTGTGAAATTTGAAAATGAATGCTTTAATGCTCTTTGGGTTCTAAATGGACAGAGGACTCTAAAGATAAAATTAGCATTTCAAAAGCAGACAAAACAAGGATGCAAGCCTCTGAGGACTACAACCCATTCCTGGGGGTCCTCCTGCCAGGAAAGCAGCACCTATGGGTTTTAAACTTTCCTTCCTGTGTCCCCCCAGCACTTCTCTTCCTCTCTGTTGTCTGTCTTGTGCTCTTTCTTCTGGGTCTTTCTCTGTGTCTTTCCTTCTTGCTTGTCTCAGGGTCACTCTGTCTATTTCTGTTTGATGCACCCCCACACACATAAATGCACAGACATATTTATGAGAGAGAGGTTGAAGGAGAGAGGGAAAAAGAGAGTCAGGATCATACACTCTCTTAGATTTGGAGCATGTGTAGACGAAGCCACAGAATTAATTCATGATTTGTTTTTCCTAAAGAGCTCTGAAATTATGTGTATACATATCCCATATCTTTTTATTTTTAGATTCGGTGACAAAAAAAGCTCTATGTTTCTTGATTTGAAAAAGCATTACAATGAATTTAAAAAAAATGAGAAAGAAATCAGCGTGGTCTTTTGCGTAATAACAACAGCATTTTATCGACCCAAATATGATACACAGAAAAAATAAAAAAAGCTAAATTTATTTTTTGTTCCCTCTAATTATCAAATTAATTGCCATCAGTAAACAGTCACTGTGTATCCCTGGATATACCAAGTGCTATGCTGGGTGCTTGGATTGGGTAATTGAAAAACATCAGGTGTGAGTTCCATCATTGAGATAGGTTTAAATTTTGATTGTATTAAATTAGGGGAAAAAATGACAATAAGACTTAGTAGTTATCAGGGTATTATTCTACTACCCTCTTTAATCTACTTCAAGTAATACTTAAATTACATTCAGTAAGTCTTTTTACTTACGTGGCTCCAGTCTTCCCTTGGGAGACATATTTAGTTCCTTTTATATCAGAACTATCTGGGATTCTCTCTTTAGGCAAGAAAGGGCCTAAAGTTTCATGTATTAATTGGGCACTGACTTAGTGGGGTAATTGTATTGCCCTCTTGTCATAGCAGAAATGACTGGCCATAGTGAGGCCCAGATGTAATCTCATTGCCTCACTGGAGTAAAACAGGAGCAATGAACAGGTTTTGCTCTTTTCAACAAGTGAAAAAAAAAAGCAAAGGGGTGAAATATTTGTAAAAAGATTTCCTTTGAGAAGCATTATGCGTTTCAGTTGTTGCAATAATGTGAAATGCATCTTTTTTCAGAAAAGAAAAAATGCAGCCAACTCATGGTTTTGAATTAAATATTCAGAACAATAGTTTAAAATCACAATTTGTTATTTACACTTTCTAAGAATAATATGTGGAAGAATAATGAAATCACGGTTAGCAATAACTGTGATTTAGGCTTGTAAACGGGATTTTGAATAAGTGTCTCCAAACACAAAAATATATATGCCAGGAGAGATGGAGAATAAAACCTACTCTCAGCAGGTACAATATTTGGTAGGGCAAAAAAAGTATGTGATCAAATATGCCAAAAAGTAATGTGTGAAGAACATTAGGAATTATGCATATAAACCACTATGAAAGTTAAGAGAAACAACAGATGATTACTTATTGTTATAAACAGGAAGGATTTCAGAAGCTGGTTGATTTTAGTAGCTTTTTGAAAGACAGAAATACCTAGAGTTCGTAAAATAGAGTGAGCAAAGGCATGCATGAAGGAAAGCATAAAGACCGGAAAATGGCAAATATTTCAATAAATCTCATGTACAGCTTTTACTGAGGATATAATGGGACAGACTTAGTTAGAGCCAGACCATAGGTATCTTGAATATCTAATATATATTTTCTTTGACGGTCTTGGCAAAGTGAAATCTCTGAAGTTTCAGTGGCCAAAGTTGTTGATCTAAGAATACTGTAAAAAGTCTACTCTGATGGTGACCTGGGAGATTAAATGGGATAATATTAAATGGGATGATATAATATTCCTATAGGGATAGAAACACTCCTTCTTTCTTTTATGTTCATATACTACTTTATTGTGAACTCATTTAATATTCATTCAAGACCCAGTTTCTTGTATTGCAATGGTTTGCATATCGGTATCAGAATAAGTTGGCAATTTCTCATGTGCAGAAATTCTGTTTCACTTCTATATCTTTAGGCCATTGTAAATAGTAAATACACACCTACTAAAAAATAATTCTGTTAGAAAGGATAGCAAAAAGTCAAAAATTAAACGTAGAGGTTTTGAGTCTTTTCTATGGTTCATCACTCAGATGAGTGATGGACTCAGATGAGGAGGACCCAGCTTAGATAGAAAAAGAGTAAGACTAGTTTTAAACACATTAAGGCAGAAAATATTAATGAAATATATAGATCAGAAGTGTCAAGAAGCCTGGGTGCCTGGGTGGCTCAGTTGGTTAAGCATCCAACTGTTGATATTAGCTCAGGTCATGACCTCATGGTTCCTGAGATCGAGCCCTGTATTGGGCTCTGTGCTGACAGTACAGAATCTCCTCAGGATTTTTTTTCTCACTCCCTCTCTCTGTCCCTCTCCTGCTTGTGGTGTCTCTCTCTGTTTCAAAATAAATAAGTAAACATTAAAAAAAAAGAAAGAAATGCTAGGAAGGCAATGTGGAATGATTAACACTTGCACTATATTCTGTGTGAAAAAGGAATGAATTTATTCTTCAATAATTAAACCAAAACTACAAGAAAAAATTCAGGGTTGATAAGAAGATTAGCAAGTAGCAATGCCAACTACTCACTGCCTTTAATGCTTTGCTGTAAAAAAATTGGGAAGTTTGAGTTTTTAATTCTATAATAACATTTTGAATATATGAGTTATTTTCAAAGAATAATGTAAAAAATTATCAAACCAGAAATAATTTCCCACATGATGAATAAAGAGAGCAGGTAAAATCTAGCCATAGAAAGTATGGAACCATTGAAACCCAGAAATAATGAAATTTAGATCTATAGAATGTAAATATTTTGCCAAAAATCACACAGTCAATAACCAAAGCAGTACCTTTCATATGTAGATTCTCAATTTTTTCCCATTGTCTCCCTCTTCAGCAAGTACATTTTAATCTTTTAGTGGTTTTATGTATATATTACAATATCTGTTGTTAATATGAAATTGATACAAAACTGATTTATCATCTGTGTTTGTTTGATAGTTGTTTTTTATTCCTTCAAATTGTTCATAGTTTCTCTTCAACCTTGAAGTTTAAAAATTTCATACCCTGTACTGTGTCCTGGGATGGACTTTTTTTTTAATTACCTAGAAATCTTTCAGATTTTGCTAGCCATCCAAACACCTTCTCAACTACTCCAACTGCTTTGTTCACACACACACACACACACACACACAGACACACACACACACATCATTTCATATTAGTCTCTTAAATCAAGAAATATTTACTGGACAATTAACATAAGCTTAATACGCTGGAATAGAGCAATGGATATGTCAGACAAAATGATTGCTGTTATGGAACTTGCATTCTCATGGGAATGGGAATGGAAGGATAAAAAAAAACAAAATAAATATGGCACAGAACATATTAAAGTGTATTAAGTTTTATGGAGCGATGTAAACCAAGGACGGGAAGTGTGAAATACAGAATCTTGGATAGCTTCTTCAGTGAAGAACTCACTAAGAAATTGATATTGGCAGTGAGGGAGAGAGAAATGTTTGCTCAGGGGGAAGAGAAAGTGAAAGATTCTGTGTGGTATAGGAGCATTTTACTGTGTTTGAAAACCAGGACCTTGTAGTTGATACTGAAACAATGTTTGGGGGGGGGGGTGCTTCATGGTAGAAGACTCTGTAGCAGAAATAATCAGAGACTATTTTGAAAGCCTCTGCAGCCCACAGGAAGGATATATTGTCTTTTACTTTACGGGAAAGGAGGGATTGGAGGTAGATTCTAAGAAACGACATGATGTGTTAAACGTTTGACAGGATTATACAAATTGCAGTGTTGTGAATGGGCTGACTCCAGGGAGTAAGAGTGGTAGAAACCTCACAGATCAGTTTGGAGAAGATTGGAATCCCTTAAGCAAGAGAAGATGGTAGCTTGGATGGTGGTGGTAGGAAGAAAATGAGAAGAAAATGTGGAGTTTGGGATCTGTTTAAAATTAGAGACAATAGGATTTGATGAGATACTGAATATATGGTGTCAAATAAAGAGGAGAGTCAAAGATACAGGTTTTTGTTCTCACAACTGGAAAGGTAGATAGATAGAGATTCTTTTAGTGGAGATAAAACTTCCTAAGTTCCATTACTAAAAACTTTTCAGTCACTATCCTACTAAAAGAAATTTGTTACTGTCTGCTGCTTTTTGCCTTCGAATGGTCTCTATTCTCTTCTTGTTCACTATTTTGAGCCTATATATTTTCACACTCATCTTATTGTAGTCTCAGAAGGAGAGGAATAAGAGCATGAACTCAGTTTACATTTTTACCAGGAGGTCCAAAAATTGTTTTTCAGAATTGAGAAATTGATACAAAGGTAATAAGCTGTTTTCTTTATAAAAAATAAAAGATACCATCAATTTATTTACTTTTTTAAGAAGTAACATTAAATGCAATACCATATGTATTACACTAGGGCATAGAAACACATAGCATAAAATAGTATAGTTTTTCATGTCGAGCATACCTAGATTGAAATCTCATTTCTCTTGTAATAATTGTAGACCCCTAGCCATGTATGGCATATTTTTACAACATAAGTCTGTTATATAAATGTGAAGTGGGAAAGTTAACTTTATCTATGTAATAGATTTCTTGAAAATTAGATAACAAATTACATGTCCAGTACACAATAAGGACTTGACACAGGAGGATGGAAGCCGTTTGAAATCACCCTGATTCAGAACTCATGAATTTCAGGATCAGCAGTTCTAAACTAAAATATTGCTCTTCTCAGTCATTTTTCCAACCAATAGAACACAAAGCAATTATACTATTCCGTCATTTTGTTTTAAGTTAATATGTAATGAGACTCAGACAAATACAGGGATTAGTAATTTGAGACTATTCATCTCACAATGACCGTTTGCAACTTTCAGACTGAAAATTGTGTGAATGTTTCACCAGGCAGTCATCACAACCGCTGCCTAAGCATTATCTGAATGATGTCTGAAATGGTGCCCAAAGAGTAAAAATATTCAGTAAACACTCTGTGAAAGTCACTGGTAATATATAAACTAATATGAGAATTATTCATTAAAACCCTGCGTCTTGATGGCTATAGCTCCTGATTAGAAGTTATCTCAAAGATTCTTCAATGAGTCTTTCTACATATGTAGAATAAAATAATTTCTGCTATGTATAAGCACTGTATGTAGGCAGTGTTGAATATTTGGTGTGTTCCAGGTAATGGCTATGAGAACTTATGCATATTCAAAATATCTCACAATTGATTCATCATGGACCTCAACAAATGAGAAAAGGTGTTTGTATACAACCTGAGTGGATACAAGTATAGACAGACTAAATAGCAGCACTTACATAAGCTCTCATTTGATCATCACATAAGGCAGAAAGAACAAGCTTTCCCCCATTTTATTGAGGAAAAAAATAGAAAACAAGTAACTTATTCAATAGCAGAGGATTAGGAAGTATGAGAACTGAAATTTGAACCTAAGTCTATCCAACAATCAGAGACTGTTTTATTTCTGGTCATTTAATCACTGTATCTTTGTAAATAGCTTATCCTCAAAATGTATTAAAACTTGTTTATCCAATTAAGACTTTAAAATGTTTACATTAAAAAATGCTCCTTTTCTGTTGTAAAGTAGAAATAAAAGGGAAATATCTATGGAAAGTCTATCTATTGGATCTGAGATTCTGGGTGTTTCCTGAACTAATAAGTTTTAGTAAGCTTCAGTGTATTCTATTTGCCTGACAGCCTTTATCTCATTTCCAAAGGTGTGTAATGACGTAGTTCATCAAGAATTATGAATAAATCAATAAAGACTTATGATGCCAAAAGTAATTCTATAAAGAAACAAAATATTTCCCCCAATCAAGACCATGAATTCAAATATTGCACAAAAGTAATGAAGGGTTTGACTTTTAGGAACATTTACAAATAGAGGAAGTGAATTAAGGTTACTTAAGGATGCAAATATAAATATATGATACAAAACTTTGAAAACACATCATTTTTGCTAAAAACATCACCGCTATGCTCCACAATTCAATCACAAAGCACCTAGTTTTTGTAGCAAAGCGTTAGGACATATAACAGAGAAGTGTGTGCAATTTGAAACTCTATATAAGGAGATGAAATTCAGGTTCATAGAGGCTATGTTTTTCATATAGATAGACCCCAGAAGCACATTTTTTTAGGTAGCTCTCCTTGGATAGTATAACATTCCGACAGCAGGTATTGCTTAGCATGAAACATTTGACACTGCTCTTCAAGGTTTCTTGAGAACCAATGGCCCCAGTTGGTGAGTAGGATATATACACAGTTTAAACAGTTCTCTTGATTTCTGGCAATTTCTGACATACTGGAAACCCCAGCAGGAACTAAAATGACACTGACTGCTCTGGATTGGTCTGCATTATATTTCACATTTTAGCATTTTTACTCTTTCAATAAAGTATATCATCGAGAGGGATGGGAGGCCTGTCAGGTCACAAATACACAGCAAATGAAAAATGACAAAATTTTTGCCCTTTGTATGAATAGGGTCTGATGTGAGGCTTAGTTAAAGTCATCTAGATGCTTGTACAAAGTTGGGTAATAGAGCAAATTTCTTGTGTTATTTCAAAAATCTCTTTGCCATCCAGCTGTATTTGAAGAATGAGTGATGTAACCATAAAATTTCCTAATACATCTAATAAGATCTTATGAAACAGAGCCTTGCCATCCATAGAAAAACCTAAAAGTTGCCTATCATTCTCTCATTTCTAGGAACGGTTCTCTTCACTCATATGTTATTGGGCAGCTCATAGAATCATGTCTTTAAAATATTAATATTCATGGTGAGGTGGGGTGATTATGACCTAAGAAATGCTAATCAGTTCCTATCTTGGGCATTTAAAATGGAGAATTAATATAGTAGATCATTCTCTCTTGGACGATTGGACCAGTCATATTAAAACTCAGGAAGTGTATTGAACAAATTCCATGAGTAATTTGAGAAAGGAAGCAACAGAAATTCTCATATAGAAAGAGACAAAGATAAAGCAAGCTTGCAGAAAAGAGAAGGGCAGAGAACATTCATTAGCTCCTTATGCCCAGCTTAAATCAATTTTTGAGATCCATTTGTTTTCTGAAATATGCCTCCTTTGTTCCTGCAACAGTTTCTTCTGTTATTCCTAAGCAAATGCAAGGTGTTGATGGAATCAAAAGTATTCTCACTAATATTCTTTTCTAATGGGAATAAAGTATTTCTAGTCATGCTCCTTCTGGCAGAAAGCATACATTAAACAAATAGCTTATGATAATGGAAAATACTGATGGAATAAGCAGCGTATTCAGTTTTATGTCAGATAACCAGGGTAGCAGAGTGGAAAGAGAGAGATTTTAAAGCCAAAAACATAGACTCTGACTCTTAACAGCCATCTGGTCTTGGGTTCATTATTTCGATTTTCTTCGTCTCAGTGTTCTCATAGGCCAGATTTATGGATGCGTAGTTATGCAGGTTCTCATGTGTAGAAAGACCTTGGTGTTTAATGTTCTGCTTTCCTTGTGTTGAAAGTCTTAATTTTTTTCTTCTGACTTGTATTTTGTAAGTGATGTTCAATAGGACAATAGAACCTGAACTAAGAGCATGGAACCACACGTGACCCTGCTTCCTATCATCTCCCACCTTCCTAGGGTGAGTTCTTATCTATTTCCAAACTTATGGCACCTTGGGCCCCACTCAGAATCTTCTCCACACCTGCTTTGCAACTGTAGCTGCCCTCTGCCCACAGCTGTCACTGGGTTGCATCGGGGCAGTAAGGGAGTTTTGTATTCCACCAATCTGCCCATATTCTGCCATCACTCTGCCCCTGTTGGGAGCCTAGGAATAGGGCATTATGTCAGATGCATGCCTCATGGGCTCACAGGGCAGGACAAGGTAGTCACCCCTACCTTGGGATGATAGCATCACAGACCAGGATAGTTGACAAATGACTCTGTGGAAGCTTCTCTCCCAATCCTGATCCAAGTATGGGGATTGGGATCCTTGAGGATCCTGCATCCACAGTGCAATGGGGCAATGGGCATGGAAAAAAAAAAAAACAAATATTGACTCTCTTTGTGTTTCCTTTGACTCTGAGCCATGCACATTATTGCTAGCCCTGGGTCTGGGTGAAATAAAGGCTCTAATCCTGATTCCAAACAAAAAGCCTTTTCTAGGATTTTCTAATAAAGAAGTTGGTAAGGTTTCTGCGAATCAATTTGAATGTGGGTATTTTGGTGGAATAAAAATAAAAGACATAAGGTGAGTAGAATGAGGGGTATATTGAAGAAAACAAAGCATGATGTTTCTCTCCTCTGTGTGACCCTTTGTATTTTCCTAACTGATGTGCCACCATCTGCTTACAGGACAGTAGACAGTCATCCTCAGCAAGCAGCAGCCTCCTTTAATTTAGTTCATTATGCTGCACAAACATTTTTATTAAATAAATGATTATGAAACACCATAGAGTTACAGGGAATAGATACTGAAACATTATGGAAGAGTTAAGATGAATTAAATTGTTCGTGTGAAGCACATAGCTATCTAGTAAGTGTTTGATATATGGGAGTTACTGTTATATGGAATTTTTGATGAAGTGGCAGCTGAAAACCAACTGTATGTTATTACAGTTCTTCTATCCAAGTAAACATATTGAAGTCCTATTATAAATTGGCTAGCTCATGATTCTCTACAGTAAAGGGAGACATGGGTAATTTGATATAGTTGCAAATCATAGGCGTTTAAATACTTCATTTTGGAAAATAGTTTCGAGTCCTTTCTTATCAGTTTAGCTAACACAAGAAGTGACATTGATTGATTTAATTTTCACCTTTTCTACCAGTCCCTGCTCACTTGCTGGTAAAGGTGTGAACAAGCAATGAAAAGCCAAAGGCACCAGATAGGAATTGAAAGAAATAGACTAAAGAGGTTGACTTCTCCTAGATGGGCAACCCGTGAATTATATAAACTCAGGCTGTGGCTATACACAGAGACACATTCTTAGATGTTGAGTACATGTAAAATTCTTGTCAGTTTTTAAATCAGAGCCTTTTGATTTGATATTGCTCGATTGTCTGAATGGAAACAGATGAGCCAATATTTGAATAATTTCCATTCTTAATATGAAGGAAGACTTAGATATGCCTTACAGAGTTTATGAGTCATTTCTTTAAAATATTTTCAAACTTGCTTAATAGTGTACCCACATCTCATAATGATGCAGTCATCTCTCATAACTCTATCTGTAAACCCCATTATTAATGGCACAACAAATAATGCTAATTCAATATATTTGGAGTTAAAGAGCTGAAAAATTCTAATGTAGAGTTAGTCATGGCCAAACTTTGTGGAGTTTCTTATATCTACATTACTATATAGATGATGGAATGGTGTAGCAGGAAGACATTGTTGAAACTATTGAGTGCCTATCATTCCATAGATGAAAAAGCCTGGGGCACCTGGGTGGCTCATTCAGTTATTATCAACTCAGGTCATGAGCCCCAGGTAGGCCTTTGTGCTGACAGCTCAGAGCCTGGAGCCCACTTAAGATTTGGTGTCTCCTCTGCCCTTACCCTGCTCACGCTCTGTCTCTGTCTCTCTCACTCTCTTTCAAAAATAAATAAACATTAAAAACATTAAAATAAAACCAGAAGCAAAGCTAGTGACTTGCTAGCTCATGATTATACAATAACTAATAGAGCCAGCTCTAGATAAAACACTGTTACCTAAACTTAGCAGTTGCTTCTAAAATCAAACTAGTATTTGCTATTGTTTAGAATCTGGGAAGTAAATCTAGCCTTAGACGTCTATAAGTTATATCTTCTCTTGGGGCGCCTGGGTGGCTCAGTCTGTTAAGCGTCCGAGTTCAGCTTGGGTCATGATCTCCTGATTCGTGGGTTCCAGCCCCGCATCAGGCTCTGTGCTGACAGCTAGCTCAGAGCCTGGAGCCTGTCTTTGGATTCTGTGTCTTCCTCTTTCTCTGACCCTCCCCTGGTCGCGCTGTCTCTCTCTCTCTCTCAAAAAAAAATATTAAAAAATTTATAAGTTATATCTTTACTTAACAAATTATATCATCACTTTTCATAATTCATAGTTTTATGTAAATTCAAAAGGAAGGAGAAGGAAACTTAGAACCTTATGTAATGAGACCACAAAGATTAAGTTGTTTGCTTGAGGGCAAGCCAGATCTTAAAATCAAGCCACATCACTACCAAGCTAATATTTTATTTCTCTTTGCATTTTATAAACATGTTAATGCCATTATAAAAACTTTTGAGATATGGATACAATAAATCATTTCACTGGTCTTTTTAGAACTGAACTATGAAGGAAACCTAATAGGTTTTGGAAACCCCATTTGATGTCATCATTTTAGAGCCAAAGATCTGATTATTATTCATTGGCTTTGTCAGAAATTGAAAGAGTATGATGTTTATCAACATATAATGGTGTTTGTTCATTATATTGATTTTTATTATGAGTTTTCACAATTTGAAATAATAATCACAAAAACAACCCAAATGGATTTCTGATTGTTCATTGTTTATAGCATCTGTAGAAAAGATGTTGGCATGACATTCCCAACTAACATGCTTTATTTAAAATTAAGGGGAAAATAGTACTAATTATAAACATTGTCTATAATGGAGCTTTGTAGTCTACATAATTACATTTTGTAAAAGAAAGGAGGCAAGCTTGGTCTGACTTCATTTTTCCATTAGAAAGGATCTGACTGTCTTCCTCCCATGGTACCAGCTGCATGGTTCTTTGCATGAGATCAGTGTGCTCCATTTCAATAGCCTGCAGAGACAGTTTACTTTCTAAGAGCTGCCTCTTGCAAATGTGATGGGGAAGGATAATTTTGCCCTCTATAATAATATGCAGAGGGCTAGTCTTGTCCAGAAATTTTGCTTCACAAACTATGTCTAGACCAACACTGCCACCAAAATTCTCAGTCTCAAATTGAAACGTTCTTGTTTTTCTTTTTTTGCGAGGTTGTTCTCAAGGTGTGTTTTCCAAAGTAAATAAATGAACAAATAAATTAAAAGATGGATAAAAATGTAAATAATTTCCTTTGTGGCTTCTAATCCTTGGCTTTCCTCTCATTTTTTGCATGTACAGACAAATGGGCTCAAAACGATGTAAATGTTAAAAGGACCTGGCTACATACACTTCATTTAAAATTTCAAAGTAGCCAGTGAAAAGACTTAAAATAAGTATTCCAAACAATAAAAGGATGTGTACTTTCCACAAAATAATGTAAATCAGCCTATTGGAAAGAGAACAATGTTTTTGAATGTTTCACAAAACAATTTATATAGTGAAAGGACACTCATGGAGCTTACACAACACAAGATATATAAAGGACCTTCTAGTGATGTTTTCCTACCTTGGATTCTATCTGTGTGTTTCAGGCAAATTGACTTCTATGCCTTCAGTAAGATCCATCTCTACATCTTTAATGCCTGGAACTATATATTGAGTAAAATGGGTCATTCTAGGTAGGCTAGTTTTGTATCATGTTATAGTTATCGAAATAGACAAATTCTAGGTACTGCTTTGATGTTGCTCTCCTTGTGACGTCATTCATACCTCGGATCCTTTTGTTTCCACATCTAAAAAGTGAGAAGAAAAGAGCTAATAAATATCTGCAGGTGAAGTAGCCATAGTCTAACATAATAGCTAATGGAACCATCTGATGGCATTTCTCAATAAATAATTTTACTATTGAAGTACATATGAAAAGTCAATGATAGAAAATAAAGGCAAAGGCAAATAGCGAACATAAAAGCTCTTCAAAATACATGATATGCTTCAGTCTTATTCTATGTATCACTCAATAAAGCAATAAAATGTCAAGAATGCAGAAGCAAAATAACATCTGTAGCTTTTAAAGATATTCAGGCCTTCCTTTGAAAAGAAGAATGCTACAATTACAAAGCTATTTGGAGACATAATGCTAATCTTTTCTTCAGGGATTAGAAGAAACTAACAAGGCAACAATCTAACTACTCCTTGATGAAAGTTGTTAATCACTTCATGATACAACCTGCACTATCGAACATTTAATTATTATTAAATGTTAACAACACATGTGTGTTGGTGATGTTTCCCCACTGCTAAGAATCATTATCTTTTAATGTGCCTGAAAATATTTTTGGAGACAAAATCCCTCCTTAGAAGGAAGGTATTTCTGTTTACAAAGCCTGTTGAATGGTTACAGGCTGGGGGAAACATGCTTGTATAAAAAATGACCATTATTATTTTAATATTATTAAAACAAAAAGACAAATCTTAGAGACCCAGAAAACATAAGCCTTTCACTAAATTAAACTGAAATGTAAATTTATTACTGATTCATATCCTGAAAAATAAAGAAGGCTGAGTTTCATTGGGATGATTGATAACAAAGAAAACACTGAAATGTAACATAAATCAAATAATCTGCACTATCTAGAACCAAAAAATAAATAGCATAGTATAACTAGTGTCCCAGTATCAAATAGAATTTAAACTATTACTACAAACAGTTTATGTAAGCGTAATACTCTATTAAAGGCAGTTAGTTCTTTTACTGAGCACACATATGTGTCAGGTCCTCTAGTAGATGTTGATGTTTCAAAGACATCATTATTAAGCCATGAACCGGGATTTACAATCTCATAGAAAATATATTTCTCATAAGTACCTTATTTCAGTGTTAGGTGGTGAAGAGAGTTTCTCCTCCCTGGCATCCTGTCTTCTATAAAATGTGCCTGGCTGTCATCTACTCATCTAGCTCTGTGATATACCTGGATTTTGTCATCTTCTTCCATAGTCAGACTCTCTGAATTCAGGGATTTGGCTAGGATCTACTCAAGATGAGTTAAATTCATACCCCAGCCCACTGAATAGCAAGATCATTGATTAATTTCAGAATGGGCTTCTAATCCACACTAGGCCCACTGGCACCCCTTGCTAAGATTCTTACTATGCTACTCTCTGATAGCAAATGTATTCCTAGTAATAAGTTGCCTTGTTTCCAATTGTGTAGAAAAGCCTGGAAGGGAACATGTTAAGATATTTAAACACTGCTGCTGTTTTCCTTCTGAAGCCTAGTTTTGCCCCTGCCTTTCCCATAGTTTTCCTGCAAAACACTAGCTACTTTTTCTTAAATCAGGTTGAGGTGGATTTCTGACATTTATTGCCAAGATGGTCATTCATCATTCACTGCTTTTCATACATGATTTCCATAAATAATTGAATCTGCGACATACAATGAAAAAGACGTCACATCAAGTCTGCTTCGTTTATCCTGAAGATTGAAAGAAAAACTTTCAGATAATAAAAATAGTGAGAAAATATATTCACAATAAATATATAATAGCTTTGGGAATATTTTTCTTTTAAAAATATTTTGATAAGGAGAGTTAATTCAGATAAGAGAAATTCTAGGTATTTTAGATGAGCATTTATGCCCATTAGTGTGGTCCTCTAATAGATTAAGACTAAATTCAAACATTTCTATGAAGAAGTTCCTTCCCTACAGCAAAGTGCTATCCCAACAAGCTCTACATCGTCAGGGATTTTGACAACAGTCCCCACTTCTCTTTCAATGAATATTTGAAGGCCCTCTTTGATACAATATAATCACACAGGTCACCATGAGACACTATAGGAAGAAAATGCTGGAGTAAGCCTAATGCAAGTTTTAGAGCTAGGAGGAGATTCAGAGAAGGCCTCAGAGGTTTATGACCTCAAAAGACATTCAGACTTGATTCAAGACTCTGTATAAGCAAAATGATCACCTACCATGGATAACTGTAAGAAATGACAGAACATCAGCATGAGTAACTAATAAAAAAAACATGCCAGGTTACTGGCAAAATACATGCATGATTGATAAAGTTATGTTTTCCTCGAGTTTAAGCATTTTCTCTTAATTATAGCATTCCAAGTTTAAAAATAAACTATCTTCTATATTTCCCAGTAGTAAAGTGACATCTCATATTCTAAAATGAGAATCAATTGTCTCCTTACCTAGCTATTCTCAGAATAGCATGCAACTTAATCAGTAAGATGATTTTAAGATATTTCTGATTAGTTTTTTAATTAAAAAGATATCAGTAGCAGTACAAATGAATCTATAGGTCCTTCAAAGCCGAAAAATATATCAACAAACCACTGGTAACATAAAGCTAAGCTGATATAACGTGACTCTAATTGTCTTTTTTGCACAAATATTTTATTTTATATTACATCATTAAAAAGTTGATATCAAATCAGAAAACAATATTGGTATCACAATGAAATACCTTCTCTATGTTCACTAATGTAAGCAATGGTTATCTCAAGGAGTTCAATGGAACTCCACTACTGTATAATTGTTTTATGACATCAAAATTTGTTTTCTTAAATCTATTTTGATGTATCAACAGATTTGTATCATGACGCTCCAGGATGGCTTAGTCAGTTAAGCGTCTGGCTCTTGATTTTGACTCAGATCATGATCTCACAGTCATAAGATAGAGCTCATGTTAGGATCCATGCTGGTCATGACACCTGCTTAGGATTCTCTCTCTCTCTCTCTCTCTCCCTCTGCCTCTCGCCTGTGTGTATGTCCACTCTCTCCCTCTCTCAAAAATTAATTAATAATTTAAAAAGTTTATAGAAAGAGGAACTGTAATAGAAGTTCATTTAGAAATTAAATTTAATTAGTTAATTAATTAATTAAACTTAATTAAGTTTTGAAAATGTTTATTCTAACTTACTTTTCTTGGTGATTGCAACTTAATAAAGACCTCAGGTTAAGATTGACTTTACCAACTCTCTAAATATATTTGTATGTTTGATAGGTAGACTATAAATTAGGAGTGCCATACTTCTTCACTGGAATTAACAAAAAAAATTCATATATTTATTTTGAATAGATAAACAAGCTCACAACCCCAAGATAAGAATGTCATACTCAATTTAATTCCAAATGAGAGTCTACCTGGCAATGGAGTCTACCTGAGAGTGATTCCAGACAATGTATCCTTTTTGAACACTGGTATCTTCCACTATAAATGGGAAACAGATCAATTATCTGTATCATAAGGCTATTTGTGAACTAAATAAGTTACATGCTTAGGATGAGGCTTGACACACATTAAGTGTCTGAAACTACTATCAATTTCATTTTTATTATTACAAATTATCATTTTTATTCATATTAACTGTCCAAGACTGTTATGAATTTCATTAATATCATTAGAATTTTATTTGTATTTTTGTTGGTGAGTCAAGATAATATCTTATTACTTTATTTCTTATTGCATATTTCAGGACAATTAACTTTCACATTTTCAAATGTATTTTTCACAATGAAAGTAATGTGCAAAAAAAGAAATTTGAAAATGAATTCTATTTAAAAATATCTGAGAAAAGTGTATCACCTGAGGCAAGGAAAATAAAAGCAAAAATAAACTATTGGGACTACATCAAAATAAAAGGCTTCTGCCTGCAAATGAAACAACAAAACTGAAAGGCAACTTACAGAATAGGAGAAGATATTTGCAAATGACATACCCAATTAAGGGTTAGTGTCCAAAATATATAAAGAATTGATACAACTCAACATCCAAAAAGTAAATAATCCAATTAAAAAGTGGGCTGAAGACATGAAAAGACTTTTTTCCAAAGAAGACATTCAGCTGTTCAATGGAGACGTGAAAAGATGCTCAATATCTTTCATCATCAAGAAAATGCAAATTGGGGCAGCTGGGTGGCTAAGTGGATTGAGTGTCTAATTCTTGGTTTTGGCTCAGTTTGTGATCTCTCAGCTTTGTGGGTTCGAGCTCTGCATCAGGCTCTGTGTTGGCAGTAGAGCCTTCTTGGGATTCTGTCTCTCCCTCTCTTTCTCTGCCCCTCCCTCGCATGCTGTCTCTCTCTCTCAAAATAAATAAATAAACTTAAAAAAGGGAAAAAAAAGAAAATCAAAACTACAATGAGTTATCATCTCACCTATCAGAATGACTAAAATCAAAACACAAGAAGGGAAATACAAATCAAAATCGCACTGAGATACCACCTCACACTGGTCAGAGTGGCTAAAATGAACAAATCAGGACACTATAGATGCTGACGAGGATGTGGAGAAATGGGCACCCTCTTACACTGTTGGTGGGAATGTAAACTGGTGCAGCCGCTCTGGAAAACAGTGTGGAGGTTCGTCAAAAAATTAACTCCCCTATGACCCAGCAATAGAACTGCTAGGGATTTATCCAAGGGATACAGAAGTGCTGATGCATAGGGGCACATGTACCCCAATGTTCATAGCGGCACTTTCAACAATAGCCACATCATGGAAAGAGCCTAAATGCCCATTAACTGAGAATGGATCAAGGAGATGTGGTTTATCTATACAATGGAATACTAGATGGCAATGAGAAAGAATGAAATCTGGCCATTTGTGGCAACATGGATGGAACTCGAGGGTGTCATGTTAAGTGAAATAAGTCAGGCAGAGAAGGACAGATACCATATGTTTTCACTCATAAGTGTAACAGGAGAAACTTAACAGTGGACCATGGGGGAGGGGAAGGGGAAAAATAGTCGGGGAGAGGGAGGAGGGAGGGAGGCAAACCATGAGAGACTCACAGACTCCTGAATACAGAGAACAAACTGAGGGCTGATGGGGGAGGGGGAGAGGGAAAGGGGGGTGATGGTTATGGAGGAGGGCACTTGTGAGGATGAGCAGTGGGTGTTATATGGAAACCAACTTGACAATAAACTGTAAAAGAAAAAAAATGAAAGAAAAATAATAAAATAAAATAAAATAAAATAAAATAAAATAAAATAAAATAAAATAAAAACACAAGAGGTGCCCCTGAGTGGCTCAGTCGGTTTAGCCTCCAACTCTTGATTTTGGCTCATGTATTGATCCTAAGGTTGTGGGTTCGAGTCCCATGTTGGGCTCCAAGCTGAGTGTGAGGCTTTTCTGAAATTCTCTCTCTTTCTCTCTCTCTCTCTCTCTCTCTCTCTCCCTTTGCCCCTCGCCCCTAAAATAATAAAAACAATAAAAAATTATTTAAAAAACACATGAAACAACAAATGTTGGTGAGGATGTGGAGAAAAAGAAACCCTCTTGCACTGTTGGTGGGACTGCAAACTAACGCAACTGGTCTGGAAAACAGTATGGAGGTTCCTTAAAGAGTTAAAAATTAGAACTACCCTATGATCCAGAAATCACAGTACTGGATGTTTACCTCCAAATGCAAAAACACTAATTCAAAGGGATATATGCGTATTATTATTTATAATAACCGTTATGGAAGTAGCCTACACGTCTATCCATAGATGAATGTATTAAGATGTAGTGTGTGTGGGCACTTGTGTGCGTGGTGGAATATTATTCAGCCATAAGAGCGAATGAAATCTTGCCATTTGCAATGACATGGTTGAAGCTGTAGTATGATGCTAAGTGAAATAAGTCAGTCAGAGAAAGACAAATACGATATGATCTCACTCATCTGTGGATTTTAAGAAACAAAGCAAATGAGCAAAGGAAAAAAAGAGAGAGAGAGATAGAGACAAACCAAGAAGCAGACTCTTAACTATAGAGAACAAACTGATGGTTACCAGAGGGGAAGTGGATGGGGGGATGGGTGATATAGGTAATTGGGATTAAAGAGTGCAGTTGTGATGAGCACTAGGTGATGTATTTAATTGTTGAATCACTATACTGTACACCTGAAACTAATATAACGCTATATGTTAACTGTACTGAATTTAAAATTAAAATGAAACTATATATATATGAAGTATATATGAGATACACATATATATATTATGAAGTAGTAGATATAAGAGATACATATATGTATACATATATATGTATAAAGTATATATAAGATATATATATATATACATATGAAGTATATATAAGTCCTGTTATGCTAGCATCGAATGTTTGACAAGTGTAAACTCATTATACTCAAACCTATGTATGAAACAAAAATTAAAGAATACAATTTCTTAGCACACTGACAACAAATAAGTAGGTGACACAGATTTTGTTCTACTTGTTAGGAGACTAAAATTTGTACAATGCCTAATATGGTTTTAAGCAGTGTTATTTTTCAAAATATTTTTGTAGCTGTTAGCATGCTACAACATCATTTTAAAACTAGTGAGATCTAATATATAATAAGAATTTGCATCTTTTAATATAAATCAAAGAGGTCAAACTTCCCAAACACTGAAAAAGAAAATTTAAATTTGAAAACAAAATGACTTATGGTACCATTCAATATTACCATATGCTTTAGCAGAAAACATATCCCTTGTTAATGTCTAAATGTCCTCAATGAGTGCATCTTTTAGGGAAGTATCTACTACTAGAGATTGGAGTAAAAAAGGAAAATTGGTCACACTGTTAACACCTGTGTCAGATATTTTTTGTTATAAAAATAATCAGGAATTTTGGACATCCTGTTTGAATTCAAAACACACACTTATAAACAGAGAGCATAAAGGCACCAACCATTCAGAACAGAAGTCAACTGTAAACAATTGTTCAGGCCACACCCGGGCGTTCTAGTTGAGTCATTAATCCTCCTCATCAGTTAAATATAAACATGTTTCTTATGAAAACCATCATGCAAATATTCCTCTTAAATTTTAATTAGCCATGTTCATAGTTTGCTGACACTTAAACTGTCTGGTGTTAACATTTTCAAGTCTTTAATTAACAAGTACAACAGGGTTTGTTTAAAGTTGTAATGTGGTAGAACATGATTTTATGTATCTATTTTAATACCCAAATATTATCTGGAGCCATAGATTTATATCAAAATTAAATATCTTTTCCAGTCAAATAATGTCACATGGACTTCATTAGCATTCTTGAAGTTTCACAGCTGGAATATAAATGGCACTTTGGTCATTACAACATAAGTTCATTAGTTGTTATAACTGGATGTATCATTTTATAGCTCTGATATTTAGGAGATATAGGCACAAACACACAATTTCTAAATAGAAGCATTTCCTAGGCCAGATCAAGGGGAAATTATTTTATATAATATTACAAAAAAATTTTAAATTGCTCATTTATTTTGGACCAGACACTTCACCTGAATTATCCCAATTAATCTTGACAACTAGCACATGCAGTTAATAGTATCCTTGTTTTACAGAGTAAAGAAATGTAGGCACAGAAAAGTGACATAATTCATCAAAGGAAGACATAGTATCTAAATACAAGGCAGTCTGTTTCCTAAGCCTGTGCTTTCAACTGGTAGATCTTGCTGCTTTGTAAATGTGTCCTCATCTTTTTAGTTTTAATCTGAATTTGGGTATTAACTCATTAACTTGCATCTGATTTATCACATTTTGATATCTGTGTTCATGGCTTAATAAATATTGCAATAACTGCATTTTTAAATACTAGCTTTAATACCTGCTGGTCACTCCATGCAATATTGTTTTTCTTTCTCCCAATATTCTATCACTCAGTCTGTAAGCTTCTCCCACTTGTAATATTCTGCTTTATCTTGTGGTAAGCTGAGAGTGGAGAGGCAGAAAGTAGGGAATTTCTAGTAGATAAATAAGTGATTAGTTTCTATTATGATTCGTGTCCTATCTCCACTGAGAAGCCAGAGACAGATATATTGTACATTCTTGGGCCTATCCCCCAACTTTTTCCCTTAGTCTTTCTTAACATTTTGGACAAGCATCCACCCTTCTTCCACTCATCTGTGTGTCTTTGGCGAATCTGATTCCACTCTCTGGCCCCAACTCCAACCCCTACTGTTCTACTTATGTTACCTTAATCAGAAAGTCCTATGCTGTGTATTGTCTGGTCCTTCAGCTATTCATGATGAAGCCAAGATATTCTAAATCTAGAGTCCAGACTCATTCCATTATACTATACTGCTTCTCTATCATGAGACTGTATAAACACCATATCCTAGAAGAAACTCATAAGTAATGAAAAAAATCACATATCCTATTCATTCTAACATAAGCCAAAAGAAAACTGTTTTAAGCGTATGTTCTAAAGTAAGTGTGCTCAGTGCTAATTAGTAGACAATAAATATAACTTATAATCTTCTTATTTTAATTATAAATATAACTATCAGAGAATTTTACCATTTTTGAAATCCATCTTCAGAGTCAACTCCAAGAAAAGTTATAAAATAGGTGAAATGGTTTCATTGCTTTCTCTTTCCCATATTCTTTCCAAAGATCTCTTCCTCAATAGCCTCCCTAGGCCACAAGAGCTCTTATTCTGCCTTTCACCAGCTCAAAACCCTACAACTAAAATGCCCCCACCAGCCACTTGCCAAATCTTTTCACTAAAACAAATCTATTTTATCTTATCTATATAAGATCTTATTACCAGCTTAATGACAGTTAGTTATGTAGCTCAGCTGCCCTTAATTTGTGAATCTGCTGTTCCATTCTTTAAAAAAATTTTTTTAATGTTTATTTTTGAAGGAGAGAGAGAGAGAGAGTGAGCAAGCAAGGGGAGGGGTAGAGAGAGGGGGAGACACAGAATCCTAAGCAGGCTCCAGGCTCTGAGCTGTCAGCACACAGCCCAATGCGGGGCTTGAACCCATGAGCCATGAGATCATGACCAGAGCAGAAGTCAGATGCTTAAGCAACTGAGCCACCCAGGTGCCTCTGTGCTGTTCCATTCTTTATTCATTTGGTCAGAAAAAACAATCATTTAACAATTTTCACATGCAAAGGATTGAGGGTGAGATATAGAACTAATTCCATCCCTCAAGGTACTTTCTAACTTATTAGGTATATGAAACATGTACTGCAAAGAATTCACACTAACAAAACTGGTAAAGGGGTCACTAAAATGGTATTGATAATGTTCTGTGGAAGTTACAAGAACTCTATCTTCATTAGGAAGAAAAGAAGTTTGTCTGTATTAAGCTACTGCCATTTGTTCGGTCCTGGGTATCGTACTAGTGGCCTTTAGAACATAAAAGCATAGAACCTTAGGGGGTCCCTGGTGGGCTCCGTTGGTAGAGCACGGGACTCTTGATCTCAGAGTTGTGACTTAGAGTCCCAAGTATGGTGAGGAGTTTACTTAAAATACTTGTTTAAAGGTTAGAACTTTACATTTTAATACATATGATTGATTTCTTGAATTTATTTATATTATTGCTTTGGGGGCTTTTTCATATTTAACAATATCAGCTACAAGGTCATCTTCTTCATGCTAAGACTTCAGAATGGAGAAAACTCACTTAACGCTGTTAAGGGCACAGGGATGGCATTTCTGTCTTCTAACTGCTTTCTCTGACTATTGCCAACCAATGACACATTTCCCCAGCAATGATTATGGATATAAGACTGGGAAGGAAGCAGAAACTCAAGCCATCTGCTAAATTAAACTATGTGTAAAAAAACCACGTTTTATCTCCTTATAATATCTCAGCTTCCACTTGACTGCTTTACTTTCTCTTTTAAAAATATATAGGACCGTAAGAACAACTCTTCGAGGTGTAAGTGTTTTTGAGATTTTAAATATTTCTGATCTTAATCAGTGCCTTTAATAAGAGAAATAAAGTTTATTTTGTCAACATCTTCAAAAGAAGGACTTCAGCAGCAGCAGTTTCAAATGAATGACTGTATTCTGGGGTATTTATGTCTATATGTAGTCATTAGTTTCTGAAAAATTGAGATTTTGCAGCATTTTTCATAACCGGTATTTTCCAGGAGTTTATTCTGTTTTTATAGATTCAAATTCATGTTATTGCTTACTTAACGAAGAAAATGCTTGAGCTGAAAATAAATAGGCAGGTTGTCTGGAATAAGCTTAAAATATTTTCTATGAAATATATTTGTCCTCAAAAGTATATCCATTTTGACAGGTAGAATGTTTTCCTCACATTCAGCTTCGAGGTAACTGTGGGTAATAAAAGGAAACCAACCTGGCTTTCAACTAATGGTCTTCTGAATCACCAGCTGGCTAAAATCTCTAAACTATACATTTTCCAACCAAAGATTACAGAGCAAAGAAGCTTAATCCCCTAACCACATCCAGATTCTCATGAATTAATTCATTAGTTCATAAATAAATTACATCCTCAAACCACTGCCTAAACTAATGTGCAGCCATTCATTTTCATCCCTTTGGGTTTCTGAGTGTTAGTTCAGATTTCGTTAATTACTAATCAGCAACATCAACAAGAAACACACTATATAATAGTCATAAGGAGGTAGTGATAAAGGAAACTTCTAAATGCTAGATAGGTATTTTCTTTATAATATCTTTGCTTTTTTATTTAGACTTTGGCAAAAATGTTCAAGTTCAAGATGAATGAGACAACCTACCACAAGAAATGAAGGCCAGAAAACTCCTAAGATATTTAAGCGTGTTTCTATATTGTTTTACTTTTGCGTTTTTATGTATGTGTTATATTTGTGTTGCATATGTTGGACAGGGGACAGTCTTTTTTTTAATAAGTACTGGGAACATTTAAGACAGCACAATTATTGCTTCAAATATCCATACAATTGACTCTCAAGGATATTCCAAACTCCTGGCATAAAAACTATTAATTAGACTTAAAAAGTGGTAAATTCCAGAAAAACTGGGCAATAGATTACTGTCTCAAGGAAACAAAAATCTGCAATGAATGCCTCAAAGCTGATTTTCTGTTTGGTTCTGCAAACCTGGTTTATTGCTTTTCAAAAATTGACTTTTGATTGATTGAATGACTTACTAACTTACCTTTGTATAGTACTGTTTATGTTGGCTACCATAGTAACTCCTCTAGATGGTGCTGACTTGTTTTGAGGATAATAATATACTGTTCTTGCCATATATGAGGATTTTTAATTTAGTAAATTAGATTTTTCCATTTTTTATTAAAAATTTGCGTGCTTTTGTTCCCTGTATGCTAGTCTGCTTCCTTTTCAGGGATACCTCAAAAAACAACCCAAAGAATACATGGTAGAGAGTCCCATATAATTGACCAGGGAAATAAAACAACCAGAGGCACAACAAGA
>CM053567.1:165500132-165630355 GCA_028646485.1 Cryptoprocta ferox
GTGTTATATGGAAACCAACCTGACAATAAACTATAAAGTTTAAAAAAAAATACTAAGATTACAACTTCCATTATTTTAGAGATTTTCAGTCTCAGACTTCTTGAGGACAAATATTATGTCCTTTTCACCATATCTTCAGTGACTAGCATTACTCTTAGAATATTCAATAGAATCTTTCTTCAGTGAAGGGGTGGTTGAAAGAATGATGGTGTATGGGTATATATACATATTGAATATATATATATAACACATACGCATACTGACACCTGATAAAGCACTTACTGTGTGCCAAAACCTGAGTCAGTAATCTTGTTATGTCTTGAAACACCCAACGACACTATAAGTTAATGACTTTAGTCCTTTTTAAAAGAATTGAGATAGGTTATCTCAGATTCATAGCTTGCTTAAGATCAAATAGCAAATAGATGGCAGAATCACTATTTTTAAACCTGAATTTTATAGTAATTGACTCAAATAGTTCTTGGATAGTATGCTATGTGTTAAAGATTTCAAGAAATCAATTAATAAAGGTCAACTTGTAAACGATTTTGAAGATGTCATTCAATTTATTTTTTCTATCAATGCTCATTAATGTCTTCTTGATTAAATCATGCATTTAATACTGAGTTTCTTGTTTTGTTTTACCACAGTAACCAGGTAAATATCATTTTCCCTGTTCTATTATTAAAAAGAACACAAAACTGTTGTGAATGTATGAACAAAGAGTAATAAGCATCACTGGAAAAAAAAACAAGCTAAATCTCACATTTTTTTAATTGTAAGTCAACAATTAAATGATGTTATATTTAATATAAAGTCATTATTTCTTTTTAAAATCCTTTTATGCATTTATACAAATTATTTAATAAGGAAATCAAATTAGCTATCTGCCAAAAATAATCTTTTTTAATTTTGAGCTAAACCATTTAATAGAAAATAAATATTTCTGGAAATTTCTAGAAATCTTCCATTGAAATGAAGTAATGTCTCTAAAATGGGATGCTCCAATTCAGTGTTAATGAACATGAATGTGTCCAAAGCCAAAGGAGTATGATGGGTACTGCCCACTGATTTGAGTCGTGCTACACAGAGAGGCTGGTCTATAGCTACTATTGGTCTCTAAGAGATAGGAAGTTTGAGGTGGACTGTAAGTCAAGTCTGGCAGGAAACAACACCACACTGGTTAGCTTCACTCACTTTTTTTGAAGTGGGGTTATGGATAACATAACTTTCTTGATGAAGAAATCTGGGATGATTTCTGTTTCTAGAAGAAGTTTCCATCCTCCTGGTGGTAACTGTTCATACATTAACATCAGTGTGTGGAACACACATTGAATAGCACTGGTCTAAATTAGTAACATCTTGGGATAAAATTCTCAAAAGAATCATGTACACCGTGTATCCATATCACATTTGGGATATATTATCATTCTCAAACCATCATATATAGAAAAGTGGGGCCTGGAGTATTGAACAATGTCTTGAAGTTCTCTTTGTTATGAAAAAAGCAAAATTTTACTAGAAGACTGACAATGCTTTACATGTTACATTTCTTTCTACATTGTTCTATGTCGCTGTTCTAGTCCATTCAGGCTGCTGTAACAAAATGTTACAGATAAGGGAGCTCACATGCAAGAGATATTTATTTAACACAATTCTGTAGTCTGGGATGTTCAGGATCAAGGTGCCAGCATGATTGGGCTCTGGTGAGAGCCGTCTTCCTGGTTCATACCCAGAACCTATTTACTGTGTTCTCACATGATGGAACGAGTGAGGAATCTCTGTGGAGTCTTTATTATGAAGTACTACTCTCATTTATGAATGTTCTACCTCATGATTTAATAAGCATCTATGAATATATCCTTTTTTGGGGCTTAGGATTTCAACGTATGAATTTTAGAGGGACACAAACATTCAGACCATAGCAGTATCATTATTCACCTGGCATTATTATTTTGATAAAGTTTATAAATAAATACAAACTAGAAGTAAAATCATACTGAAATGAAGACATAAGTACTTTGGATTTTGCTTCCTGTTAATCATGTCTGGCAGAAAGCTAACCAAATGGCCTGAACATCTTTACCTAAAACCACAGTTCATTTGTGGCAGTAAATTGAATGACAGACACATGGAGTTTTAGAAAAAGGTTCTCAAATTTAGTGTACATAAACACCGCCAGGGGAGCCTGTTAACATGCCAGTCCATCATGTTCCACCCCCCAAAAATCTGATAAATTAGTTTTAGTACAAGATCTCATAATCTGCATTTTTCAAAAAGTCTCCAGTGTGTTTCCATGCAGGTAGGCAGGAGTCCACATGTTGGGGAAAACCTGGTTCCCATGAATTAAATGAATGGGACAAATCAATTCTACTGTGTGACTTTAAGGTCAAAGGAACGTACGTGAAATTTCATCAGTATTTTATATATGTGTGCGTTTTAAATGAACATGCACTTAACAGATTAAAGAAAGAAAGAGTGCATTCTACAAGGAGGAAACTTGGACTTCAGAATTAGTTGGATTGGATTCACAGAGCACAAACAACTAACTAGTAGTTTATATTCCCCGGGCTATGTTAGACATACACAGTTCTTCAACTTGTCTCTGCTGGCAGCCAGATTCTGCCAAATACTTGAATAATGAACTTGATGTTGGCATTGCAAAAGTGTGAGACTTGCACATGTCAGTGGATTCAAACTTCCAACGTCCCTGGAATGGACCCGGAGCCCTGAGACCAAAGTGTTTTTCATTATTTACTCCTCAGAGAGGTCTTTCTCACACAATTGCATTTAGCAGAAACCTTCTCCCCACCATCCTTCAATTTCCATTTGGCAATCATATTTTTCATTTCTTTCACAATCTGAGATTATCTTGTTCATATATTGTTTTCTTTTTTGATGCCTATTTCTCCTCACTAGAAAGTTTGCTACTTAAAAGCAGAGAGCACATTTTCTCATGCACTGGTATCCTCATGAGTAAATCTACTTGGGGTTTCATATATTATCCTAATCATATACCAATTTCCTGTCACAAAGATGATTTGGAAAAGCTGAGTATAAAACACAATTTGAAATAAAAAATCTTTGTTATTTACTATTCACCATCATACTAACAAAGATGATATCCCAGAATAGAGGGAAAAAATTGTTTGGGATAGCAATTCCTCAAATAAATGCTTGATGACAAAATTAAGATATCATTCTAGGTATATATTGAATCAGGGAATAAATATTTTAATGACTATTCTAGAATGATGTGGCTAGACATTCCATCAAAGTATATTTTCAAGAATTTTGGGTGTGGGTTAAATAATAATAAATATAAAATGTTCTTTGGGTACAAATAAGAGGCCTTTTGTTTTTACATTTTTATCAAAAGATTAGAATATACTGTCCACAATACTTTTGCAATTTTATAATAATATTTTATATCAAAGAATCTGGGAAGTACGAATGAAACTTTTTTTAACTTAATTAAACCGGCTTCCCTAAGTTATTTTTGACAATTTAACTTTTTGTTTCCCTCTAAATATCCTAATGTTTGTCATCAAGCATTTATTTCAGGAATTGCTATCCCAAACATTTTTTCCCTCTATTCTGGGATATCATCTTTCTTATTATGATGGTGAATAGTAATAACAAAGATTTATTATTTCCAATTGTGTTTTATATTCAACTTTTCCGAATCATCTTTGTGACAAGAAATTGGTATATGATTGGAGAGCAGAGATTAGTCTGGGGAGGAGGAAATTTGCATGCTTCTACAAGTTTAATCAGCTGATTACTGTAGAAGGTGGGTAAAAGGGACTGCTTTTATTTCCTATAAGCAAAAAGAACATGTATCTTTCATTGAAAATTTACTTTCACAAAAATAGACTCCATCATTTTCCCTCACCTTTGATTATTTTAACAGTCATCTCCTATAATTGGAACCTTCAAAACATGACCTCTTGGCATTGATGTATTTGTGAAATTGCTTCTCTGTCTTTAAGAATCACACTCATAAAAGTGAATTAATAAGAGGTGGCCTGGTGTTTCAGTACGAATTTTTGTTGTTATTTTGTGGAAAGACCACGTTACTTTATGTTAAAAATTTCTCCTTACACCAGGACATGACAGCAATTAACTAGCTAAAATGTTGTGTTTTATATTATTGTAATTGAAAGAGAATTTGTGACAATACCTTCTTTTTCCGTTCAGTGCTGGTACATAATTGGGGGGGGGACTGTTCTTTTTGTGTTTCTCTATATAATATAAAACATTTGTCATTTCTTATTAGCTCTTCAGATTTCTATTATTTACAATCCCTTTGAGATGCAATAAAAAAGTTTCCACACAAAGCTCATTATTTCTAATTAATCCCTTAACAAGACTTCAGGCTGGCTATGCTGTGAAGCTCCTTTCCAAAACAATAGTGTCTTATTATCCATTTCATTTTATAAATTTTACTTCTGAGGTATCAGAATAATTTGTATAATATGCATTTTCTGTTGTTTTAATATGCAACCAGGCTTCCAAACACAATATTTGATAAATTATTCACATCTGTGAGATTATAACTTTTTCCTTTGAATTATAAATAAGATACCTGAATTAACAGTTTGGAAATAATGCCTGTCTGCTAAACAAACAAAATATGAAAATACCCTTACTTTTTCTCTATCACAAACTGATGTCATCTGAAATTGAAACCATCTGAAATTAAATTTCTATTTTCAGGCTACAGATTCTCTTGGAAGTATACTTTATTATTAGAATAAAAGAAATGATCTCTCTTTTCATAAATTGAATTTAGTTTTAAGAGAAGCACAGATCACTTGCAACTATACCTCTTAATTGCAATAATATTTTTATATCTTGCCTCATGATTCTTTCTTTTTGAGATCTGCTAAAATTGAGAAATGTTATAAAGATTCATTTATTTTTGAGAAAAAGAGCCCAAGAGGGGAAGGGGACAGAAAGAGAGGGGAAGAAAAGATCTGAAGCCGGCTCTGCAATAACAGCAGGGAGCCCGATGCCAGGCTCAAACTCAGGAACCATGAGATCACAGCCTGAGTCAAAGTCTGATGGTCAATGGACTGAGACAGCCAGATATTTTAAATCAAGTAATCAGTGGAAGAGAATACTCAGGTAAAATCTGTTGCGTGTACAATGAGATAAAGTTATTTTTAATATAAAGGACTTTATTTAAAACAGAACCTTCAGGGAGAAAAATAACTTTTAATATTTTAAAGTCTCAGTCAAGACAATGGTGACTATATATAAAAAAATAAATCTGCAGGAGTTTGACTGGATTCTTTTTTTTTTTTTAAGAAACCTAACTAGCTAATGTTTACATATGAGGGCCACAATAAACAGATTAATAACAAAACTTAAGGTATAAGAAAAGGAAGGGATCAGAAAACTCTTACTGCTTTGTGTGAAATCTACTTCCCTGTGTATGAATGAGAACACCAAATGTGGACACTTCACAGGATGTCTGTGGTGATTACATAAAGGCACTTTATATTCCTGACTTGGTTTCTTCATTCTCTATAAGTAAGGGCTTTTGAATTCACACCGGGTATTAGTAAAATCAGGAAATAGTAAATAAGATTCTACTATGAACTAGTGAAACTGCCTTCTGTTTTGTAGTCAACGTGTTGATTTTTTTTTTAAGTCTATTTATTTATATCAAGCAGGGGAGGGGGGAGGGAGAGAGAGAATCCCAAGTGGGCTCCATGCTGTTAGCACAGAGCTGGACGTGGGGCTTGACCTCACAAACCACAAGATCACGACCTGAGCCCAAATCAAGAGTGGGAAACTTAACCTACTGAGACCCCCTGGTGCCCCAGCATGTTAATTCCTTCAAATATTCCACTGTTCCCTGATTTCTGAAAACTCAGCCAATCTGTGTTCTTTCTGTAAAACCTTTCGCATTAACAAAATCTTTTTAAGAAACGGTTAGATCTGGAGACAATATTGTAGCTCTTTAACTCATCACAGAGCATACTCTCCCTACCCTGAACAATTATCAATTATTACCAAGTTGAGATAAGGGATAATGTAATCATGTTTAACTTTTTTTATGTGTGAATGTGATGTTTCCCATCAAAAAAGGGCTGCAAATGGAATTAACGATATATCATGCCTACGTGGCAAAGCCTCCCCCCAAAAAATTACTGTAGTATAAAGTTGGGAGGGCTTCCAGTTGACAAACACATTGACATCTGGAGGTGACACATTCCAACCCCGTGGGGGCAGAAGCTCCTGTATCCTAACCCTTCAGCCCTTGCCCTAAGGATATCTTCATCTGGCTGTTGATCTGTATCCTTTAACATATCCTTTGATAAGCTGGTAAATTTAAGAGTTTCTCTGAGTTCTATGAGTTACTCTAGCAAATTAATCAAACCTGAGTAGGGGAACCTCCAATTTGTAATGAAATCAGACAGAAGTTGTGGGGAACCAGGGGACATACTATTTGCAACTGGCATCTGCAATGTGATGGGAGCAGTCCTATAGGGCTGGGCCCTTAACCTATGAAATCTGACACTATCTCTGGAACATAGTGTCAGAATTAAGTTGAATTAGAAGACACCCAGCTGGTGTTACATAGAATTGCTTGTTGTGGGGAAACGATTCATGAATTTGGTGACCAGAAGTGTCAGAAATGAAGTGTCCTGAGTGAGTGTGGGAGTAAAGGAGACACAGAAGACAGGAATGAGATGAGAGGGAACGGTTTCTCCTACTCAGAAAAATGGGGCTTCCCTAACTCAGCCTACACCACTCAGTTTCAGCAAGAATCTTGCTAAGTCAGTTTAAAGAGAACCCCCACTCTTGATCTCTAATAACCCTCAATATCTGGTCAAACTGCTCATACTCCATGTGATATCGGATTACCCTGGCCTGTCTTCATCTAGAATCCTGCTAGGTCAGTTTAGCAACAATTTCCCCTACCCTTGATGTCTCCTCTTTGTAATTTTCCATCCATTGATCCCCTCTCCACAAATTTTCTCCTTAGATATAAATTCCCAAGTTGTATTAAGAATTGAGCCCAGTTCTATTCTGGGTCTTTTTTCCCCTACTGCAATGCTTCTGAATAAAATCTTCTTTTACTGATTCACTACTGTCCTGTTCTGGTTTTCTTTAACAATGGTCAGATAAAAACGAGGCTTGATTAATTGAAACAGAAAAAAGTACTGAGCTCAAGTTATGCTTAGTAACCTAGGTAGGAAAGTATCATCTAATGATCTAGAATATGGTATGATTATAATTCCCATGATAATTTCCAATTGAATTTCTCATGTCACTTTCTGAAAATGTACGTATGTATTTTCTTAGCCTCACATAACACCAAGGATGATAAAAAATGGAATACAACATCTGTCATAATAACTCTGACCTTGTTGGGTAATTTAAATGATATCACAGTCACAATAATAAAAAGCATGATGGAACTTGTTGATATGTAATATTCTTATTATCTCTAGGTCATTTGTTAACTGCCCGAGTGTGCCCCTAGTTATGCTTTGCTAGACAGTTTTAGTATGAAAATTAAATGAATCCTTTCTTTGCACTGAAGAAGTATATATATTAAAAATATCACTATTACCTCATTACAAGAAAAAGAAAGTTGTCATATGTACTAATATAATTGAAATTCCCTCAAAATTGAATTATGACTTGGTATTTAGTATCTCATAGTTCCCTGAATTTCACCTTCATAACCATTCATCACAGTTCAGAAATCTACATGGATGCATTTCATTTTTGTTTACTCAATGTGCTCTATTCCTGCCACACGGACATGTAAACCTGGAAAGGGCAAAGGAGCTGTCATTCATTCTTGTTTATTGCAGGCAAACTTCTAACAGCTAGTGTTAGGTCTAGTATGCAGTAGGCATTAAATCAATATTTGTGGAATACATAACTAAATAAATCTACTTGATGTTAAACTCTGTAAGTTTGAGGACTTTTTTTTAATTTGTTCAATAAAATATGCCTGGTAATGAATACTATATTTGGAGCTCAGCTGAAAGAGAAAGGAAGGAAAGAAAGGGAGGGATAAAGGAAAAAAGGCAAGTAGAAAGAAAAAATCACGGAATAAAAATAAATGATAGAATCTTTAAATTTATATATTTTCCTCAGCTTTCCTGGGGAATTATATGTAAATTATATATAAATCATCTCTAAAATATATACATTTTCCACATCTTTCCATATAAATAAAGTATGAGATATTAAATGAGCCATACTTTGATAAAATGAAGATGATATATATTATAAAATTATCTTTATAACAGTCAAATATTTACTATTAACAGATAAACCTATGTACAAAAAAAAAAAGTACTTAGATGATATTTCTAGAGGCACTTATGTGGTAAGTGGTGATCCAGTGCTAAAAGTAATGGTTGTAAGACAATACATTTTTCTTCCTAAGCAACAATATTCAAAATCAGCCTATATTACACTTTCAATTCTATCTAGCTAGAGAGAACCATATATAAAAAATTATTTGTTAGAGGAAAAATATCTACCAATGAGCAGTATATCATATTGCACATGAACTAGGGGCTTAATATTTTATGTTAATTTGTCATTCCACTGAACATATTCTATGTACTAGGCACAATTCTATGAGCTAGAAATAACAGTGAACAGAGCAGACAAAAATCTCAGTCATCACTGAGATGCAAATTCGACTGGAGAATTAAATGTATCATCAAATATTACAGATGTTTAATAAGCATTCAATAAAAAGAATAAACAGACACATACACATATCTCTCTCTCTCCATCCTCTCTCTCTCTCTTTTTTCTCTCTCTCTCTCAAACACACATACACAAGTTTACCAGTTTCCTCTACAACTTCTTCATTCTCCGCATTCTGCTTCTCAAAAGAAATGGATGGTAAGAGGTGGATGTAGAACTGTACATACATTTTTGTACATATAGAAACTTCAAATCATATGCAAGCATGTTATATGACTCTTTTAAAATAAATATACAATTATTGTTGAGAGAGGGGAGACATGTCACTTGGCCTTCTACTTAGTAGTTAAGACCATTGGTATTTTCAAATTAAGCTATTTACATGTAATAAGATTAACCCTTTTTAGTGTAGTGTTTTATAAATCTTGAAAAATGTATATGGGTGGTAACCACCACGACAATCAAGATATAAAATAGTTTCGTTGCCCCTCAAACTACCCTCATGTCTCTTAGTAGCTAACTCCCCCACCCAAAATCTTTGGCAACCACTGATCTGTTTTTGACTCTATATGTGCCTTTGCATGAATGTCCTACAAATGGAATTATGCATGTGACTATTCAATAAATGTTAGTAATTAATGCCATATGCCATATGTCACTGGATTTAAGAAGATAATGATTATAGAAGATTTCCTTTCTAGTTTATTGCCAGCAAAAAAAATATTAAATTTTAATGTAATGGTTTCTTATTAATCATATAATAAATGTCTATGGAGCAAAAATGGAAAAAATATGATTTTGAGTCACTGAAATGCTATATTTTTGTTTATTCCCACAACATTGGGACATGCCACATACACCCTCAATACTATCATTTTCTAAATTTTCACATTGTGATATTCCCTTAAGGTCAAAAGATGTGGATCTGACTCTCTCTTTTTATTTGATGAACATATACTGAAGTATGAATAAACTTCTCTTTATTCAACAATTTCTATATTGATATTCAAGTTCTTTAAAATTTTATAGTACTACAATCCATGCTGTAATCAAAGTAATTGTGGATGTATTCTTGTTTCTTAGTGCATTTATTTCTGTATGAAAGAGTTTGTAGTGCAAGGTTATATGTATTTTAAATTTTCATAGAAAAATTCTAGTTTATTTTTCAAAGTACCGTAGCAATTCAAACATCCAGTTACAATGCAGAAAACATGTCTGTTTCCCTACATTCTCATTGAATGCAGTCTCTTTTAAATTTTTTATTAACATTTATTTATTTTTGAGAGACAGAGAGAGACAGAGCACAAATGGCAGAGGGACAGAGAGAGAGGGAGACACAGAATCCAAAGCAGGTTCCATGCTCTGAGCTGTCAGCACAGAGCCCAACGCGAGGCTTGAACCCACAGACTGAGAGATCATGACGTGAGCCGAAGTTGGACGCTTAACCGAATGAGCCATCCAGGTGCCCCTGAATGCAGTCTCTTAAAAAAATTGTTATGAAAATAGCATTTCATTTCTTCTTTCTTTTTCTTCTTTATTATTTAAAAGTTTTTATTTAAATTCCAGTCGATTAACATACAGTGTAATACTAGTTTCAGGTGTATAATTTAGTGATTCAAAATTTCCATACAACACCTCGTGCTCATCACAAGTGCACTCTTATTCAACACCTCAAAAATGAATAATACAATTTAAAAATGGGCAGAAGACACAAATAGATTTTTTCCAAAGAAGACATACAGATGGCTAACAGATACATGAAAAGATACTCATTTCTTCTTTTTATTGTTTTTCTATCTACTAGTAAATTGCAATGTGATATTGATTCTAAGGAAAGGTCTTAAATGTTATTTATTGAAATCATTCATGGTGATTATGGGAGTAAGAAAAATATGAGCAGTCGTATCAAGACTTTAATATTAAAGAGGAGAAAATCCCACACCTCACTGAAAGTATTTGGTTGAGATGTAATAAATCAAATGTCTTTCTGAGTCAGGTGAGGAGGCAACTGCATGTATGCAGGATCACTTAGGTCCTGTTAACTGGAAACTTTCAAGATTCTAAACTATCATAAATGATTATAAACATATGAATTATTTATGTCAATAATGTTCTAACTTTTCAATTCAATTTCATCTAAATACTAAATAAGCCAGATTTACAAAATATTTTTGAAATTCAGCTTTGGCAACTTTTCATTAAAAAACACACACACAACAATTTCCTGAAAAGTTTATCCTTTCCTCTCTGTCCTCATTTAAATGTACTTGTGTTTTGAGATTCACTACTGTGTTTTCCATGAAAACAATACTCTAATCTATTTTCATGAAATCGGTGATGATTTATAATGAGTAGTCAATGTCTATTTTAGTGTAACTTGCTAGGGATATAGTATCTGAATTCTCACTATTTGTGAGGTCACTTTCAGACTCAAGAATAATAATATCTCTATATCTACTTCTCTCCTGTTCCTATCAATATTTAAAATAATAATTGTGCATTGTGAAAAAAATATCTTTAATAAATTCCATTTTTTTGATGACTCTATTTGGAGACCTTTTGACAACAGAAGTAAAATGTGCACAAATGTGTCATGTGAATATTGCCAAAGGATATCATCAAGGGCCATCATGACTGGTAGGAACTGCAAATTAATGGGACCTAAGAGATTGAAGGTAGAAAAATCAACAAAATCCCATAGGTAAAAAAGCATAAAGATGAGACAGTGTCAAAATTCTGTGGACCTGACCATCTTCCAAGTCACTTTAAAGTTAAAAGAGAAGTGGAATCAAGGCTCAATGCTCTTAATACTGATAGAGTTAATATTAATTGTAAAATAGTAGACTATCACTTGATATATTTTTCCTTGCTCTATTTCTTGATTCTAGAATTCTTCTCATAAATAAATAAATTCAGTAAATATTTGTGAAATCAATTAATAATAAATCCAAATTTGAATTTTATGTTTTCAGGAAATATAAGGTGTCATTTAAATGGCAGGAAGACACATAAACTCTCTGTCCCTTATTGTTTTCAGGTAATACATTTTGGAAGTCTTACAAGTCAGTATGTATCAGTTTTCTTTTTCTTTGTAATGACTGAATAATAGCCCATTTTTTATTTTGAATTTTTAAGTTTATTTATTTTGAGAAAGGGAGAGAGAGAGAGAGAGTGCATATGTGTGCATGTGTATGGGGGGGAGACAGAAAGAGAAGGAGAGAGAAAATCCCAAGCAGGCACTTTATGGTCAGCCCAGAGCCCGACATGGGCTCCATCTCATGTACCATGAGATAAGGACCTGAGCCAAAATCAAGAGTAGATGTTTAACTTACTGAGCCATCCAGGAGCTCCCAAAATATCCCATTTTTAAAATGCACCTTAATCTATAAAAGCTTGAACATGTTAGTTGTTTCTATGCTTATGTTTTTTAAAATCTTTCAGGGAATATCCTTCTACATGCATCCTTTCATAAGTTAGCAAGCAATATATTTACGTATGTGTACATATTTAAGTTGTACTTCCTATGTGTAGATATAATTCATATATTATATAAATGTACTTTTATAAAATATATAAATTTATAAGTTATATATTGATAAATTATTATTATTATTATGGGGTCAAAGGTTTGGTGTATTTTAATTTTAAATATATTGCTAAATATCATTTCCCAGAGACTGGCCAATGTATACTCCCATTATTCATATACTGAGACATATCTGATTTTCTTCTTATCTTCTAGAACACCATTTTCTTCTTCAGTGCCTACATTAACTCCAAAATGAAGTACTACTAATTCATTAAAATGGCTTTTTGTATCCTTTTAGGCTCTTTAACACCCTGGTTCCTTCCCTTGGGTAAACCACCATTCTAACCACTTATGGTCTATTACAGCAAGACAGGTAGAGTGTATTTTCTTATCTACATCCTGTGCTTATAATTCTGCAATGATTTTCTGTTTAACTTAACTCAAAATCCAAAACAGTTACCACGGTCTCTGCCTAATTCTCTAAAATCATCTGTCATTCACTCCCTCATTCACTACAATAAAGTCACACTGAAATTCTGTCAGTCCTTGGGACATTCTCTTTTTTAACAGTTCTATAATTTATTTTTTAATGGCTCAATAATTTAATCCATGTTTTTATTTTCTCTAGAATATCTTACTCCTTATACTTCAATATACAGATCCCTTGATGTCCTTCACATTACTGTTAAGTATGTCTTTTTTTTTTTCAAGCAGACTTTGACTGAATCCCTATCCTAGTTTAGGTTTTTTTCCATAATAGGACTTGAATCAAGAACTTCAATGTATGTAGTTTATATAGCTATTATATAATCAAGAGAAGACATTGAATAAACAAGGGGATGAATCAATCTGTAAGTCTGGAGAAAAGTTTGTCCTAGAGATAAAAATAATCCATAAATAGGGGTATGTAAAGAATTTAAAGTGGTGGAAGTTGAACAATATGGGAGTGAATGAAAATAGGAAAAAGTTCTCAGTACTAAGACATAGAGCGGAACAGCACTTAGAGTTTGGTCCTGGGGGAGCAGTCCTTGAAGATTAGAAGAAAAGAAGTTAATTTGATGCCCTGAATGCCCAGTAAAGAAAGTTTATTAGGAAGTCATATCCATTTGATTTAGTAACATGAAAATAATGACTACCTTGAAAGTAGAAGACATAATAAAACCAGTCATAGAGAAAACCTGACTAGGTCATGTTCAAACTAGAAGGGAGGTGAGCAGAATTGGAGGCATCTAGTGTAGAAGAGTGTGTCAAGGAGTTTCACAGTAGAGAAATGAAGAGGCAGCTGGGGCAAGGAGTGGGATCTAGAAATGTTTTAGTTTTTGTTTCTAAGGTTGGGTTAAAAAAAAAAGAGTGGTTGAATGTTGAAGGGATTGGTCCAGTAGAGAGTGAAAAGTTGAGGAAGCAGGATATGAAAGTTGGACCTGCTGGAGTAATTGCTTTAGGAGCAAGTAGGTTGATAGCTAATGAGCTAGTTGAGTGTTTCACACCACATAATTCCATAGTAAGAGGCAACTCAGAGTGTATGCACATGGATCCAGATGGATAATTAGGTGTGGTCATGGCAGCTTTTAAAATTTGTCTTCTTACTTATCTATTCTGTCAGTGGATTAGGAAGCAAAGACATCAACTCATAGTAAAAATGAATTCAATTGTTTTGGAGGTTTGAGGGGATTTAGAAGATCAAATGAATATCTAAAAGAGAAGGAGAGTGATGGAACATGGAATGCTATAAGATGAAGAAAAATATTTAGGGTCTACTTAATGTTATTGATCTTTGATTTAACTGGAAACTGTATCTATGTTTTCTTCTTTTTTTTTCTCCAGATACCTTTAGTCACTACCAAAGAAAGCAGAAGAACTGTTTTATCCAAGTCCCCTCACCCCATGAGGACAATGAAATTAAAGAGAACAAAGTGCAAAATGAAAATGATAAACAAAGGAATTTAAGCTGTGTGAAGGCAGAAGTAAGTGAAGCAATGAAGCTAATGACAGACTAAAAAATGGCAAGCAAAAATGGATTGTGAATCTTGATGTCCTTATGGTGTGTGACACTTGAAAAAGTCAGGAGACTAGATGAAATAATCCAGGATAAGAATTTCTAGGGGTTTGAATCTATTCTTGAAATTGAGACTTGGGGGGTCTTGCAAGTACTGGTATCCAACACCATCCATGGTATGATCAGAGAAGTAAGTAGTCAGGATATGTGGGTTTGTGTATTTTTACTATTGGAATATTAACCACAATAGAATGGGAAAAAGTCTCATTTCTCCAGTGTTAGGAGAAAGTACACACACACACACACACACACACACACACACTCATGCACACACACTTGAGTTCCTTAAAATCCTCATCGATGGTAGGGGCTTAACTTTAAAAAAAGTTCATTGAATGAATAAATGAAGGAATTCATATACCATTATAAGCATTAGTGCTGATTAATATTAACTTATATCATATTTGTTTCTCACCTAATAACAAACTTTTAACTACAGAATATGTAATTTCTATTAAAGTCTCCATGTTTTATAGCCAAAGACCATGAGGAATACATAAATACCCAATATAGAGAGCCATGGTGTGTCTCCAAAAGAGGATGTTAGCAAAAACCTTGTGCAGGACTTGAGTGTTCATGAGGTGATTTGGGAGAAGGTGTGAAGAAGTAGAACTTTGCTCTAGATTGGAAGCTGTTAAAAAAAGTAGGAACAACTCTGTAATTGAGTATCCTAATGAATCTTATCTATAGTGTGAGAGACCCAAGACAGAATAAAACCATTGCTGGTAAAGAATTAGTAGTCATTTATCTTGACCAAGAATTGTTTTTTGCAACTCGTTTCTGTGTGTACCTACAAAAACTAAAGAAGTAGACTTGCTTTGTCTTATTTAATCATAATCTCAAAGTAACTTTGACGGTATTCTGCAAGACTGTTTATGTCTAATGAGACAATAACATGGCTTAGCTATAAATGTAGGGCCAGTTTCTTGAAGCCAGGAGCTATTCTTTTTTTCCTCTTTCCCAGAAGTAACTAATAATATTCCATCAGTAAGATTTCTGTTAATATTTTAATCTTAACAAATAAGTTATGTAAGGTAGGTAACATATTGATAGAAGTCTACTAAAGACCACTTTGATTGATACTAAAAGACCACTTTGTAAAATCATTTATTTAAAAAATGGTAAGATTTCAATGGGTGGAAACCTATAGGCAGAACAATAGTAAATATATAAATCTTGGACATGGTTAAGTATTTGTGATTGTCAATCTTTACTACTCCTTAAGTCTGTTTTTCAGACATTTCTTTTTAAAAATAATATTTTTTAGTGTTTATTTACCTTTGAGAGCGAGAGATACAGAAAGACAGAGTGCAAGTGGAGGAGGGGCAGACAGAGAGGGGGACACAGAATCCGAAGCAGGCTCCAAACTCTGAGCTGTCAGCACAGAGCCTGACACAGGGCTCAAACTCACGAACCACGAGATCATGACCTGAGCTGAAGTTGGACGCTTAACCAATAGAGCTACCCAAGTGCCCCTCTTTTTCAGATGGCTTTCAAAACCTGCCCATTGCCTCAACTTTATCTATTTATTATCTTAATTAGGGATGATCTACCACATGTTTTTAATGGAAACAATGCATATTTTATTACTGGTTTGCCCCTAGTTTTCCTTTCCTAGTTTGCTCTTTCCTAATTGCAGCTTTGCATCTTGGGTCAGTCAATTTGCAATTTTGTTTTTATTGTACTATTTTGGGGAGGAGGAAGAGACATGCATTATAAGAATGTTATTCATTTTACCTGTTGAACATTTAAAAATCAGAGTTCATGCTTCGGACTCTGTATCTCCCTCTCTTTCTGCCCCTCCCCTGCTCACTCTCTGTCTCTCTCTCTCAAAAAAAAAAAAAAAAAAAAAGACATAAAAATGTTTTTTTAAAAATAAATAAAAATAAAAATCAGGGTTCAAAGTTAATTTTAAAAGTGTGTGATTCATAATCATATGTCTCATTGAAGTAAGGTTAACAGATTTTCCTCTTATCTGTACGTGTGGATATTTATATACATGTATATATACAGGGTATGTGTGCAAGTACATTTTTTTATTGTGGCGTACTTCACTAGTCCAATTAAAATATGTGCCTGTTGAATCAGATCAATTTTCTGCCCATCACTCAATCTTGACTTAAAGTAAAATTAACCCACAGCAACTCAATCAATTTATATAGGAAGACTTCTTTTGAATATTGATTTATTCTACCAATTCACATAGTTCTACCAAACTGAATCAGGTCTTATTTAGAACTCTAAAAATATAAGTTATCACACTAATGACCTTTTTCTAATATCTCACAACTGGTTAACCCTCAGCTGAGGAAATTTTTAAGAGTGGTATACACTTATTTGCACTTTTGGAGACAGAAACTTATTTTATAGAATATTCATTTAAAATGGCTTTAAAATTATCATTATCTTCTTGTATAGAGTGACTAACACTCTCTCGGGTGTAAAGGTGTTCATTCACACAGTTATAACCCCTTTCCTTTCATCATATTTTCTCATTCTGATCCTCAACTATAACTTTACTATAGTCCCCGTTAGTCAGTTTTAGTGGTTTTCATGATCCTATGTACGCAAAATGATACATAAAGTTAATACATGGTTTTAGAGAAATGAGTGCCTATCTCTTATCTAGGGATTACAATTTACTCTATAATATTAAATAAGATGTCTCAAATTTCCCCCATTGGGGAAGAAGGTTTATGCTGAGAAGTAGAGATCACAAACCAGAAGTATAAATCAATAAATAAATTCATACTTGTTGTGGAATACCTATGTCAGAATTAGTTTGCTTTCATTATGCCCTTTTCGGATTTCCTCCTCCTCCCCATCAGCTACTACCTCTAAACAAGTAGTGGTTCTTAGCTTGCTATCACTAAGTACTTAAAGCAACGCATGGAAAAAAAATTATAGCAAGGCAGTAACTAAAATTGATGTAAAATTGTCTTCTCCTAACACGGACTGTACATAATTGGCATAATAACTTCTATAATGGGAAGATGCGTAATCTATTGGTGGGATGAGAGAACAAACAAATAGACAAACAGAAAGGAAAAGAGGAGAGAAGATAAAGAAACTAAAATGAAAGGAAGGAGTAAAAGAAAAGAGGGAGGGAGGGAGATATTCTTGTGCATTAACATGAGAAAATTCACATACTTACCATTCTTCCAAGTCAAAAATTATTATCTTTATTAATATTTCAATGACAGATGCTATATGAGAAGTAGCAGAGAAATCAGCATTTGACACATGTCTCATTAAGAGAATATCAGTGAATATAAAGTCAAAACATGCTATTATCCAAGGAAAATGATAGATTCTCATGTTTTGTAGTTGTTGTAGAATTGTCAACACTACAGAGAGTGTGTTGATGTTTAATTTTTATTTGGAACTATGTTGTGCTGATATTGCTAAATCATCCATAGAGAAGTAATAAATTTGTTTTCATATATCTATACTTTATATAAATTATATATTTATGCATATTTATGAAGAATAAATTAAAAACTTATTTTAAAGAGGTGACTAAAAGTAAAAATTACTTTCATATAATTTTAATTCTCATGCACGCTTACTCTAGGATAAATATATGAAAAATTAAGATACAGAAAAAACCATTAACATTTTGAATGTTTAAAATTATTTTGTATAAAGTGGAGATCTAATTTAGATTTTAAAAAATAACTAATCCTGTAGTCATTATTTTATGTGTTTTTTGATAGATTTATGTTTCATAATATTAATTTTAATTATTAGATCCCAGCCTGTTAGTATATTTTTTTAATTTTTGCAACAGAATCATACTATTATAAGAAATGAAACTGCGTAATACTCATTATTATCTGTATAGGAAAAGTTCCTTTTGCAAGCTTCTTTTTTCCCCAAATTTTCAGTTGTTTTCACATGTTCAACAATATTTGGGCCTGGCTTGCATCGTCTAAAAATTTAGTTTGAGAGTATTTGTTTTGCTTTAATATTTGCTGTCTCTCCATTTTTTTTTTTTGCAAAACTAAAATTTTCAGTCTATTTTCTTCATATAGATGTTATATTTCTGTTTTATAATTGTCTCTGCATCTTATGCTTTTACTGTTTTAGGTTGTGATCTAAATTGGATACTTTACCATTATTAAATTTTTCTAAATGGTAATTACATGAAAGACTATCACTACATTTTAATATGCAATATATAACACTTCACAAAGTGTTATTATTGATATAAAAAACTTTTATGGGTCATCTGTAGTTTTTCAATAACTGCCTTTCCAAAACATCCTTTTCAGCACAAGGAAAATGATGTATTTTTAAACAATTGTTATAAACTCAGATATTTTTCATGCTTATGATTCAATATTCATAGAAATATTTGATTTTTATCAGAGAATATTATCCCTTTTTTCAGATTTTCAAATTAGCCTATTTTTAAATTATATACATATTTCGTGTTTTACAATGTTTTTCATGTTTGTTCTCACTTGTTTCTGTTCTCTTATATAATTTCTAGAATACATGACTTTTCCCTTTATCATTTAAATATGATTATACAACTATTCTTATAATTAAAGGACTTGAGTTTTATATTTATTTTGTATTATCCTCTCTGTTTTATTAATTAAAAACATTTTTTTATATTCAGAGATAAATGCTAACTAATTAACCTTCTTACTTTTGAATGAAAATATTGTAGGTTGCAGTTTTTTCATTGAGGAACATCTCCATATTCCAGTTTTATATATGCTTCAAATCCTGACCATTTTATTTAATTTCTTACTTGAACTAATACATTTTAAGATTTTTAAAAATGTATTATATTTGATTATTAATTTTATTTGTACTATTTATTTCTAAATATACTGTATTGAACTTAATACTACAAGTACAGTTTATGATTTTAGAGTCACTGAACATTTCTCTGTGTATCATGATCACTATGTGTATTTATTATTATTATCATTTGCCAAATTTTCTCGGAGATCTGAAAGATTTGTTCTCCATTCGTAGAATATAAAATTAGTTCTATCAGTAGTTTAAATTTCTTGCTAACAGTTAATGAGTGTGTGTGTTTGTGTGTGTGTTTAATCTCTAGATTATAAGTGCTTTTCCCAATACCACACAAAAAGCCAGCACTAAAAAACCTTTAATGCAAGGGCTAGATTTCTGAACCCTTATATCTGGCACAAGGCAAAGTTGAGTTTTATTGTTGAGACCTTTGTTGTAGAAGTGTCACTTACTTACGTTTACTGATTATTATTTTATGAAAATTCTTCCTCTGTGAAAATGATGCTTTAAAGCCTTAGAAATTTCTTATATTGGAGTTGGAGAACAATGCAAAAGGAAAACAGAAGATACAGGTCCTAAATACCTTACTCTTCAACTTATGGTTCTTCAACTACAAATCATATGGGATAGTGTACATTTAAGTGTTCTGAAAGTAAAGGCCCTTGACCTTCAGTATATATTGTCTTATTGAAATATAAGATTAATGATACTGAGATGACTCTATCACTGCCAAAGTAGCGATATATTCAGATCGTCAAAAACATGTTTGAATTTAAGATAAAATTTCTCTTCTCAAATTTTCCCAGTTTAATTTTAAAACGAGTAACTAAAATTGACTTGCACTCAGTGAAAGAAACAAACTATAATTAATTGAAGCATTTAAAGAGTTCTTAATCCTCTAATTACTGAATATAAGCAGCATGTCTTAAGAATTTAAATATAAGATGCAAGATAAAATCTCACATATGGCTGTTTTCTTTTCCCATATGGTACCATGAACTGTAGTCCAAAGTGAAATACGTTGTGAGTAGGGAAATTGACAAATGACATTTTCCTCCATTAGTTCTGCATTCCTCATTTCACTCTGGAGTCCCATTCCCATACGAGGCTTGTCGCAATCTGTACCTGTCACCTCAAGTGAATGAACAACTTGTTACAGACATCAGGATTTCAACATGTGGGAGGATTTGGCAACAACTCCTTGATTGGCACTTCAGACATCCCGCATCAGCTACATAGTGGTTTCTGACTTGCGAAAGAGTTGAGGCATTCTAAGATGGGGTACTTTAACTATTTCTGGGCTGATTTTCTTTATCTTGAAAAAAAATTGAGAAATGTACTATATACTATATTGATTTTATACTTTCTATAAATTCACCTCTCAAGCATTTGATGACTCTGAAAGCAGCAATATAAACCAACTAATCAAATCAATAAAGTAAGTAAAGATACAACATTATAAACAAAAATTTCTAATTTGCATATATTATTATTCATTCACAGTAAAGAAACATTAAAAGCAGATACATGTCAAGGGTTAAAGCATATAATACATTTAAGATAAATGTATTACACAACTAATAATTTCAACATGGTATGGGTGGAAGAGGTAATGTGTTTTATTTATCAGTAACAGTAACATATTGGAGAACATCTAAACTATATATTTCTTAAGATCAACTAAATAGAACAGAAAAATTTACTTTAAAAACAAATTAGATAGACTGCAAATAGGACACTTCTCACATATAGATAAATAACAATAAAATCTTTATTTTCTAAAGTGTCATTTGGGGCACCTGGGGGGCTCAGTCAGTTGAGCATCTGACTTTGGCTCAGGTCATGATCTCACGGTTTATGAGTTTGAGCCCCATGTCGGGCTCTGTGCTGCCAGCTCAGAGACTGGAGCCTGCTTTGGATTCTGTGTCTCCCTCTCTCTCTGTCCCTCCCCTGCTCATGCTCTGTTTCTCTCTGTCTCAATTATAAATAAAACATTAAAAAATAAAAAAAAATAAAGTGTCATTCAAGTATTAGTATCATTTAAAAGACACTCAGTGTCAGGATATTGCTAACATGGAAAGAAGTGAAAAAGAAGGAGACAGAAAGAAATTTTAGCCTTTTTTTTGTAACACCAAAGCTGATTTAGAAAGGATGAGATAGTGTATATAGACTTTGCAATTTTCATTTTGAATATAATTTAACATAAGCAACATTTTGTCCTTTCTTACTGTCTAGTACCTTTAAATTTGACCCTCAGGAAAATGTCAGCAGGGACCAACAGAAGGTGACTTCTAGTCAGTTGATTCTATTAAAGACCTATTAAAGATCAGATATTAATTAATATAATAAAATTAATATTGAAACTTGATATAAGAAAAAGTCTTCCCTCTTACACCCTCTACCCTTCACTCTCCTTCACCCCATGTAACGTAAAGAACTGGCTTTCACAAGCTATGCCTTTCATCTTATAGACGAACTTGTTTTGAAGTTCATTTTTCAAAACATTAATATGAATGTTTTCTTGTCTTATGCTTTGAGATTTGTCTCCTTAGATTTATATATAAAAATCTATTTTCTTAAATACACTTAGGAAGCCACTGTTCGTAACAATAAATTTATACTCATAATACTAACCCATTACTGTTTTGATATTTATATCAGGTTATTTCACAGAATAACATTTGTAGGTAAATAAATATTTCCATAGGCTAATTTGCATTAGCATTAGAAATGGAAGGTGGTTACTCTTTTCGTAATAAAACTGGTGTTTATAGGTCAGGGTGGAGGCATTTCTAAATAATTTCAAAACAAGATGCATGCTGAGAGGCCTCGCATATTTAATAACATAATTATTTAAAGGATTATGGAAGAGGAACAAAAAGATTTAGCAGATGCTTACCACTTTTGTGCTATTTCAAACTTGTTAAATTGAAAAAAAAATGAGAAAGTGTTCTGAAATGAGCCTGTATCACAAACATAACACAAACTATTTGTTTTCCTTTTTAATCCTCTAAGGAATTTTTTTTCTCTCATTTTTTGACATTATTTCTTATGCCAACATAGCATTCTATGTTCAAATGGTTAAAAGTTTGTGGTGGTATTTTTTGAATTAAAGAATTAAGTGTAATATCACAGATGAGCATTTTAAAGGACTGTGTTAGACTCAGGAAAGTCCTGAAACAACTGAGGTTCCATCTTCTATTGTGACTGATCACAATAGTGCCATCCTCACTTAATGAATAGGGACATTCAGGGAGTCCTGACAATAGCGTCTAGAATTCATGTTTGCAGAGAAGTTTGCTACATACAAGAAGGAATAGGTAACTGGGCAAGTGGTGGATGATGGCAGCTGAAGAGAAGGGAAAGCGCTGGCAGCCTTAAGTACATGAGCTGATTTTAGTGACAAACAACTAAAGGATTTCCTTTTGGAACTTGAAAGATGCCAAAATAGCCTATACACATCAACAAAAAGCACAGTACAGTATTTTCTTCCTTTAAGATAGTGAAATAAAATAAAAATGAACTGAATATTTCAATCTTCTAGACCCTTAATGTATTTTCATTTGGAAACACTTCAGTTATAGCATAAAAGCAGGAATGAAGGGTAAAAATGGAAGGCACTAAAACATGTTCTTTACTGTCCATATTCACATCATTCTGATCTGGGGCTTAGGCTCTTTTCTTTGTATATATTTGGAATAAGATCTTACTTAAATGCTAATAATGCTAATAGCTGACCTAGTTAATAAATAGCTTTAAAAAATAATGAGAAAATTGTTGGCCCATAGTTTCAAAATAAAAGAAAAAGAGAGAGAGCAAGCGAGAGAAAGGCAAGGGAGGAGGGAACAAGGATAATTTAGCTTTTGAAGGCAAAAGAGACAAATCTCACATGTATTTTTGGTACATTATATTTGAGACAAGAAGTGTGAATGTAAACAAGATAGGAAAAGTATAAAACTGAAATGTTAGATACACAATGAGAACAATGAAAGAATTAGCCTTCTATTGGTTTTCTATTGGCTTTACAAAATGTTTGAATATATATTTTTCCCAATTGCATATATACATTTGCTAATTTTATAATTATAAGGGAGACAACATGGTGTACATATGTATTATATAATCAAATATGAAGATATTTATAGATCATATAAGGATATAAAATATAAAAGCAATATTCATATATATTCACATATTTATAAAATTATATGTATTTATTATAAAAAATTAGGAAAATTCATCTGTTTTTTGGGTTCAAACCTATTTCTTTAGAGAGTTATGGCAAATAGTGTAACAAATGTGCCTCCTTTTATTTCTATCAATGTTATGATCAGGCAGACATTTGGGTCATTTCTTCTGTGATGAGGTAGAAACAAATGAAGTTCAAAGTATGCTTCAAGTGAAATATAATTGGTAAGATTTCCAGTCTCATTAAAACTTCTTAGGACAAGGAAATATAGTATACAAAAGATGGGATTTGAAATCAATCTTGCAATTGCTAGTACTATAACTTCAGAAACATAACATGGCATTTCTATGACTGATTTTTCAATCTGTAAAATTATAATATTTTTCACTCTGTCAGGTCATAAGCAATACATGTAGCAAAATGTGTAATTATTTTAGAATTAGAAGATGTTCCATCAAACTTAATGAATAGAAGTTACCCAAATGAAGAAAACTGTAAACTATTTGCTTCCAGGAAGATGGAACAGAAAGCTGATTAATATTTCTAGAGTGTCCTATGCAAGACAAAGAATTGGGGATGTGACTGCTCAAGTAGGCATTATTAAGGATCTTTTATGCCTTGCTAAAAGCTCAAAATTCTTTGGTGGGTGATTGTAGACATTGGATATTTATATGGATAGGGCAACATCGGTAGATTTGTATCTTAAATCATTAATGAAAAAAGAAACAAAATTATTAGTAAACTGTTATAATAATCAAGTTGGGATCTGATAAGAATCTGATTCAAGAAAGTACTAGCAGAGATTATAGTGATAAATACACTGACGAAAATTCTCAAAACACAAATTTAGAAGGACTTTGAGGTTTTAAATATAGGGAATAAAAATCAAGAAATGAAGACCAAAGATTTCATACTTGTTTGGATTTGGCAAGGTGTGGAGCTCATCTTTCAAGACTTTCAGATAAATAAATAAATAAATACTATTTTTTATTTATAAAATATATTTATAATACTATATATTATATATATAATATATATTATATATATATAATACTATATAATACTATATATTATAAAATATATTTATAATACTATTTTTATAAATAATAGTATTAATAAATTAATAAATTATAATCAAGACATGAAATGATATTGAAAAAACTATGATCCTATTGTTAACATTATTAAAATTTTTACAGATTGGTGCTTAAATTACAACTCCTAGTCAGTGCTTAGACCATATTAAACACATACAAAATGAGTGAACCCATGAATGGGAGATATATCAGTGTTAGTAATTCTTCCTTCAACATGGCTCTGTCTAGCATATGCCCTTTTTCTTTTGACCCCTCTAAACATTTGCAACCTGGCTAGTATGAAAAGTGTACCATTCAGTATCAGGAAAATGAATTACAAGTTTACTGACTTGCTCAGTTACCAACATAGTATAAGAACTGGGATTTAAGTCAAGCTGTCTGGCTCAGAAGACTAGGCTTTATTGCATCTTTAAGTATGATGATTAATTTGCATTTATTCAACACAAAGAAACAAAGAAAATATCCTTAAATTACAAATAACCAGGATTAGTGGTTATTTGACTTAAAAACAAAATAGATCATAAGTATATAAATAAAATAATTTAAACTCTCTATACAGAATGAATTACTGCATTCAAAGTGATATGGTTCTTCTTGCTCTAATGTACTGTATTAAGTGGGTACTCAACACAAAAATAAAAACTAGGTACTTAAAATAAGATTCTTTAATAAATACACTAATTTGTCACCAAGCATTTTCCAGTTTTTGTTTTAGTTTGTTTTGTTTTGTTTTGTTTTGTTTTATCTGCTACCTAGTTTGGAATGGTTAAGGACATTGAGTGATTTGTTTCAATCACACTGTCAATACCTCTCACCTCATCAGAACAAAGGCAGGATCTTAGACTGAAAGACATATGCCTAGAATTTAATCAGGTACTTAATTTGTTCAATAAACATTGATAAAATGTCCTAGGCACTGTGCTGTGTCCTTCCTCTTAAACAATTCACCTCCTGAGGCAAAGGAACACATATAAAGCAACAACGGTAATGCCAAGTAAAAAACTACTATCAGAGTATTTTAAAATTTGCATTGCAAGTGGCAACCTTAGTGGCATAGGAAAGTAGTGAAGACTTCATGGAGAGAACTACCTTTGGGCTGTGTTTTAATGAATGTAAATCACTTTGTATCCACTTCCTCCCTCCCCCAAAAAAAGATAGAAAGAGCAATTCAGGCAGGAGGAATAGCATGTGTGCAGGCACAGAACAACTTGAGGTAGGAGGAACTTTTCAGAGACTACTGAAATTGATTGAGCGAAAACATGAGAGCAAAACAAACAAACAAAAAAAACCTCAGGGAAAACATAATGGTAAATAATACTACTTTGCACATACAATCCAGGCAAAATATCATGCTTTCATAATATACCATATGAAATTTTGATTTAATGCAAAGGAAAATAAGAGATGATATATGATAAATGACTTTTTTCCTAGCATTATAAGGAGTCCATCCTGATTTTCATTAAAAGAGATCTAATGAGCTAATAGTAAAACTTGATTAAATTTTGAAGTAACCATTCTTGATTCTTTATTGTATATTCATCTGTCAACTATTTCATTCTTTAAAGATTTTCCTAATAAATTGGGAATACATGCCAGGAAGATATGAATTTTTATCTTTTCCTAGCTCGTATTCAAAGATATGGCTCTCTTGCTAACATGGTTGAGTAACTCTGTTGAAATCAATTAGTAACTTGAGACTTTGAATCTGAGTTTGCATGGCAACCAAAAGGTCATGAAAACCCCCAATACAATTAAAATAATAATGTATGTCATATCAGCTAAGTTCAATAATAGTATGAGAACTCAGAGCCTGGAACCTGCTTCAGATTCTGTGTGTCTGTCTCTTCTCCTCCCTGCTTGCACTCTGCCTCTCTCTCTCAAAAATAAACAAACATTAAACATTTTTTTTAAAATCTAAATATTATTTGACTTGACAATGTATAAGTTTCATAATAACCATACAGGATGTATGGGATTCCTATGGTATTTTAACAAGTGCTAGTGCTACAGTATTTTGCCATGACTTAAAATAGAAAAATTTATTATCTTACAACTGTGGAGGTCAGAAGTCCAAAACAGGTCCCATTGGCTAAAATCAAGGTACTGACAAGGCTGTACTCCGTTGGAGGATCTAAGGGAGAATCTATTTCCTTGCCTTATCCACCTTTTAGAGGCTGCCCGTATTCCTTGACTTGTGACCCTGTTAATCTTCAAAGCCAATAGTCTGTCAATTCTTGTTCATTTCTGTCCTTTTCTGCTACACTCCTCCACTATTAAGAATCTTTTGATTACATGGGACACACCTGACTAATCTGCTTATTTTAAGGTTTGCTGATTAACAACCTAATTTCATCTGAATCTTTAATTCCACCTTGACATGTAAGGTCATATTCACAGTTACCAGGATGAGGGCAAGGAATTGGGAGGGGGGTGGAGTATTATTCTGTGAACTACACAGAATAAAAATATTAAAAAGTAATTTAGAATAAATAACTTTACAACTGTAAGCTATGAGGAGTAAGAAAAAAAAGCATCTTTATAGTAAAGTGCTTATGTGTTGCTTACTCCAATATTTTGATGGCTACATTAGGCTGCTTCAACTTTCTCTACCCTTGGGATCAGTTGTTACATTTAATTTAATTTTCCAATTAAGAAAAATTAAATTAATTACTTGCAGTTTGCCCTTGAGAATACATTCTTCAGTTTTAATGGCACATAGTTATTATGCCTCAGGAAAGGAAGGTTTACAAAATGTTTATTAACAGTCACAATTGCCAATATTCTTCCACATTCATCTCTGAAGTATATAATTTAAAAATTTATGGAATATCTTCTAATAAGACACACAATTGGAGGAAGTGGAGAGAGGAGGAAAGAGAAGGGAAAAGAGGAAAGACCTTTTTTATCTAAAGTTAGGAATTGCATATTTCCCCCTCTGAGTCACTGGTTAAAAAAGAAGGAAAGGTAAAAAAAAGATTTTAAAAATGAAGGAAGGGTATTAATATTATGCTGTCTCAGTAATCTATTATTTTCAACCTAATTTTCAGATACAGGGAATGTGATCCTTTAAGTGGTCAAAATTCTTGCATTCAAAAGCTGCAAATGCCTGTGTGGCTTTTTATTCTTTAGCGACTATCCTCCGCACCCCACTCCCTCACTTTTTAATTCCCTTTTATTATCAGTTTGTTTTGCCATCTTTTTTATATGTACTATGAGGGCCTTGAGGCCTTGGTTACTAGGATGTATTGAATGTTCTTCTTATATTAATTCTCCTTGAATCAATGTATCACCCAAGGTGCTACTCTTTCTTACCCCTTTTTTTAGACAGGACAGGTTTTCCTCTCTGCTGCTGCCTGCCACTCTCCCTGTCATGTTGCTTTCACCACACCTGTTACCAGTTCTGATCATTACTCTGCCACTGCTGTTCCAGCCTTGGCAGGTTGTAAGCGCTCCTGCCTGATGGCTAAAATCATCTCCCTTCCTTCTTGTTCTGTATTGCTTTTTCTTTTTTCATCCTATATCTATTCCATATCGGTCCACTAAATACCTGGTCAGGATTGACTAATGTGATCGTGCTTACATTTGTTGACTAAATATTCTACTCATAATATTTAAATCTTATTCTGCTCATAAATGCTATTCATTTATTTATTCATCTAGTCACTAAATATTAATGGAATGCTTACACTTTAATATAAACAGCAGTATTATTGTTATTATTAATTTAAGGGCAATAAGAATAAACAATACATGATTGCTAACCCCAAAGAATTTATAATTTAGTTGTAGAGATGACAAACACACAAAAAAACCTACAATTTTAAAATCATAGGTAATGAATATTAGAATAATAAAAAATATTATCAAACAGCAAAACCAATGATCATTTTATGTTAAAGTATTAAGGACTAAGTCACTGAGATAATTCCAATCTGCCCCTAAGTTACCAATATCTTCATTGTTAAAAATGAAAAGTTCTATATCTTGGACAGATAATATACAGTAAGTAGTAGGGGCCCTTAATTCTTAAATGACCATTTGGTATAAAAAATAAAATCTAGATTCAAAGGATTTCAGTTTGATTTTTTGCTCCATATCCCTTTTATTTATTGTGAGCCTTATTTGTGCTGTAGTCCAAATATCCTGGAAATCGTCCCCATCTACATAACCAGGAACACCTCAATGTGCCAGACAAGTTGGTTTACCAGTTTCCTATACAAGGTGTTGGAAGTCTCATTTGTACACAATGAAATGGATTTCTTTCCAATCACCATTTTAGGAAAGCATCATGAGATGTCAGACAGATATGTGCTTAAATATAAGGAATCTTTATGACTAAGTATTGCTCTTTTAACTTCATAACCTGTGCTTTTTGCATGTAAAATTTTAGATACTTATCATAGAAAACCTCAATTAAAAAAAAAATCCACATGTACGCAAAAATGTAGTATGACATCTCTATGCAAGTCAGGTACTATTCTTTTCCAAACAATAACAAAATGGAGTCTGACTCAATGAACTAAAAGAGCATTGAGATTTCCATCAATTAAAGTAATTGTATTTTACCTTTCTGTAGCAAGGTACATATTAAAGGAATATTGTTGGAGCGTCTGGTTGGCTCAGTAAGTTGGGTGTCCAACTTCGGCTCAGGTCATGATCTCCTGGTTCATGAGTTCAAGACACCCCCACCCCCCCAGGTCAAGGACCTAGTTTGGTCCTTCCTTCCTGTGAAAGCAGCTTTCTGCTATAGTACTCAATTGGGGCCATTTTCACCCTGAATGCCTAATCTTGTTTATTTCATATACCTATGTACTGGGGGGCCTTTGTCCCTCCCTCTCTATACTGGGGCTTCTCCCCTGCCTTCTCTATACTTATTTACTTATTTACCTAATCTTGTTTACCTAAACTTGGGTGTGAGCATCCCATGGCTTTGTACTTCTTTATGCCTTTTTAACCCATTGGTGTAAGCCTGGGGAAATCCTAAGCTTATTCCCCACAATAAACATAAAAAAAAATTAAAGGAATATCATTGACTTTCTTCTGTACCTACATACTTTTTTTCATAACATATTTCTAAGGTACTGACTGTTTATAACAAAAACACTCATGAAAGGAGTAGAAGTTTAAATGAAAACTGCAGGCAACAAACATATTTGGACAAGTAATGCCTAGGAAAGCACTGCCCTATCAGATTTACTGTGTTAAATAAATTTCTGCACTAAGGTCCATAACTATGATGATAAAAATCTAGACTTCTAAAGCATTATAAAGTGAATGAGAGCAAAATTAAGAAGAAATTATTGTACTTCCATAAACCAAATATTAATAGTAGGATAACTGCCATTTTAGCTATATCATATAAATTTTGTTTCTTAAAAATCTCATGGAAAATCATCTTTACTAAAACTAACAAAATTGCTAACAGTTGAAAAAAAAAACTAAACATATGTTAATCTATGCCTTTCCAAAATATCTCTTTATAATGATACATAATTCATTGTTTTCATTTTTACTTAGATAGTAATATTCCCTAGAACATTCCAGTATTATAAAATACTGAGAAGCCATCATAGAGCATAGAAAATAAAATTTTTGGATTATTTATAAGGTTAAAAATTTCAAGGTAGGAAGACAACATTCTCCACAAAAAATCACCATTTTGGAATAATAATGAAAGCAGTATTATTTATAGTTGATTTTATTTTTATATTTGATTAAAAAATAATATTTATTTATTTTTATTTATTTATTTATTTATTTATTTATTTTAAGAGACAGAGCACAAGCAGGGAAGGAGCAGAGAGAGAGAGGGAGACACAGAATCTGAAGCAGGTTCTAGGCTCTGAGCTGTCAGCACAGAGCCCAATGCAGGGCTCGGATTTACAAGCTGTGAGATCATGACCTGACCCAAAGTTGGAAATTTAACAGACTGAGCCACCCAGGTGCCCCTAAATCTGTTTTTAAGTTAAATTGAATAATATAAATGAAGATCAATTCATTTAATTTATCTCATCTGAATATTAATATTATCCATTAAGTGTTAGGTCAGAAAATGTGTCTCAATAGCTTCTCTGCTTCCTTTCTAAAAATCAACCTCTGTTGAGTTACTTTTTGAAGGAGTGATAAGGAGCTAATTGATTCATTGGTGTACTGGACCAGTTGGCTGCCTATGTGCTGCTATAGCCTAGATTTTGAAGCTTGTGGCAAAAGTCCTTGATGTGTGACCTACTATATAAAATTACTAGTTCAAATTGAAATGCCTAATTAGACTTTCTGGGGATAGTTGAACTGAGTCCTAAAAGAAAAATCTGAACAGAATCAGCTCTTTTCTCTGGTGGCACGCACTTTGCCCTTTAAGGGCAACAATTATGTTGCAAAGGCTAATGCATAGGAACAAAAAACAAACAAACAAACAAAAAAGCACTTGTTCACACACAGTTTTCCGAGAAGAGTGACTTCTGAGGGATTCTAAATATCACTTTTATGAATAAGAAAAATGTTTTCAGCATGCACATCTGTGACTGGATCTGTTGGTGTTTGTTCAGATGGCAATGGAAGGCACTTTCAAACAGAAGTGATTCTGTTAGGGTAGCACTCTGCCTTTGCACTTTAAATGGATGGCGAGTGGGAGGCAGAAGGCACGCTTGCTCTCCTCATATTATGTAAAGTGCCACATTAAGAAATAACCCACTCCTACAGAGAGGAGTGAGGACAAAGAAGTACTGGTTCATTACCTTGCTTTAACTTGACCCTCATTACACTCAAATAAATATTCATGAATCCCCCTCAACTACTGGGTCATAAGTAGGATAAGAAAGGTATCGGGGATAATAAATGACAGTGCTAAAACTTAAGGAAAAAAAATAAGTCCTGCTAATTTGTCACCTGTATTTGTTGATCAATATTAACACACACTTCTTACAAAAAAAATATAAAATAAAAGCAGTTATTGAAAACCTGAATTCATTATTTTTAATACAGTTTTTAAAAATAAGATACAAAGGTCAGTAGTAGCCATTAGGTTCCATTTTAACATACTGAATATTTAGCCGATAAACAACATATTGGAACGGCATTTCTTTGTTAATATAGAAAAGTAACTGTAAAGAGGTATCTTTGATCCCTTTAATAAATTCAACCTCACAACCCCTAAGTACATAAAACCATCACATTACTTCTCTGTATTATCAACAGCTTCTTATCAGTCAGTCACACATCAGAATGGAAATAATGTGGGGTTTTTTATTCCAGGTATATCTGATGCATTAGCAGTTTTTTACAAAAAGTAGGATAACTAAACATTTTAATCATAAATAAATTTATGATGTGACAAAATAAAACTTCCCATGCCAATGTGGGTGTGAATATAATTCATATTCATATATATGGATATATATATAATATATATCCATATATATATTAAATTTTGTTTGTGGAAAAAATACCTCTGAGATGTTGAAATTACTTCCTCTATAATATTTGAGATCTAAGCACAGGAACGTAATATAGATAAATAATTCATATTTATTTGTTTGGCTTTTATTTAAGATGGAATAATTCTATACTATTATTTTAACAATATATTTTAGTATTTCAATGAAATAAATGATATCTATTTAGAAAATCAACACCAAGAGATGCAATCCAAGTGTTTCTAAATTTTTGTTTCCACAAATGGATGTTTCTGGATCTAGCGGAGGAAAAGGTCAAGGGAGGAAAAGCTAAATGTTCAAGGAAAGGGACAAAAAGTGGCTGTCTATATAGCACTATTTATATCCTGCTATCTGTCTTTCCTTTTAGTTTCTCTCGGTTATAATGTGGACTTTTTGATTGGGAAGGCAGGAGAATCTAAAATAGAATTGCACTATTTTTCTTCCCATAAGCTTCAATTCCACAATTATTTTCCTAATGAGAGACTGACAGAATAAACTAATGAATAAATCAATAAAACGCTGAAGGAACTGAGTAGTCCAGGTAATTCTGCTCTCTTCAACTATGAATTATAAATACAATGTTCCAATAAAAATGGTTAATTTGATTCTTTCTATGATAATTTTACAGAGAGGACATTAAAATTTTATCATAAGAGTTTAAAAAGGGCATTTAAATAAATGAAAATAAATATCTTATCTGCCAGATGTTCCTCCTGACAGACAAAATGTGAGTTCTCATACTTTGAAGAGTAAGGCAAAATGAGGTCATAAGGATATGATTTTCCTATCCTTATGAATAAAGAAAATTTGAATACAATTTAGTAATTTTGAATATAATTTGGTGAATTTGGCTAAATAGAAAATATTCAGTTGCTTATTCAGGCATTCGTTAATTATTGCTACAAATTATTTATTGAGAAAGTAACTACTTATTAAAAGTGTGGGCTTCGGGGGCACCTGGGTGGCTCAGTTGGTTAAGCATCCAACTTTGGCTCAGGTCATGATCTCACGGTTGGTAGGTTCGAGCCTTGCATCAGGCTCTTGTTGACAGCTCAGAGCCTGGAATCTGCCTCAGAATCTGTCTCTCCCTCTCTCTCTGCCCCTTCCCTGCTCACACTCTGTCTCTCTCTCTCTCTCTCAAAATTAAATTAACATAAAAAATTTTTTTTAAAAAGTGTGGGCTTCAAAATCTTGGAACCCAGATTCTGTATTTTGATAGGATATATACCTTGAGCAAGCATTATAACCTTTTTAATTCTAGTTCTTCCTACATATTTTTTAAAAAGCTTTAGGATACTAGAAATTTTCTCATAAGTTTTGTGTGGATATAATGAAATATTTTTGTAAAAATCTTAGATATATGCTTTTAAAAAATGGTTAATAAATAATATCAATGATTTCAATAAATAGTGTCTATGCATTAGGAACCCTTATAGTTTTCTTCCTATCAGTTCTTGCTAAATTAACTGTTATAGATGTATTTATTTATGTGTTGACACTAATTTATTTATTCATTTCTTATCCATCTCACCAAGGATAATATAAATTGCCAAAGGAAAAGAATTTGTAATTTAAATTATTTAATACACTTTCTCAACATTTACTATTCCAAATACATGAATCTCAATGTTTCTTGCACATTTTAAAAGTCGGGACCTTGGTGTTTTTCATATATAAATTTCTAATGTTCACACTAATAAATTATAACTCTGTAGCATAATGTTGAAAATCTTGTTCTCATTTTTCTTTTTCTGTAATTTAAAATTTTAATTAATAAACTTTGCTTATGAATTGATTTAGTTTTATAGAAGAATTGACTGAAAAGTAGAGTTCTAATGTCATTTTTTTAACATACAGAAGTTTTGAGTCTTTATGTAATCTGGCATTAATTATTAGCCCAGTTAATTTAATATTTATTAAGAAATTATACCAGCCACAAATGGATTAACTAACTCATTGTTGATAGATCCCTTGCTCAGAAAAGGCAAGGAGATTGATCTGACAGAGGTTACATTCTAATATGGGAGCACATACAATAAAGAAGTTAGCAAATAAGAAAAGAAAATGTCTGAAAGTTAGGAAGGCTGTGAAGGATGTTGTCATACCCCTTGGCATGTGTGTGTGGAAGGTAGGGGTTACTCGACAGTGGGTGATTTATGTCTGAGGAGTTAATATTTGATTGATGCTGAGAAAAACCAGGCAGAAGCCAGGCCAAAAGCAAAAGGTTTAGGTGAGAATCATCGTGACAAGTGTGAAGAATTCAGTGGCAGGAGTATGACTGAAGTCTTGTGAGAGAGTGAAGGGAGTCATGTAAATAAGCCGGGACAGAGATTTTATACGCAAGGGAAAGAGGCTTCTAGATAAATCCCAAGGCTGTCTTCCAAGACTGCAGTGTAGAGTTTGGAGTGCCAGCTCTGGCTGTAACTGCTTGCGTGTAAATCTTGTCTTGCCACTCTCCAGTCATGGGGCCTTGTTAAGTTAATGCATGTTTAAAAAATTAATAAATTTTAGTTTCTTCATCTACACTCAAGGACCATAATAGTACATGTACATAATAGCATAGTACTTTTTAGGATTCATATGAAGATTAGTGTGTTAATATAGCCAAATAAACAAAAGAGCACATGACCTATATAATACATGGTCGATAATTGTTAAAAATATTCATGTTTTAGAGTATAACTTGGCAACTGAGAGACTAATGGGGGTAAGGCTGTGGACAAACAGGATTGTTTAGGCAACTGCTCTAGTACTCTAGCTATGACCTTTTGAGTGGTGTCAGGGTAGGTGGAGAGAAATGGAAAGATAAGGAATATGTTTTGGTGATAAAATCAATATGTCTCATTAAAGAATAGGAATGTGGGGATGAGGAAATAAGACCACATATGTTTCCTTATATTAGCTCTCTCTTTGCATTTTTGCTATTAAAGTCTTTTTCTTTCCAGAATCTAACAAGTACTTTTTTGTTTGTTTGTTTGTTTGTTTTTTATACTTGCTGCTTTTATATTTCATGATGGAATTTATTTTGAGTATATAGCATGAGATATGGATCTTTTAAATTTTTTTTTCATTTTTAACATTTATTAAATATTCTATTCCCTAAGATTAATTGTTTCGTTTTCTTCATCATATATTAAATTACTTATATTTTAGACTCCTATTTTGGTATATAAATCATGCTCTCTATTCTGGAAACAAGACCACAATTGGTTAGTCATTGGAAGCTTAAGAGGAGACTTAATTTCTGTTAAGGAAAGTCCTTTTGATGAATTTTTTCCTCGAAAATATCTTACTTTTCTTACTTATTAGCTTTTCCATTAAACTTTAAAAATCATTCATATTTGATTGTCATCATATTGATCATTACATTTATTTGGGGAGAAATTGACATCATTATAATAATAGCCAACATTCAAAAACAATGTATAATTATCTCTACATATGCTCAGGATATATTTTATGTTTCTCTAGAAAATGTATATATGTATATAGATATATACTTAGAATATTTATCTCTATATGTCTATATGTATCATCTACATCTATAGATATATCTCTATATCTATCATCTATCTATCATCTATCTATCTATCTACATCTGAAATATCATATAGGTAATGTTAGGAATATCCTACATATTGCTTATAAGATATTTTACATTTTTATTGTGTATAGGAAAAATATTTCATTTATTCAATTTTTTAAAAATTATAATGTATAGCTCCTTTGCATCCCACAGTAGTCTAGATTAAAAAAGAACAGACATTGTCTTCAAATCAGGAAATTACCAGCATTTTTTACATAGGTGTATCTTCCTTGTTTTTGTTATTGTTCGTGCATTGATCAGTTCATCCTAAATGATTTCAAAGAGTAATAGCAATATTGGCCATGAGCACTTCTATTAAATCACCATTTCATATTATACTGGCAAAGAGCTTGAGATTATCTCTAACACACCAAGGAAGTATGTTTCTCTACCTGTTTTATAACACATCAGTTATTGAAAAAGTACTTGTCTACTACTAAAATTTCATTTTTTCCCAGATGCTAAGGTAGCTGTAGTACTCCAAAGTAGTATATACACTGCTAACAAAATGGCGATTTACAGAGACAGGTTTATAGAGATGGTGAGAAATTGACCAAGTGTTGAATAACTGAAAGACAAATGGAGACATGTCCTAGTAAGACCCACAATATTGGTCTTATCAATTTGGCACTCATTTGATGTTGAAAATTTGTTTCAATATAATAATTTGTTGCTATGAATGATTTTAGGTATATTTGTAGTTAAGTAATGGTTTTTGAGCATTACAAATGAAACAAGAAATTTGTCATTTTTTTAAAGTAATCTCTCAGAAAATTATATTTGTAGTTATATTAAAATCTGATTTAATTTTGCCAGTTGTCAGGTTGGATTGATTAGTTAAATGTAGTTCGGTTTAGTGCTTATATTAATGTAATTTTTAAGAAGATGTTTCTGATTTTTCTCATTCTGAAGAAACCAGGGCTCTTATGAACTGAATAGTTTCTTCCTCAAAATTTATTTATTGGGGGACCTGGGTGACTCGGTTGGTTTAATATCCAATTTTGGCCCAGGTCATGATCTCACAGTTTGTGAGGTTGGGCCCTGCATCAGGCTCTCTGCTGACAGAGGAGAAGTGCAGAGCCCGCTTCAGATCCTCTGTCTCCCTCTCTCTCTGCCCCTCCCCTATTTGTGCTCTCTCTCTCTCTCTTTTTCTGTCTCTCAAAAATAAATAAAACATTACAAATATTATTTTAAAAATTCATATATTGAAGTCCTAATCCCCAGACTTTAGAATGTAACTGTATTTGGAGATGGGAACTCTAAAGAGGTATTTAAGTGAAAATGAGGCCATTAGGCCGGGTCCTAATCCAATCTGATTGGTGTCCTTACAGGAGGAGGGTCCAATGAGGGACACCAAGCTCATGCACACACCAAGGAAAGCCCATGGGAAGACACAAGATGACAATCTGCAAGCCAAGGAGAGAGGCCTGCTGACATTTTTATCTTGGCCGATCCAGCCTCCCGACTGATACATTTCAATTGTGTGAAACAGTAGTCTGTAGTATTTAGTTATGGCAATACTTGCCTAGGACCTAGAAAAGTGAAATAATTCATTTAAAATCATACAGTTAAGTAAGAGGGAGGTCTTAGATGGGAGTTACATCATTATCCAATGACTTCTACACATTACATCACCTGAGATGATAAAATTGACTTGTACCCTAACATTAGTTACTCTTTTCTATATTTAAAAAAATGTGCAATTTTTTCATTCAAAATATTTATTCAAAATGGAATATCTACAAATGCAATTTTATTGCAACTATTAGAATGTGGGTTTAACATTGGAAAAAATTAGAAACTCTTATTTTTTAAGTGAAATTAAAACATTTATCTCAAAAATGTTGACCTTTTTAAACCTAAGCAAGTTTTTCTCAGTAACGAAACAGATTTTTCCTTGGAAAAAAACATGCATCTTTGATCTCATGAAATATTCAAAGCGATAATGAAGAATGTTTTGCTTTCTTGTAAACCTGTTAAAATATTATTTTTCTCCGAGGTTGACAGTGGTGAAAATTTTATCACACGGCATGAAATGTGTTATTTTGATACATTGACACCATATGAAACTTATCCTTGCACATTCAACTTTGTGACAAAGAATATTTTCCTATGAATTTCATAGGCAATGTCCATGGGAGTTTAAAAAGTAATAATTTCAGATACGGCATGTATTTTACACTGCTAAGTGGTAAGGACAGGTTGATGAATATAGTGATGGTGGATTAACACCACATTGTAAGGTAAAGACAAACCTGTAAGATAATTTCTTACATGTGGCTATTCACATAAACTGGTGAAAAAACATCTTTGGAATTAAAGTCATTAACAATCTTACTTTCCACCACTATTTACAGAACTCTCACTGTCTATATGGCATGTGATTTTAATAGGGGAGAAACACTGTTTTAAAAATCTATTCCCATAGATTTAGTACCAAGAATTCAATCTTATTGTTTTTCTTTAATTCTCAGTTTACTATATATTGATTATATAATATATATTAATATTATATATTAATATTATATATAATGAGATTTCCACTTTAGAAGTATAGGAATAGTGATGTGGTGGAGGAAAGGGGAGAGGAAAATCTGTCCATGAAAGAAATAAAATAGTAACAAATAATAAAGTGTGATAATTTAGAATGATACATTTCCTATACTTTGATAACACACAATCAATTTCTAAGTCCTATCTTTCTAGTCTTCTACTATCATCAGTCCATATTAGTCAGTTCCCATTGCCACTACCTTAGGTCAAGTTCTTTGTTCTTCAAATAAATTCAGCAACAACATGCAAGGGGATGTTTCAGTCTTCACCTTCGCCTCCCTCCCACATACCACATAATACAGCCTGAGTGATTATTTGGAAAGTAAAATGGGATCATGCTATGCCCCAGCTTGAAATATTTCTGTATCTCTTAATAATCCTCATGAAAAAAACTTACACTTGAATTACTGCATGCCTGTTCTCTTGTTGTTATTCAAATGTCATCTCCATTTTGCTCCACTCTTAGTTGTGCTTTTCCCTATTACCTGTGTATTGAGAATCACCATGGCCCTGGTCATTTGGAATGTATGTTCACATGCATCTAATTCCATGTGCTTTCAAATATCTTCCCATACCCATCTTGTTCTTTTAATAAAGAAAGAAATAGTGCTGCCAAATGCCATCAGTGAGATTTTTTTATTCATTTTTTTAAAGATCTGACTTAAATATCTCCTTCAAGAAGAATTACCTAAAAGTGTATGACTTCTCAGTGAAAATTAACTACTCATTTCTCTGCGGTTCCATAAAATTTTATTTCACCGAAATAATGCATCATATTCTGCCTACTTTTATAAAATATGTATATGTATATTCAAAAAGTAATCAACTTAAGAGAATTGCATTTTAATATATTTTTATTGCCTCTTAGGATTTAGTTTTATGGTGTTTGTAGTACAACAATGAAGAGATTTTTTTAACTTGAATTGAGTGAATATTAATTTATACGGTAATTTCATCATGTGCATGCATGCATACACACACTCATAAAAATGTATATTTTTAACCAGAATCTTCCTTTGATTGCCCAATGTGTGTGTATACAAACATGAGTGCACACACCCACACATGTCAGATGTAAGGTACTTGACACTTCAGTGCTTTCTTTCTGTTTCATATTTTCAAAGTGGCTTAACTGTGTTAGGTCAACATGGATTATGTAGCTGATAGGTGTAGTTACAAATTAATAATGCAAAGCCTATTTTATAATATAAGTACTCTGCTATATTTTGCAAATATGTTTTTGAGGGATTAACACCACAGAAGCATCATCAGTGTAAGTCTAAATAGCATTAGACATTTCAAATATCAGGTAGAAAGTTTAAAGCTCTATTTGAAACAATGGAACATCCTTCCTGAAATCCTCTTGCACAGGTTCTGCTTTCATTTATCTGCAATAACTGAAACCATCAAACTCTACTGTTTCAAAATAAAACCTAATAGTAAATCCGAACTTTCTCTTAAGAAAGATTTGCCAGTGCAACCTAGGTTTTAGAGTTAGAAAGACAGATAACAGCAGGGAGCATTTTCCCTCCCTCAGGCATACTTCTAGCTTCCCTGTTCTTTCATCCTGATAACCTACCTGAGTAATTTTAGCAAAGCCCGATTAGGCAGAGCTTTCTATCAGTATAATATGGTGTCTTTTAATGAAGGTTGAGAAAATTATGGAGCTGTAATTAACACCCTTTGACCTTTAGCCGAGAAATGTAGGTGCTTAAATCCATGCAGCATATAGGCCTTTGTAACTGAAAATGGCCCTGAGGAATGTATTTTGGTGACAAGACAGAAAAATCTGAGTGGAATGAAATTTCCTTGCATTCATTTCTTGTGGAATAGATGAATTGAATAATATAAAGATGTTCTTAAAATGACTGTCAGGGGAAATCCTTGAGTTAAGAACATTTAAGTACCTAAATGATTAACTTGAGTCTTATTCAAGCATAACCCCCAACCCAAACAAAATCTTTTGGCTAATGTAACCAAATCATAGGAAATTAACTAGGCTCAAGTGGAATTTTAGTGGACCGAATTTATCTATATCATTTCAGAAATGTAAAGTGTCGGAGCGATTACTTTCTAACAATCATGCACTTGATATGAATCTTCGAAATTACTTTTGGGAGTCTGAGTGGTAAATTCTTATCATTCTTGGATCTTTGGCAGATAGTTATAAGTACCTATCAATACCATCCAGACCCTGGTGTGCTTACCTGGAAAGTTAGTCACACTGCTGTTGTGTGATGCTGGATTGTAATTCAGCTTCAAATCTAAATATTTCTCCTCTTGACGGTAATATTAAATAATTCTTGATATTAAGATAATTAACTTTTATGTCAAAATTCCTAAGGGAAACATGGTCTCTTATGCTTCTTTTATATAGCATAATGTAGGTGTACAGATTTTTGAAAAATGAGATATACTGGTGAATTCATTATTTGAGTTAATTAAAACCTTTATTGCTATATTAAAGAAATAATTTCTAGCATTTTGGTAAGTCCCAAGAGACACTACAGAATTTTGGTATATGTTGGTATCATAGTTTTGAGCATATTTTAGGTTAGTCTAATCCCACAGTCCATTTTAATATTTGGTCAATGGTGACTTGAAGTTACTTGGGGTTTGTTTAAAAGTTAAATTCCCAGGATGCCTGAGTGGCTCAGTTGGTTGACTGTCCAACTTCAGCTCAGGTCATGATCTCATGGTTTGTGAGTCTGAGCCCCCCAGCAGGCTCTGTGTGTGTAACTCAAAGGCTGGAGCCCTCTTCGGATTCTGTGTCTCCCTCTCTCTCTGCTTTTCCCTGACTGTGCTCTGTGTCTCTCTCAAATAAATAAAAGTTAAAAATAAAAGTCAATTTCCTGTTAGTAACCAAATTGAGTATATTTATACATTATAGTCCTGGTTATCAATAAGTTCCCAGGAAAGTATAACCATTCTAAAGTTTTAGTGGCATGAAAAGCAAATATATATATATATATATATATGTATATTAAAAAATTTAAAAAGCACAATTAATTTTGGACTAAGATCTGAGGCACCTTAGATAAGACACTAAAATATCTGCTAATTAGCTATAAAAGAGCATTGAAAATTATTCTATGTAAACAGTGAAAAACATATATTTCCTCCATGTTCATTTATTTCTAAGAGTTTTTTCATATTAACTGAGTATTATTACACATTTGCAATGCATAATAGTCATTAAATATAAATAATGTATTAATTATCTGAAGATATAATATTTCCAAGATTTTAAAACTAAGATTTGCATCACACTAAATATTTTTATTATATTTATTTTATTTTTATGAGAATTCAGTCTGTTTTGTTTAACAACCAATCACCTTTGACCACACTATGTATTAATAGGCCCAACAATTTTTGGGGGGGGGTTGGTTTGTTTTGTTTTGTTTTAAAGCTATCTTATTTTAAAACTACCGTTCTTTTCCAGGAGCCATTTTATGACTGGAAAAGCTCATTGTCTTTGGGGAACAGTTTAAGTATCAATTTGCTGAATTATGATTGACCAAAAAAACCCCATAGAATTATAATTTTTATATGGTGTTTTCATTTATTGACATAATGACCCCTATTTTAGCATTTAAGTTCAGTAGTCAACTGGAATCAGAAAATTTAAGGTAACATACATGTAAATCCTATTCTTCAGAAGGCTATACAGTCTTGGGAAGTAAAATAACATCAAGAAACAAGAATTGTAGCTTAAGGTCCTCTATTTGATAAACACCTAGATAATTCTGGATGTCAATTTTGTCATCTGTATGAACAGAAATAAAAATACCTTATGGGATCATTGGTCACTGATACACTTAGCACATGACATAGGTCACAGTTTGCAAATTTCAGAACTAAAATTGTTTTTCATGTTTTGTGAGTCATAATATATTGATATCAAGTAATGTCAACAACTAACTTTTCAATTGAAAAAAAAGTCAAATACCATTTTAAAAAGAACAAAATTTTAGAGGCCAAATTAAATTGGAAAGCCTAAAGGAGGATACAACTTATGTCTTCATGTACAAGAACAGCAATCTGGTTAGTGTCCATTAAATAAATCACTTAAGGTCACAGAGTAGTGGAATTGAAATTAGAAGTGGAATTCAAGACTAGATTAAAAGTCCAACCAAAGAAACTTATATTAAACACTGAATCTTGACAAAAGTGTGTTTAAAGACTAAATATGATAAAATGGGTACTATTCTAAGAGGATAAAATAATTAATCAATTAATATTTTAGCATTTACAAATATAATGACTATTTATTGTCATCTTTCTCTTCGATATTGTGGCCATTAATATTCTTTCTTCACCACTCCATTTCTTGGACAAATCTTAGTTTGTCTCTCAGTTTAGATTCCATTTATTGTCTATTATTTTTATACAGAGCTGAAATAACTGTCCACTAGTGAAATATTTCAAATCATACTTCTATAGTATTTCTCCCTGGTAATAATTTAAATCTCCTCTTTTCTTGACTTCATTTGTTTAATATACAGACCTTTTTTTTAAATCTGAATTAAAAATATAAAAAATATTTTATTGAATTTGCTATTTAAGAAATACATACTTTGTTATGCACATTGATGTGTGTTAATAGCCTTTAAACACTAGACAATATTTTATAATCCATTTAAATTAAATTATGGAAGACAACTTGATTGAAACATTACAAATACAATCAAATGTGAGGATATGAGATCAATAATGTGATTGAAGCAAAAGTCACAAAAATCTTCCTGTTATCTAAAATTAGTTTCTAGAACTGTAACAGCAAATTTAGGAACACATTTCTATATTTTTCACTTTAAGAAAATCACTTTTATAAGTATATTAGAAATAACTGGTTATCTGGAATAATGAACAGTAGATTTCACTTGATATATACAATTTGGAGGAAAATCCTTTGGAAAAGATACTCTCTAGCTGGGGTCCAACCTACAAACGGTAAGATCATGACCTGAGCCGAACTTGGACGCCTAACCTACTGAGCCACTCAGGCACCCCCTCAAAAAATGTCTATTTATATATTTTGAGAAAGAGCGAGAGAGAGCGAGAGAGAGCGAGAGAGAGAGAGAGAGAGAGAGAGAGAGAGAGACAGAATCAGAAGCGGGCTCCAGGCTCTGAGCTGTCAGCACAGAGCTGGACATGGGCCTCGAACTCACGAACCTCGAGATCATGACCTGAACCGAAGGCAGATGCTTAACTGACTGAGCCACCCCGGAGCCCCTAAAAGACATACATAAAGTTTAAATGCATGTCATTTACTGAAAGAAGCTAGTCTACCATGGCTACATGCTGTATGTTATAGAATGAATGTGTCCTTACAAATTTCATATATTAAAACCTAATCCTCAATGGGATGGTATTGGAGGTGGGGCCTTTGAGAAGTGATTATGTCATGAATGCAGAGTCCTCTTTAATGGGATTGGTTCAATCATTAAAGGAAGATCCTCTGACCCCATCAGCTATCTGAGGACATAGGGAAAAGAGTTCACCCCCAAACTAAGAAGGGGGCTCTCATCAGATGCCGAATCTTCTAATGCCTTGATCTTGGACGTCTCAGCCTCCAGAACTGTGACAAATCAATATTTGTTGTTTAAGCCACCAAGTTTATGGTATTTTTGTTAGAGCAGCCTGAACAAGACAGTGTAAAATTCTAATTATATAACATTCTGGAAAAGGTAAAACTACAGAAACAGTAAAAAGATCAGTGCTTGCCAGAAAGAAGGGGAGAGGAATAAATAACATGGAGCCCAGGGGATAGTTAGGACAGTGAAATTATTCTGTGATATTGTAATCGTATATATGCAACATCATATATTTGTCAAAACTCATAAAACTGTACAACACAAAATTGAGTCCTAACATAAACTATGGACTTTAATTAATAAATTAATTAGTTAATAATAATATATCAATACCGGTTCATCAATTGTAACAAATGAACCATACTAATACAAAGTGTTAAAAATATGGAAAACTGTGAGTGAATGAGAGAAGGGGTTTATGGGAATTCTCTGTATTATCTGCTCAATTTTCTACAAATCAAAAACTAAAAATATTATACCTATCAATTAAAAAAAAAAAGAAACAAATTGCCTGGCTAAACCTCACCAACTATTTTATGTATATGTGCCTGAGTTGCCTAACATGAAAAATATGAATGATAACATTTACTACCTGATAGTGCGCTTGTGAAAATCAAATGCATGTAAATAATATAGAAAAATGTCTGTCATATAATAGGAACTCAATGAAAGTTGCTATTACTATAATAAATTTTTCTACATTAAATTTTTCTTCTTTTTTCTTTTTCCTTTTTGATTGACCATTCTTTACCTCTTCCCAAAATAAAATGAAACTCCATCGATACAGGACTATTTTCTGTTCTGTTCCAGTTGAAACAAGAAAATTTTGAATAGTGATTGGTTTAAGAGTAGGAATTCAATAATATTTACAGACAGAATAAAAGGGTTAAGTGTAGTATTATTACTAGTTTAATAATGAAATAAAGAGCTGCCATTTTGCCAGTAAAATTAATCTTGATAGTCATTTCTCCATCTGAATTAAACATAAATTTGAGGTCTTAAAATATTTAACATTTAAATATTACTCCTCATGTAATACCATAAATTCTGCTTCCCTAAAGTACATTTTAAATGTTCAAATCTCCGCTGCCTTCTACCCAATTATAAAGGGTTCAACTGATCTTCTATTCTGTTGCTATAGTTTTATAAACTGTCTTGTGATTAGTTAACCAGGGAGTTCTGCTCTCATACTTCTCAGAAACTACTGTCAAGAAAAGCCATCAACATTTATTAGTCATGTTGCATATGAAGAATTATTAAAATGTTTTATAGATAGAAGTCCTTTAATATATAAGGACTTTCTGTGCTGCATATTAGTTTGTAACATAGCATATGAGTACTGGCACATAGATTTGAAACTTATTTTCAGCACTTCCTGGTTATGAGTTCTCAGGCTGCACTCAGAGTAAATGCATGTCATAGAGTAGAGATAATAATAGTATCAAATTCATAGGATGGACTAAAGGTAATATAAACTAACACACATATGTGTGTGTGTGTATATAAACATATATTTATATATACATACACAGAACAGAACCTGGTATATAGTAATCAGTCAATAAATGAAAGATGTTTAAAAAATACTTAGTGGAGATGAAAAAAAAAGATGACAACCTTCTGATTCTAATGTTGGAGAAGAAGACATATTTGAAGTTGCCAAGTAATAACTAATCAACTGATTGTTAATGAAGCTTTTGTTTTCATTCACAAGCTTTTTAAATGTCAATTCTTTGTTTGGTTATCTCACCTTAAATTGTCACAGTTTTTATTGAGCAAGAATATACATGGATGAATGACAGTTTATCCCAACTTCCCATAGAGCCAACATGATCCAATTGGCAACAGAGCCAATAGAGAGCAAAGCCCAGGTGAGCCAGGATTGCTTATAACAGTGAAGGCATGCCTGATGAGTCCCCTTATAGAGAGAGAAGAATCAAAGTAGAGTCTTCTGACAACATTCAAACAAAGAGACACCATGTTCTAGAAAACTTTTCCTGATAATAATGTAAGGATCACATCCAAGAGATTTCCACTTAAGAATCACACCTCAGAAAATGTTAGTACTGCATATACTTGTGCAATTAATAAGACAAACTAGAGTTTACGTAAAAATAGTTGAGGAGTTCTGTCCAGAAAGAAAGTACGTATGGGTTCATTTTTAGGTAACTGAAGACAGAATCACTGAGAAAGACATAATTTATCCTAATAGTTTCAAACTGAGAATTGACTGTTTAGCCTGAAATTACCCAATATTGAAATAAAATAAAATCAGAAATATAGAAAACTAATCAGAGTAACTGAACCAGAATGAACAAAACATAATTTGTACAAGGAACAACATGATTTGTATTAAGAACCAAAATGAACAGAACATAATTTGTATTAAGAACAAAGATTATGAATAATTAACTTCATACTCACTCTCTCTGATATCACTTTAATTCTTCTCTTGTCTATACAGATAGATGCACATTCAAGTATTTCAAGGAGACAGCCTGAAAATAGATGGACACAAACATGATTAAAAGTAGTAAGTTATAATTCCAATTTGTAAGCTATACATGTCTCTTATTTCCATTTGAATAGCAATACTTCCAAAAGGTGCTTCCTAAACTATGAATATCTGAACTGAAAATCATCAACTTATAAAAGCCTACAAGAGATAAAGACAAAAAACTAAAACTGAAATAGAAGTTTCTTTTCTAGCTTGGATTTCTCATTGGGACAATTGAAACTAACATCAGAAATATGAATTTCTGCTGTTCTGATCAAAATTTAAAAAAAATAATCACCTTGGTATCTTTATCTTCTTTCTTTTCTCCTCTCTTCTTTACTCTGTCTTGGTACTATGACACTATGGGAACTCAACTACTACCTAAAAATACACAAATGAAGCGATGGTAAGTTTTGACTGCATGAGAAATGGTTATGTGCAAAATACTTTTGTCTTATCTGTTTCTTCCTCCTCCTTCTTTGCAAGAAACACATGGCTCCTGACCCATTTCTGGTGCAAGTGAAAACAGTGGACCTTAGCACCTAAGCAAGTGAGGTGAGGTGATGTAAATTTTCCTGTTGGAAGATTCTGTACTGAAGGTAAGAGATTACAGAAAAACTTCAAGACTTAATCTGGGAATCATGATAAAAATGAACTTATTTTTGTCCATAATTAGAAGCAACATACTCTTCTCAAGTTTTCAAATAATCCTTCCTATCTCTTTTATAATAGTGAGGATTGGGCCAGAACTTGATCTTCTAGTCAGTGTTCTATTCTTAAATATAACAATTTTCTTCTATTTTTTGGTAATTAACAAAAACATGACATGACATTATTATTATTGCCTTAGGCTTATATTGCCTATAGACACAGAAAAAGAAATATGATTACAAACAACTACCTGATACATATATAAATATTCTTATAATAACATTTGAAACATAAGTTTAGAATTTGGGGAATTGATTTCCGCAGAGATAACATATCATCTGTTAATATTCATTAGTATCAACCTCTACATCATTTTATTATATATTTATTTATTTTCATATTTTCTTCCCTATACAATAGTCTTAAAATCCATTAAGGTAAGAATTTGCCTAGGACACAAATGCTCAGAATTACTTACTGTAAAAATAAGAAGATAAAACATAAATGAATCCCCCAAAAAAGTCAACCATTGAGCTAACAGCTTAATTGGCTAAAATCATGGATTTTACTGATCAGATGACAATCTACCTGTTGTACAATGGTTTATTAACTGCTCAATAGACTCCCAACTGATGAAATTGTTGTACTTTCTAGACCAGTACGGTAATAAACACAGAAGAGCATGCATGAATATCACCCAGAATTTAGTTGGCTATCATTTACTTAATGGTTAATACATGTCAAGCATGGCTACAAATTTTTCATTTAATTTCTGCAGTAGTCTACAGATATAACTGTGTTATTATCATTCACATTTTACAATTGAAAAATGGAGACAGAAGATGTAAGACTTTTTTTAATGTCACCGCACTAAAAAGTGCTGAGACCAGAATCCAAACCCTGGAACCTGGAAGTCTAATTCAAAATTCTACCATTTAAAACCACTCTATGCTGTCTCTGCATCATTCCACTGACTGGCAATTATCTTTTCAGTAAGAGTAAATAAACCAAAAAATCCAACAGAACATTTGATACTCTTTTATTCTTTTTAATCTCTAAAGCAATCTTTTTTTTTCATTTGTGTTTATTTTAGTTTACAAAGAAACAGATGATTTCAAAATTCTGTGTCTAGTTAAGGGAACAAAAGACCTATATAAAAATGAAACAACATGAGATTAATAGCAGTTCATTCATTTATTTATTCACACTTTCAACTATCGGCACACATCCAACAAGTATTTTTTGTCACTCATGTGCTAAACCAGCGTGAGACATTTGGGACACATCAGTGAATATGTGAGGGGTCATACATGCTTTCACAAAGCTCACACCTTATGAGAAAGACAGAGGTAAATCTGTACAAAAATAATTATGTGATTGTGATTCATGTTTAATTTAAGCATAACACGGATGCTATTAATACACGGAAAATGTTTCCAAACCCTATATATCATAAGTTAGAGAGTTCTGATTAAGGGGAAGTAGTCACCTTGCAGAGTGCAGTTTCCTTTCGAAGTGATGAGTATGGGGGCGCCTTGTTGGCTCAGTTGGTTAAGCGGCCAACTTCGGCTCAGGTCATGATCTCACAGTTCGTGAGTTCAAGCTCTGCATTGGGCTCTGCACTGACAGAGCCTGGAGCCTGCTTTGGATTTTGTGTCTCCCTTTCTCTCAGCCCCTCCTCAGCTCACGCTCTGTCCCTCTCTCTCTCTCTCAAAAATAAACATTAAAAAATCTTAAAAAATAACAGTGATGAGTATGCAGTGAATTATAATAAAAACAAAACTCTATTGTAGAGTTTTGTACACTTTTTTTAATTCATCAATACAGTATTGGTTAGAGCATGTTCGTTAGAGAACACTAGCATCAGAATCATCCGGAGTATTCATTAATATGTATGCTCACGGTTTACTCCCTAGATACACTGATTAGAAACCCTGGAAATGTAGCTACGGAATCTGTGTTTTATTAGACTCCATAATTATCATTTTACAAGCTGAAGTTTGAGAAGCACTGAATTAAAACTTAGCTAAGATTTATAATGTGTTTAGAACATTAATATATTTTCATAATTTTGCACAGTTCACAGAATTTTTAATTCTACTGAAAACAAAGTTTGGAATTACAATATCAATACATATATTTTACAAAAGCAAATAAAGAAAAAGAACAGAAATATAAACACCTAAGAATAATCTTCCCCATTACTCTTCAGATAATCAGTGTCAAATGGCTGGAGACAACCATCTGTATATCTGCTCTCTCTCACTCTCACTTTCTCATTCTCACTCTGTTTCTTTGTCATCTATGTGCATGTGTGTGTGTGTGTGTGTGTGTGTGTGTGTGTCTGGATCAATATCCAAAAAGGCTGTAGTGTTTATGGTCTAATGAAAAATGATGGAAACTATCCTCTAATTCTGGATAACCAATAGTTATATTCTTTATTAAAATGATCAGTAAAGACTAATTCATCAAATAGTCTTAAATTTGCACTTTTAATTAAAAAATGGACTTGAATATATTTTCATTCATTGGCTATAATTCTTCCTCTTGTTACCTTTCTTAAGTTCTTTTTCTACACTCCTAAGGAATCTTTATTGATGTGTTACATGTGTTGATCAGGGTTTTATAATTTCTAAGAAATAAGATCATGATTACCATTCTCGTATTGTGTTGTATTTCCTAAAAATTGAGGGTAAATTGATCTAGACAAGAAGAAATTAATTTTCCTTTCTGGCAATGCAGAGTACAGAGACATTTACTACTCAGCAGTCCTTCTAAGAGTAGAGGCCCTTTATAGTTAGGCACAGATTTGAGACCATAAATAATAATGATGACAATGATTGCCATATATATCAACCAATATCAGATTTGAGTGTTTATCCGCCATTTCCTTTGGGCATACATTCAGTATGTTAATTGACATTAACATATTTATAAGTCAAACACCAGTGTGAATACAATTAAATACATACACCTACAGTCCACTGTATAAAGAATATTTCTTATGAGTAGTTTCCTATGAAGAGAAGACAACTTAGAGGTTTGAGGAAACTTAAACTCACAAGATAAAGAGTAAGAGTAGAATGTACCTTCCACCCTGGGTTCATAACCATAGAAAAGACAGCTGTTTGGGTATTTTTGATTGGGACTCCTGCCCTCAGCAAACACATCTGATGTTCATTCATGGTGTCTTGGCTGCAAATACTCACAACCATCTGTTAGAATGGCATGCTGCCTGGTTACAAGTTGGTGAGGCTGTTCCATTAGGGAATGGGTGCCAAGGAAATAAGAGTTCACTCCAGTAGTCATGTAAGTTTGCACTACGATTGCAATAAATAGACCAACCTCTGTGACAAGTATATCTTATTTGTGTGGAGGTTTTGTTTTGTTTTCTCACAAATCTATTTTGTATGTTAACTTTTTTTTTTTTTTTTAGAAACCAAGATATATTTAGCTTAGCAGAACATGGAGAGTTGCTTCTTTATACAGATGCTATTTGTATTATTTAACATTATATGCAAGCAAACAATAGGCTGTGTTTTAAAAATAACTTTAAAAAATAACTGTTGCCTGTGCTTTGGGTAATTTGTCACAATATTGTTTTTTCTTATATTATATTGTAGTTTTATATTATTATATATTATAGACTTGTGTTCAATATCTTAGAATGGTGTTAATCTCTAGCTACATTTCAGAGCTATCTTTTGATAAGTACATGTGTGTAAGTATTGTTTTAAAAAATCATTAACACTGTGTATTGATGTAGAACACACTAGAAGTGAGGAAACTCAGTCATTTCTATGCTATTCTTGTGACATAATAAGTATATGAACAAGAAAAATCTAATAATTTTCTCTCACTTGATATATCTTTTCATCATGGCCTTTCAGTTGACCTAGAAAATAGTTTTCTATACAAAACATACTTCTCAAGTGTTAAAAAGTTATAAGAGAAAAAGACATTTCTCAAAATGTAGTTGTACTGTTTTTATTACCTTAAAATATAAATTCAACAAAAGATGATTATTTAAAAACATCCCATCTCCCTATTCTATGTACCTGTTGTAATCATAAGTGTACTTCCTAATTTAGAAACCCATGATAAAAATTAAAAGAAATCAATGCCAACACTGATTTCTATAGAGTTCATGGGTTAGATTTTATAAAATAAACTAAGCAGGACCTCTCAGAAGAAGTAGGGGAATACAGTGAACCCATACTAAAGTTTTAAATCTGGTACCATCTGCTACCAATGTTCCTTTTATGTGAAGTAAATGAAAATGACCATGATCCCCACAGCCCATACACACTATCAGTTTTCTACAGTTGCTAAGGAATCCAAGTAGATGTCTGCCAGATTTCCAGGCAAATATACTCGTTATGATCAGCAAGAGATCTGACTTCAAATCCCTACATAATATCTTACTGAGTGAAACAGGATTTGTAAGGCATGAGCATTCCATTGACCTCATCTAAAGATAGTCCCAAGCTTCAGCTGTTGGATGATTTATCTTAGTGTAACCTATTTCTTTTTTTTTTTTTTTTTTTTTTTTTACTATTCCTTGATGACTAGGATGTTTCCCCTGCAATTAATTTTGTAAACATTCCTATAAAGAGCAGCAGCCTAAAAAGTTATCTAATGTGGCCTCAGAAAAATCCAACACAGAGCAGTTCCATTTAATGTATTTACTTCTCCTTAGGAGTTCCTCAGAGCAACATTGGTATAATTTTATTTCTGAATAATATTTTGTCCTTGATCTCTTTAAAAATTCTTCCACCTCCTTCTTGAAGCTAGAGTGATATCAGAACAAATCTTTAGTTCTTCCTAAAATCAGAGATATAAAGAAATATATACGAAAGGTATTACGATGTAGTTGAAGTCTCTTGGCAAATGAGTATTCACATACACTACAAGGACAATAAAAAGATAATCAATGTGAACAGATAAGCATTTGTTACAGAAGTTTAAAGTTTATTATTTTGAGGAAGGGAGGAGCAGGGAGAGAGGGAAATTGAGAGAATCCAAAGCAGGGTCCACATCCAGGATGAACCCTACATGGGGCTTGATCCCAAAAACTGTGAGATCATAACCTGAGAGCCAAAATCAAGAGCTGGATGCTTGACTGACTGAGACACCCCTGTCATAGAAGTTTACATTGGGAATTAGAGATAGGGAATTGAATTGGATATAATGACCAAGGAAAGAATTATTTTAGAGAAGATTTTTATGCAAACACATTATGCTCATCTCACACCAATGAATAAAAAGATAAATACCTCAGTCTAACAGAGCTAAAATAAACAAGCAAGCAAGAGAAAAATGAATTGACATAAGGCAAGAAGTTCCACTGAGATGTGTAAAGTAAGGTAAGAGTGACAGAAAGGTTAATTAGATAGAGTGGATGTTGATATTTTGCATCATCAAGTGATCAGAAAAAGCCTTAACAATAAGGTAAAATTCGAAAAGCAATACAAAGAAAGAAAAAAAAACAGTCATGTAAATGTTAGAGTAAGCAGTTGGTTAGGCTTTCCTGGGAATTGGATGGAGACCAGCAAAGGGGGAATCAAAGTTATACCCTGACTGCACTCCACAAAATTGGATACAAGAAGCTGGATCAAACCAGACAGACTGAAGACAAAGAAACGCAGAGACTCTGACCAAGTAAAGAAGAAAATTCACAAAACCCTGCTCCCAAAGAAATCCCCTCCCCAAATAATGAATACCCACCCCTTAGTTAATAACTGTCAATAAAAGATAGAGACCCAAGGGGAGCCTGGGTGGCTCAGTCGGTTGGGTGTCCAACTTTGGCTCAGGTCATGATCTCATGATTTGTGAGTTTGAGCCCCGTGTCGGGCTCTGAGCTGACAGCTTGGAGCCTGGAGCCTGTTTTGGATTCTGTGTCTCCATCTCTCTCTGTCCTCCCTTCACTTGGTTTCTCTCTCTCAATCTCTCTCTCTCTCTCTCTGTCTCTCTCTCTCTCTTTCTCTCTCTCTCTCTCAAAAATAAATAAACATTAAAAAAAAAAAAAAAAGACAGAGACCCAAACCCAGGGCGCAGCTCTCCTGTGAGCTCACCAGCTCTCACATCTCAAGAGTATACTCTCATTCACTAAAATAAACTCTTTTCTTGCACTGCTCAAACACTGTTGGTCTGTCCTTGAATTCTTTTCTTTTGAGAAGACTAAAGCCTTCAGGCAATGTCCCTGTGGAGCTGGCTGGGCGCAGGCCTCAGGGCCCAGAGGTCTCCCCCAGTTCACCCAACACCATAACTGCTTCTCAAACAAAAAGAAAGCCACTGTGAAGGCAGGAAGGGGAAGAAAGCCTGTTTGGTATTTTGAAGAAACAGCAAAGCCAAACAAAACAACCATATAGCTGAAGTAGATTAATAGCAGTAAATTCAGAGAAAGTGTGGGGAGCAGGAGACAGAATATATACAGCCTTAGGGATTGGAAAAGACTACCTGTGTTTTGGTGTTTTTTGTTTTGTTTTGTTTTGTTTTTTCCTCTGAGAAAGAAAGCCAGTGAGGGAAAAGGGGGATGCCTTAAGCAGAGAAATTATCTTCTGTGAATATCTACCTACCTATATATCTACCTACCATCTGTCAATCGGTAATATTTTAACCAGAACCATTCTTGCAGTTCTGTGAGAATATACATTATGCTGGACTATGGTGGAGGCTGTTGCAAGGATCCAGGTTATAGAGACATGATCAAGGGCATTAACAGGGACAATAGAAATAAGTGGCCAGATTCTACATTTTGCTGGATATATTTTAAGATGGAGCCAAAAGGATTTAAAGATGGATTGAATAACTGATGTCAAAAAAAAAAAAAAGCTACAGACAACAAATGTGATTTCTTGACATAGAAAAAACTGAGTGTGATGATGTTGTTAACTTTGAGGGGGAGGGGGAGAGTTGTGGGGAATGAAGAATTTGAGAGAACTCATATGGGGCAAAATAAGAAAGGCAACATACATGGAGAAAAACAATTAGACAAACATGCATATTCTCTGTGGATTCTTTCTATTTACTCAATAAAATGAGAGGCAAACTAAGAGGGAAGAAATAGGTACCACAAGTTTGAGGTAGGAAAAATAAGTAATTACATTGTCATCCAGGAAAATAACAAAGAGAATAGACTAAGGGCTGCAGAGTACTGATAGGACTCTTGAGACCAATGTGAACAGATTTAAAATGAGACCAGTCAGCTTGTTTACCTGTATTTTGACAATTGTATTCGGCTGTGCTACAATATACAAAGAATTATAGAAAATTGGATGTAATGAAGATTATCAGGCAAGTATGATGAAGCAAGATTAGGGTAAAGAATTCTAGGATATATTCAATGGAGTTATCTTCATAACAGACCATCAAGTCTAAGCTGAGACAGAAGAGAAAAGAGAACATGAGGTGGATAAAGGAAGGCAAAAAAAAGAAAAAAATCTTTGGATCAACATGTTGGTATTGTGAAATGTTAACATTGTGACAGAAGAGAGAATAAATTGAAAAGAATGAAGGTGGGGCTCCTGGGTGGCTCAGTCAGTTAAGCATCTGACTCTTGATTTTGGCTCAGGTCATGATCTCAGGGTTCCTGAGTATGAGCCCTGCTCTGTGCTGACAGCACAGAGCCTGCTTGGTTGGGATTCTCTCTGTCCCTCTCCCTCTCTCTATGCCCCTCCTCTGCTCCCATGTACTTATTCACACACTGTTTCTCTCTCTCTCTCTCACAATATAAATAAATAAACAGTAAAAAAATTAAAAAAACGAAAATAAAAGAACAAAGGTGTTGTCAGAGAATAGGATACATGAAATTGTTGTTATAGAGGTATAAAGGAGGTACAATTATTGAAAAATGACATAAATTGCAAATGAAACGTCCTAGGTCACACTGTGCTGTTTAATTTGTAGCCACATGTGGCTATTTAAATGAAAATTAAAACTAAATGAAACTAAAATTCAAATTTCTCAAACACATCCAATTTGAAATTCTCAACACCCCTATGTGGCTAATGTCCACAAAGTGATGGTGAAGAAATAGAACAAATCAATTTTTACGGAAATTTTTATCAGACAGTGTTGATATGGAAACCTGGGGACAATTAGTTGACTAAGGCAAAGGGAAGAGAAGTGGTCATATTCTGGAAATGCTGGGGTATTTTTAAAAAAGAAGAAGTGATAAAAATTTTGAAATGTTTATGAAGAGAAAAAACGATTTTTATCATTTTTTCTGGCCCACAGGAAAAATGAGATGCAATGCAGAGAGCTGAAGGGGAAACATTTGTTTTCTCACTAGGTTTTGGTGGGAGCAAAAGACGAAATGGTCATCTGTACCTGAGGGGGAGGATATAGAAATTTTTCTGATGATGATTATGATTTTTTGAAAGGCAAAATAAAGAGATTTAGGGAGCTGGCAAAGTTCGGAGAACAGTTCACAAATTAGGATATTGAAACCCTAGCAGGATCAGAGACTAGGTAAAATTAATTTAATGGAAATAAGAATCTGGGGGATAAGAAATGGCTAAAATCATCTCATACGTTTTATAGTCACTAATGTAAATAGAAATAAAGGCCGTGGCTGGATTTGTCTTTGTAATGTGTTGGATCAGCTTATACTGGCTTGTGAAAGCAGACTATACACGTGTCTTACCAATTCTCAGTTCAATGCTGTTGTGTCAGTACCTGAAATCAGCTATGGTGGGAGTATTTATACTATAGAAATGAGTAAAAGCTATGAATTAGAGCTTTTTTTTTTTTTTTTTCCCCTCTCTGTGAGCAGGCTTACCAGCATACCAGTGCTAGTTCTTGTCAAATTGGTGAGACTATGTCCTTGGTGGAAGTGGGGAAGCCACTGTGTTTTTTCAATAGAAACACCTCTATGTCATTCTGATCGAGGTGTGGTAGTATTAGGAGAGCCTACAACCACTTTAGTTCTTTTTTGTGAAAGAACAGAAAAACTACAAATGCTTATGGCCATAGTGCAGAGCAAGACAAGATGGCTGGTAGGGGACACTCCAGATCATGAAAGACTTTGTATATCATTACTTATTAATATTATTATTTTTAAGGGGACTAGTAATCAATGAAGTATTTAAAAGGAAGATGTAAAATAACCAGATATGTAACTTAAATTTTTTTTAGATTTATTTATTTTTGAGAGCCAGAGAGACAGAGCACGTGTTTGGGGGTGGTGGAGAGAAGAGAGAAGGAGCCTGAGCCAAAATTGGATGCTCAACCGACTGAGTCACCCAGGTGCCCCAGATTTGTAACTTCAGGTGTCCTATACAGTACTAGAGGGAAAAGGAGAAAAGGTATTGTTCTTTTTAGATTCCAAGTAGATAAAAATTATAATGTCCTCAAAATTAATAGTTGTGTCCAGATTCACAGAGATACTTATTTGCAATATAGACAAATGCCTTGCATTATATGCAACACATTGAGGAAGGCAATTTATGTTCATCCCTAAAATATGTGTGTCTCCTTCTTGTCTAGACTAAATTTGTAAAAGGAAACTGGTGGAATTCATTAATTACTAGGAGAATTTATTTGGCCATGTGATATTGACTACACTTTAGAAATTAGAATTCCAATTCAAATTTCATTCAAAGGCACATATTTTCCAAAAGATTTAAATAAACTCCAATATCATCCCCTACACTTTCTTAAATCTTGACCCCCATACCTATCACCAAGGAACAAAATGAAATGCAATAAGAGTGTAGGAATATAGGCTTTTGATGTTTATCATATCCAAGGGCTACATTTCCTTTCATATTCTGAGACAGATTGACATGCTGGCATCTGGGCCTACATTATTCCACAAAGAGGAAGTTTGACTGGGTTCATAACTGAAAAAGGTGAGAAACAATGTACATTTTTCAAAACAAATATTTGCAGCATCAGAGAAAGGCAAAAGAACATTCTTAAAGAGTTAACTGGCCATAAAGAATGGCAGAATTTGCACAATCAAAAGTTTTCTTCCTGCCAGTTTCCTCCACTTCTGTTTGATCATTAGATCTGCTTTTGATTTTCATTATGACCCAGTAGCATCAACCTTCTGCAAACATATCACATTTAATATTCCCCAAACCATACTCATTTGGAATTCATTTCCAGTTAATGAGTCCGTTTATTTTTAATTATTCTTTCTCTATTCTTGCTGCGTTGAATTATAGGGTATTATGATGATATCTAGTTATCCTCTAGTACATACTTCTTATCACAGAATTTTCATCTTTTGTTTTCTTTTATTTTCTTTGTATTTACAATTTTAATATCGTATCTTTTCAAAATCTCTTACATAAAATCTCCATTATCAAAAGCAAAGCAACATAAATGAAAGTAAAATGAATCATGGTGAGTGGAAAAAAATATATATAATGGAGAAAGGGATAATATACTAGATGTGGAAAAGAGTGCATAATGATTGATAAGAACAAGAATGACCAATAAAAGTTGAAAAATGTATCTGAAAAGATCATTTCCGAAAGAAAAAATATAAACTTATATTTTCATATATTGTTTGATTTCATACATTTTATTATTTTTCCAGTATATGCAAATTGAGTACTCTATGGTAGATTTTAAGCTGAATTAGAGGAATATAGTAGTGAAGAAGAGAAGAAGAATCCATCCTGCTTTCATGAATCCTTGGTTTAGCAATCGTGATAACATTAAACAAGTAACTGCTAAATTATTTAAAGTCCATCGTGACATGAACTGTAAAATAAGACAACAGGATCCTATAAGAATATTGGCCATAAGTACAAACTTGAAAAGGTACCAGGAGGTAGAAAAAATGGAATTGGTGCGGACAAGCAAATACGTGCAATGATACTGGGGCAAGAAATAGCTCTGCACACTTTAGAAATACAGAAAATTATAGGAGGTGATTGAGACTTAGAAGGTAAGTGGAACACAAGTCATGGAGAAGTTATGTGTGGCAGAATGTACTATTTGCTCAGAGTTTTTTCCCATTCTGCCTTTGCCACTATGTACTGTGAGTAGAGTGTCTTATTGCTAGGCTTCCCTGCATGGCTTGATTTTTGATTTAATTAATCAATATGATGTACGTGGAAGTGAGAGAAAGAACAAGTTCTGACTCAAGAGACCCCTCTTGAGCTTCTGAGGTGAAAATATACATTAAGCAGCCATGGCTCTTTCGGCCTGGGGCTAGGATGAAGATAACCTGGATCTAATCCGGGTCTAAATCAAGCCTAGCCACTAAAGGCCAGCCAAGAGCAACCAAACTAGAACCAATTTACACATCCATGGGTATAAAATAAATGATTATTGTTGGAAGCCACTGACATTTGGTGGATGTTTACTATGCAACAGTTCAGTTTGTGGTCATTTGTGGTTTTTATAAATCTTATTAATTTAAAAATCTCAGGATTTTGAATCATGTTAAATTTATAGATTAAATTTAAATTAAGTGCCCATCATTATTGAGTCCTTCAATCTAAGGATATGATTGGTCTTTCCATTTGTTCATGTTTCCTTTTGAGTGCATTGGTTGTAATGACTTTCTTGCATATTGTTATTGTAAATGATAAAAAATAGCCTTAGGTATTTAATCTGCAAAAGCTACTTTTTGTTATTGCATTCAATATTTATATAAAACTCTAGGGAAACTTGGTTCAAAAAGGGAAGAAAGTTGATATACACAGATCTGTGAGTATATGAGTTTCCCCCTCTTTGGTTTTAATTTCATATATTTTAGATTGGTGGAAAAAGCATTTTTAAATAATATGAGGAAACATTTATATAGATATGGATCAGCTGAAAGTTCAGATGAATAGACATGAATAATTTTAAACTGTTCTAGTAATAAAAATGCACATTTAATCAAACAATGCTATTTGGGAAAGTTTTTGATTTAGAAAAAAATGGATTGATTAATAAAAATATTGAACATATTTATTTATTGCTTATACATGTCCAGAAGAGTATACATTTTTTAAAAGTAGTATGTCAGTTTGTGTTAACAGCCAAGTAAATTTCATACCTTTTATCAGATGTATTGGTATATCAAGACCAATGTATATTGTCCTTTAGATTTGGTGAGCATCATTTCCCACATAGGCTGTTGGTCATCCCTGGTCCCCACTTCATTTCCTAGCACCTTCAGTTCCAGTGACTCTGCTTAATGTGAGTACCAAGTCCCTTGAATGGCTTCTATGATGGCTTACCATGGTATAGGCTCAGCACTGTCAATGCTCAGTTCCTATTCAACAAGTGCCAGGAATGATCTGGCCTGCACCATTTCTGGATTCAAATAAAATAGTACACCAGAGAGCATGGGAACTAGATTTCTAGGATTCTCTCACAAGAGTAGCTAACATATCCTGTAAATGTGGGGAAATTAACAGTTAATGGTAAAACGTTAGCCAATGAGACATAGAAGAAAGAAAGACTTGGCAGAAAAATTCCTCTCTCTTCCTCCTTCTGATGACTATTTCAAGGCCCATTGGTTCCATATGGTCTATTCAGAATATTCCTTATAATCGAGACACTTGCTATATTTTCATGTGAAGTAACATATCACCCTGTATTTACCTACCCCTTTTCTCAGCATCGTTTCCAATTTCCCTCATTTGCTGCCCAGGAATAACACCTTCAACTAAAACATTAACACATAAGTTACGCAGCAGATATTTTTTTTTTTCCTAGAGAACCAAGACTAAGACATCTATGAATTCTGAATATACTTTCTATTGATATAAAAAGGGTTTATTCATAAAATATGTTTTTTAACATAACTTGTAAAACAATTTAAAAAATCAAAGGCATATTAAATTCTCAATGGTAGGAAATATTTTTACCATTTTTTTCTCCATGTCCTGGGATTTTTCTCCTGGTAAAATGATTGTACACAGATGTGGAAATAATGTAATGAAGATATTCAGTAATGTTAAGTGAAGCAAGCAGAAAATAATTATTTACATAGTATTAAATAACTTAAAATTTTCTATAAAGCTTGGTGGAAATACACAAAAGTATTAGTTTATTTTCTTACGTGAAAAAACTATTTTCTCATTTTTATGTATTTTTTGCTCTTGTAAACCACATAAATTATTATTGTTAATATGTTCAGCAGTAGTTCTCTCATTTTGGAAACCCAAAACCAAACTTGTATTTGGCGAGTTATGTTAAATGAAGAATAGCCAGGTGGTGAAACACTTTAAAATCATTCTCGGAAAGTTTTGGGTAAAATTCTAAACATTGCATAAAAATGCAAAGTAATACAGTGTTCTAGAGGCATGAAAACAGCTTTGTTCTATAAACTGGAACAAGCCTTCAAGGCTCAGAAGCCAGGCATCTTTACTATGATTTAGAATACGAACCAATTCATAAAATGCAACAAACTATAAAGTCATAAACATTAATCTTCAAAATGAAAGCCCAGAGTACACCCAAGTAAAAATAAATATGTAACAGTATAAAGTATAAAAGTTTAAAAATATAAAGTGTAAAGATAGTTGCCTCTAAATTACCTTACATCATTTGTTTCCTGGAAATACTAGTATGTCTTTAATATTAACTTTATATAATAAATGTAATACATTCCTTAAAACATACATTATAAAACTTATTAAATATAAAAATATATTTACCTTCAAAGTATATTCCAAAGTAGGGGTTCTCCAATCTACTCTTTTCCTTAATTATTCCGTATATATTATTACCAATATTCTACAGACCGTGTGATATGAATTACATAAAGGAATGTTGACAGGATGATTGCTTTGAACTCTAAAATATGAAGATTATTAAGCCAAAATATGCTCTTCCTAGACACTCTAAATATTTTTTTATCTGCCCCTTGCCCATATTTTTCCTGCTCTCTTTCTGAGTAGATGATAACTATGGTCCTGATTGGTATATTCAGTTGTTACTGAAAAGATTATGTGTGATCAAAAGTCTTCACACTGTGAGATTTACTGGAAATAATCTTTTGTTTTGTAATGGCAGCTGTTATTTTCATGATTTGTTAGGTTTTATACTGTGGAGGATTTTTAATTTTTGCTTTTATAATAATCAAATTCTTTTTTTTTCCTTAACTTATACAATGACCACTTAGAATAAGGATTGCTATTCAGAACCCTGATAGTCACATCTAAAAACAGTGATTGGTCAACAATAAAATATGAGATTTTCAGGGTACCAACTATCACCTGTGCCTCTGCTCTCTTGCTCTCTTATAAATATAATGATTAAAATGCCCCACTCACTCCTTTGTGTTAAGGCACTTGTTAAAGAACAAGTATTGAGAAAAAAATAATACTTCTATTTTCCTTCCAAGAATTCTACTTCAGTCTTATGGCTGGATCTAAAGCAGATAATAAAGGGATTTGTGTGTGCTGCTCTCTGAAGATCACTGATGGCATTGGTGGGAGAATTTTCTTTTAAAAGAAGAAGGAAATAATAGAAATTAATCATCTTAATTGTACTTATTTGTTTTATATCACAGTTTTTGACAACCTGACCTAATAGGCTTGTGCACTAAAACTTTACATATGATTAAGTATTTCATTACCACTTTACAATGTAAAGGCCTTGATATTTAAAACGCATCCTCATTCATATTCCACTGAATCACATTATGGTCATCAATAAACAATGAATCTCAATGGATTGCTTTGTGATCTACTGTATCCGATTTTAGGTAACAGAATACTTCAAACATACTGTATTAACATTTCTTGCTGACTTTGTTTGCTTCCTTAAGCTATATTCTTCTTGAGAGAAGAAACATTTTATTTATGTTTATGTTAGAGTCATTGCTTCATTATTTGTAAATGATTAGAACATTACTGGAGAAATGAATGATTAAGACACATAGGGGTGCCTGGGTGTTTCCGACAGTGAAGTGTCTGACTTCAGCTCAGGTCATGATCTCACAACTCATGAGTTCAAGATTCCTGTCAGGCTCTGTGCTGACAGCTCAGAGCCTGAAGCCTGCTAGGGATTCTGTCTCTACCTCTCTTTCTTTCCCTCCCCCACTTGTGCTCCATCTCTTTCTCTCTCTCTTTCTCTCTCTCAAGAATAAACATAAGAAAGAAAGAAAGAAAGAAAGAAAGAAAGAAAGAAAGAAAGAAAGAAAGAAAAAGAAAGAAAGAAAGAAAGAAAAGAAAGAAAGAGAAAAACTGAATAACCGTGAGTATTTTAGAAGGGTTTTTTTTGAGTGTTTTTTTTTTTTTAAGATAAGAAATACAATCAGAGAATGGACGACCAACAAGCAAATGTAATCTTTGCAAATTAGTCCAAAACTAATCCTACTTAAGATGGATTGAGGATAGAAGTGTCTGGGTGCAATAGTGGTAAACAGCTTACATATTCATTAACTTTATACTTCAAAACACACTTTTCTTTAAATGATTTTTAACATTTATTTATTTTGAGAGAGAGAGGGAAAGACAGGCAGAGAGCACAGGCAGTGTGGGGGGAGGGGGGATCAGAGAGAGGGAGACACAGAATCCGAAGCAAGCTCCAGGGTCTGAGCTGTCAGCACAGAGGCTAATGTGGGGCTCAAACTCACGAGCAGAGCCGTGAGATCATGACCTGAGCTGAAGTCAGATGCTCAACTGACTGAGCCACCCAGGTGCCCCAAAACATACTTTCTTCATGAAATCTCTAATTGATTATGTTCATATTCTTATCCAAAACTGTATCTGTGGCAGATGAAAACAGAGGCCAAGTCAATGGGGCCCTTGCCCAAGTTTCCAAAGCTAATAAAACAACTCTTATTTTAATTAAATATTAAGGTAGAAATTTTATTTTAGAAAGAGAACTGTGCAACACAAAATGTTATAAAACCACTGAATCTGAAGTTTTTTAAATTTCCTATTCTAACACTCAAACTAAAGTTTATTTTTAAAATATTTTTGTAGGAAACTTATGCCTTTTTTATTAATTGTAGAAGGACAGAGCTAAAGATGTTTGAGAAGAAAATAAACAGTTTGATTTCCATTGACTGGATTAATATTCCAAACTCACAGATACCTGCTTTTTTACTTGTAAAGAAGCAGACTCTTCCTATTTCTATTCAAAAAGCTCAATTATTATTTCACACCCTGCCTGAGAGATATAAACCTTTCCCTATTGACGTCACCACATCAGACAGCGACTCCTAGTGAGGTTGGGTGACTTACTAAGGATCATATCAAAAGTCAAAATTTCAGCAGGAATTTCTGGTTACCTCCCTTTTGTTTTCTCTGTTAGCCTGACCCTCACCCATGAACAAAATACGATTGTCACCACCTGCATCTGCTTCACAAATTTACTTTTTAGTGGCAGGAGCTCTGTGATAAATTTATCATTGCATCTTCAAAGAAATTAAAAAGCTTATAGAAGGAAGCAAAATTTAGTACCTTAAAGAAAACCAACTAAATTAAACATTTTAAACAAAATAGCAATACATCTGTTTATGCTGGTCTCCAGGATCCCTTACAAGTGGTAATTAACTATAAGAATATTTGATCAGCATGTACCAAGAGAAGTTAATCTCTTTGGTTATTATTTATTTATTTATTTATTTATTTAAAATTTTAATTTATTTTTGAGAGAGAGTGAGAGCAAGCTGGGGAGGAGCAGAGAGAGGGAAACAGAGGATTTGAAGCGGGCTCTGTGCTGACAGCAGAGAGGCCAATATGTTCAAACTCATGAACCAAGCCAAGAGATCATGACCTAAATTGAATGCTTAACTGACTGAGCCATCTAGTCATCCCACTTTGATTATAATTTAATGCAGGATTATATAGATACTGTGTCTTTTCAGATTAGAAATACTGTATTTGTTTATTAGGGTTTATTCTGCATCAGATGGTTCAGAATGGGGTAATGTGAGTCTACTCTCCTACATTTTGTTATCTTACCTTAGTAAGAAAGTATGTTTATTCTTTTGTACTTTGCAATCACCATCAGATATAATAAATAACAGGACATGAATATAGAAAAAAGCTAAAGGCCTAAAAACCACATTGTCTTCCTTTATTGTGTTTGTTTGTTTGTTTCCTTTCTTTAGATGGCAAGCTGAATTCAGAAAAGCCAGTTGCTATGTTGAATTTTGGTTTTCAAAAGTTTACTCATATGCATCAAATTGAATATAATGTCTGCTGTTGATGAAGAGTCTCCTCAATTAGTTGAACTTGTGAGATTGCTGGTTTTGCCCAGCAATCTAAAGTCATTGAGAGGGAATAAACTGGCATCTGTGATTGTGGATGTTGGAAGGCAGACACAACCATCCTTTTAAGCCATCTTGTTTATGACATTTCAGGGAGGATTTTGTTGTTGTTGTTGTTGTTGTTGTTGTTGCTGTTGTTCAGTATTGCTATGGATTACATTACTTTTACTGCATTACTAATAGTAATAAAAGGATTAAAGTAAAATTTCTCAGTGCAAATGGTGTAGTTGAATTATTGATTAAAGTTACTGAGTCACCAAGGACTACATCTTGCCAAAGCAATGGGCAAATTTTATTTTCTTACTCAAATTATCAACTTCATATCAATAACCAGCCACTCCATCTTTTTTTGAACACTATGTTCTCCGGTTCTCTGAGACATCACAATAGCCCAGGTTCTTCTTACTCTTACCCTTACTCCACTGGCATACATGTAAATATTGGAAAGTCCTTTGCTCTTTGATGACTCCAGATGACTGAGTTTGGACTGCCTCCTGAGTTCCAGGATAGTATAGCTAATAGTCAATTTATACCTGCAAAGATATCTAATGAGCATCTCAACCTTTCTTTTGTTCATTCCTCCCCTTATTCCTCTCACCCCCCAACCCTACTTTGTATTCACATTGGCACTGCCTGATTATTTAGGTCAAAATCTAGGAGTCACTCTGCTTTATTCTTTACATTCCCTATCCAACATATAAGTCCTTATGGTTAAGTGTCTAAAATATATTCTGAATCAAATCCTTTACTCTCATTTTAATGTTGCAACCATATCCAGGCTACCATCAGCTCTCACCTGAACTACTTACCACAAAAGCTTCTGTACTTCACCCTTGCCCTCACACAAGCCAACTTCCAATAAACCATGTAAATCATATTTCACTTTCCAAATTAAAAAAAAAAACCTCAGTGGCTTTCTCATAATATGAATAAGACTGAAATTATCCACCATGTTTTAGAAGGTCCTCCACAAACTACTTTTCAACTCTTTTAACATAGGGCTCAGCTGGACTTCTTTCTGTCTCTAAAAATGAGCAAACAGGTTTTTGTTTACAGCCCTTGCACTTTATATATATATATACTTCTTAGAAACCTCCCAGACTTCTCTTCCACATCTTGGCATAGCTGCTTTCTTCTCATCATTCTGGCCTTAACTCAAATATCAACAAATTCTTCACTGATAATCCAGCTAACACAGACCTCAGACATTTGCTGTCACATCTCCTTATTTTACACCCTTCAGATCATTTACCATTAATTTTTTGTTTCTATGTTTTCTGTTGTTTATCCCTCTGATCATGGCATGATTCACCAATGTATCTTTAGGTCCTGGAAGGCTACCTAAAAACATATGTTGACTGAATGAATAGAAGAAAAAGATACTGCAAGCAAATTTTGAAAATTATATTGCAAGATCATTTCCACAGTTATCCACTGATCAAGTATGCTACAACCCTGCATTGCTCATTACACTAGAACAAGTAAAAGATTCTAAGCATCTGCTCCACAATTTATTCTGCTCTCAGGCTAGCAGTTGACCAATAAAAAAGAACAGCTGAAGGTGACACTTTAAGCAGTCCCCAGGCAGATCCATTCCTATTACATTAACCTCAGGGGGTTTAAGTCAGCCCAAGGACATCTCTGAACAGGTCAGCTTCAACAAATGTCTACTTCAAGGTGTCAAGTTCTTAAAGAATAATTACAGTAATTCTGGTATAAGAGTATGGTCTAGATTTAGATTGAGTTTTTTTCTTTTTTTAACAAAAGCACTTTGACTCGTAGACCGAAAACAGGTTTGGCATAAAAACAAATGCAATGCTAAAGTCAATGATTGCACCTTGTCTCAAACTACATATAATTCCTGGATAAGAAAGATTATTATTTTGTTTATTCAGGAGCAAGTATTCACTACTGCTTGGAAAAAATATATATGATAAAAACTGCTTTATAACCTTGATGCATATGAAAGATTTAAGAGATAAAAGACAGAGTTCAGAAAGTTAAAAGACCTGGGTCCAAATCGCTTGAGTAATGTTGATAAAATAACTTCACATGGAGTTCTGCATCTTACATGTCATCATATGTTCTACATTCATTCTGTCCCTCCCTGCAGAGTAGCTCATGGCCACCTAAAGAAGCCCAGTTCTATCTTCGAACAGCTCTAACCCACAGAATGCTTTCTGGAGAATCTTATGATTATAACATGAGGAATTGAAACTATAAACTTCCTGTTTCCTTCTATTATAAACATCTATACGGGATATCCTTTAGCATTTTATTCCTCTTTTATGAAATCATAATTTCATTCAATGTGAACATAATTATTGCTAAAGAAAAATAGCAAATTTCAAAAAATACGTTTAAGCCAAAAACATCTAGGAAAAATTTCACCCTGGTGCTTCAGATTATGGGATATTCTGAAATATTGAATTTAAAAGGGATACATTTATAATATGAAACACAGTTTTATAATTTCAGCAGACTTGACTATAGAATTAGAAAAAAAAACAACCTCTATATTTAAGTTAAAAAAGCAAGACAAGACATAACAATGAAAAATGAAACACAATTCATTTATCTCATCATCAAGTTTAGTTAGGCGTTTCACTTAATTTATTCTAGTCCTTTTGACAGTGGAAGAAATGAAGTAATTAAAAAATACTTAATTCTAATCATACAGAAAATTCTTCTTCCTCCTGTTCAGTCTCTGCATGTCTGACTCCCATATTTAAATCTTCAGGCCTGATCCCACCTCCATGGTCCTGTTGTAGTATTTCAAGTGTAGGTTGAAGGCCTCCCTGACTTAGAAAGACATTTTGAAATTTTATTTCAATGTTTGCGTTTGCTAGGGGCTAGTCATGCATTATCAATACTTCCTTGTGAAAGCTTTATTTTCAGAGTGCCTTGGTTGCTCAGTTGGTTAAGCATTTTGTCTCTTGATTTCATCTCAGGTCATGGTCTCATGATTCATGGGTTCAAGCCCAGTATTGTGTTCTGTGCTGATGATGCAGAGCCTGCTTGGGATTCTCTCTTACTCGCCCTCTCTCTCTGCCCCACCCATTCTGGCTTGTTCTCTATTTCTCTCTTAGAGGAAATAAATAAACTTTCAAAAAAAAAAAAACAAGAAAAGAAAATAAAAGCTTTATTTTCCATTCCCTCAACAACTGTCCTAGAGAAACCCATTATTCTCTCACATCTAAGATACAAGCCTTTATAGCCTTTATAGTTCCCTTCACCTGTAATGTCTTCTCCTAACCACTTGGTTCTTTATCTACCTGATCCCTTTTCCCCAGGGATTCTTTTTACTCCCCCCACCACCCACCTTTGCTACTTTTTTTTTTTTTTTTTTACTATTTTTGAAGTTTCAGTTTAATCATGAATTCCTAGAGGATAAAGTTCTTCCCTTGTTTCCCTCCCAGAGGCACAGTGAATCACATCTTCTCCCTGCCTGTTTTGCTTCTATACATATTTCTGCCCTTTTCTTTATACCACTAAAGGGACACCTTATGAATTTCATGCCTCTGGCAAAAAGTTTCATATCCCATTAATCATGGGTCCTTATCATGCACTATATCCGTGGTACATTTTAGGTTCTCAAAAAGGATTTTTTTAGTAAATTCATAAATGAATGAATGAGTGAATGAAATGAATGAATAAATAGGGCACCAGCTAGGTTCCTTATTCTCTTTATTTTTACTCTTCTGCCCAAACTCCAAACACTCCTTGGGGCCAGTTAGAACAAGTTCCTCCTCTGAAGCAACTTTTTTAAGTGGCCTCCCAATAAGGCTAAGCAGCCAAAGATCTTTACTTAAGCCTTGCTTTGCTATGCAATTTCTTTTGGTTCATGTGACTCCAGCAGTCTACACGGGCATCTACTCATTCTATACTGGTCTTGCTAGATTATGTTCCCTAAAGAAAACCTTTATAAATGTCGTTCTGTGATTGGAACTTTTCAGTGGTTCCACACTACCTATTACACAAAATCCAAGCTGGAGAGCACAGTAATTGACACCACTGCAAAGTCTGGTCACTACCAACATTTGCAGTTTAATTCTCTGCCAGTTTCCCTTTCAAAAACTCTTTTGTCCTTGTATTCATAATTAGCCTCCCAAATTTCCAGATTTATTTGTAACTAAGTATTTTGCTGTGACATTTTTCTATAATGAACACTCCCCAACCACACTAATCTTACCTATTTTGTATTTGGCTTATTCATTACATTTATTCTTTCCTAAATTTAGAAAAATAAGGTTCATGAGGACAAGACTTTCCTTTTATGTTATTTACATCTGTATCCTTACTGCATAATAGTCTTTTCTCTCTCTCTTTTTTAAAGTTTATATATTTTGAGAAAGAGAAAGAGAGGACAGGCAAAAAGAGTGGGAGAGAGAAAGAATTCCAAGCAGGCTCCACACCATTAGCACAGAGCCCAATGTGGGGCTCAAACTCACAAACTGTGAAATTATGACCTGAGCTGAATTCAAGAGTTGGACACTTAATCGACTGAGCAACCCAGGCGCCCCATAAAAGATTTTCTATATATAGTATTTGTTTGCATAAATGAACAAATATATCAAGGTGTATCTCAAAGCTATTCTCCCAAAATGCCTTATATAGTAAATTAAAATGTTAATAAATTATATCAAAATATTAACACCCATTTTTGTGTTTCATATTAAATAACTATACTTCAGTGTATTTTAAATTTCTTTGATCATTGTATATAGATGTTTAACTTTGTACGGTATTTTTACCATAGTATTTCTATTTTTCCTAAATAATTTGTAAACTGGTAAGGACAAGAGTTATGCCCAACATTTCATGTCATCCCTACCAAATTTGAATGAAATATTTTATAGAAATTTAAAGTTGAACAAACATTTATAGATAATCTAATCTGACCAGAGTAGTACCAGTTCTTATAAATATCTAAAGTACAGTGGAAAGGGGCACCTGGGTGACTCAGTCTGTTAAGCATCGGACTTCGGCTCAGGTCATGATCTCACTGTTGTGGGTTCGAGCCTCGCATGTGGCTCTGTGCTGACAGCTCAGCTTGGAGCCTGCTTTAGATTCTCTCTCTCTCTCTCTCTCTCTCTGCCCCCTTCTGCTTGTGCTCTCTCTCTCCCTCTCTCTCTCTCAACAATAAATAAATAAATAAATAAATAAAGTGGAAAGGCTCTCTCTCTTTCTTTTTCAAAAACAAATAAAAAAATAAAAAAATAGATAAATAAATAAATAAAGTATAGTGGAAAGGCCTATAACCTCGGTTCAGATAAGCAGTGAGTGCCTCATTTCTCTCCTTGCTTTTTTTGTTTATTTATTTTTGAGAGAGAGAGACTGAGACAGAGTGTGAGTGGGGAGGAGCAGAGAAAGAGAGGGAGACACAGAATCTGAAGCAGGTTCCAAGCTCTGAGCTGTCAGCACAGAGCCTGACAAGGGCCTTGAACTCCCGAGCTGTGAGATCCTGACATGAGCCGAAGTCAGACGCTCAACCAACTGAGCCAACCAGGTGCCCTGTGAGTGTTCATTTCTTGCTAAACCTTGTGTGGATTTTAAAAAAGCAGTTTGCCCCCTCTTTCCTATTCTTTTCCTTCTTAACTGGATGTAAGTGACAGAGGAGATTTATATTGTGATCTATGACTTACCGATATTGATTCCCTTCAGGCACCTTCCTTCTTAGGGGAGGTAGACATGGCTAAGCTCTGCAGTAGACATGACTCATGGCTCAGACAAAGGCCAACTGCTGTCTTGCTGACTTTGCCTCATTTTAGTCTCTACTGACTTAAGCTGGGAAAGATCTTCTCAGTGTTCCATCCATTCATGTTGGGCATTTCTCTTCCAGCTTTGCAAGATGATATTCTTTGGCAAAATGTGTCCTGTAAAAGGTAACTGCCTGGAATTCAGTAACCATGCCTCATAAAAACTGAGGGTGGTGTGGGGAAATTCACTTCAGGTCCAGAGAATTTTACCAGTTATTTTTGCTACATTTCAACTTCATTCAGGGATGACCCAAGAGTTAATTGTTCTACTGCCTTAAAAAAGAGAGAAGTTGTTATCTCTCTGGCCTTCCTGTACCTCCAATATGCAATATATGTATATCTGTTGCTTATGAAACCAACGCCTTGAGAGAAAAAATGGATAATTATTTCTGATTGCTTTACTTGTCTCTCTATCTTTCTACTATTTCTCAAGGGAAGGGAAAGATTTACGCTTTTTTTTTAATCTTCCCATGCTAAAATGTTTCATTTTATATAATAACACAGCCTCAAGGCCTGAATGTCAGGGGTGTAAAGGGTATTATCTCTGGGCAAGAGTCTTATAGTTTGGAAGAGATAAGAGTGCTAAGTTAATTTGGACAATTTTTATTTTTCCAGCATTTCATAATTCTCACATATATTGTCTTGTTGCATGAATTGTATATGTCAAAACTGAATGTTACACTTTTATTTTAATTCCTTCTGTAATAAGTCCTAGTCTGCCACACTTTCCAGGAAGATGAATGCCTCTGGCCAACTGGGTCAAATGACTCATTCTCAAAAAGATAAAAGTGCATTAAATATTAATCATTTAAAACTATTAATCTATTTACTATGTAATAGCCTGACCACGGCTGTATCTTACAGCTAGATTAAACTCAAGTCCTGGTTTGGTAAATGACTTTTCCAAAGAGACTCATTTGTTTATGAGTACAGCCAGGATTTACACCCAGGATTCAATATTCTTATTCCCATTTGGGTTTTGTCTATTTGTTATCAGGCAGAGAAAGTGAGAAAAAAAGTTGCCTTAGAATGCTCAGAATAAAAACAGATCCTCACAGAAACAGAAGATGCAGAATAATTCTGAATATGTAATTTCCATTCTCACAAATCTTTCCTAGATTCCTTATTTCCTAATAACAAATGTCCTACTCATTAGGGATCTGAAGAGAAATGTTAAGACAGACTCAGCTGACAATATTTAGAATCAAGTAGTTTTCCTTAGAACATTAAAATGCATTATGTATTAGCATATGATCAATTGAAATGTTAGTAACTGATACAATTCTCTAGGCAATGAAATACTATCTTTATCTTTAATTTTGTAGCAAAATTTCAATGTGTGATATGATTTTAAAAACATGAGAATGATACTATATTTTCCAAGCCAAATGAAGGTCCTTGAAAGACCTACATGAAAACAGTTTTGAAATTATTTAATTTTTGCTTCTTTGAAACAAAACTTTTAAAATGCCATCTAGATTATACTGTTGGTCCCTTGGAGATTAATATTGGTTTGGAATTTAATATTACACATGCTTATTTAAAATTACACATGCTTAATTAGTACATTATATTCCGTATGACCTACAATATGGATATTTAGACCCAAATCAGGAAGATTAGAGTTAAAGACAAATTTCTCTCTGGGTTGTATAGGTCAATGTAGTTCACTTCTTAGTATTTTTCTTAATTTTTATTTATTTATTTTTGAGAGACAGAGAGAGACAGCACGAGCAGGGGAGGGTCAGAGAAAGAGGGAGACACAGAATCCGAAGACAGGTTCCAGGGTCTGAGCTAGCTGTCAGCACAGAGCCAGACGCGAGGCTTGAACCCACGAACCGCGAGATCATGACCTGAGCCGAAGTCGGACGCTCAACCGACTGAGCCACCCAGGCGCCCTTCTTTTTTTTTTCTTCATCTTAAAATAAAAAAGGCAAGACTGGTATATATCTAAGTTTCTTTTCTAATTTTAATATTCAGTGTTATTTTTGTTCTATTGCTTTGTGACCTCTTCGTAAGCCTGTTAAAGGATAGCTTTTGGACTGTGGGGATTTCAACCATCATCTAAGCACACACACACACATCATAAAACTAATGATAGTAGGCATACTCACATATATTTAAATCTCTGAAGAATTTTGAGTTAGGTCATTTTGCTGTTTTTGGTATTACCAAGGGCACTTTATCTCTTTGTGTATTCATTTTAAAACTAGAAAGCTAGAGTTAAAAGCTAGATTCCAAATACAGTAAAGAATAAACAATTAGATACATTAGATAGTATTTCATAACTGTAAAAATGCTTAAAATCACATTTTAAGCAGAAATAGAAAATAAATACAACAGAATAAGTAACTCACTCACTCCTAGTTAAATTATCAGGGAGTTTTGCAACTGTGTCAGACTTAAGTTTATGCATATCTAGTACAATCGATTTCAAGTGAAATACTTAGTAGAAACAGCGTATTTCTTTCATATATGAGTGTTTGTGCATGAAGGGGCAGGAGAAGACTGATAATAGGAAAAGAAGGTTGAGAAAAAGGTAGAAACAGCTTCACTCAACCAGTTGTCTTCCTTGAATTGACCAGTTTCACATAAAACTAACTTAAGGCTCAGCATTTAAGCTGAAACAATAGCTTATCTTTTTTCTAATTATGGTAACATCACAAATATAAAACCATGGAATTCCCACATGAAATACTAATTATGGAGAAATAAGTATTGCTATATGCTGCTGATAGAGCTGCTATTTTATAGAGTGTTAGGGGGCTGAAACTTGAGTTCTATGAGCACCCTTTAATACAGTCAGCCAATCCTCTTTTAATAACTTAACCAGTAAAAATTATGAGGATTTACATAAAGCTTTATGTGTAGTAGAAATAAATTCATTATAACAACCAATAGTGAACAAAATGATGAAATTTTGTACAATATTCAAAATCACACCAAAATTATATTTTTAGTAAATTGTTCATGATACATTACTAAAACTGTTCATTACTTGTTATGCAAAAAACACCAGGTTACAAAATCACATAATGTAATCACAGCATATTTATGCTTATAGAAACAAATTTATATTTTATGAAAAAAAGTATAGATATATACACTAGTTTTTTTTTTTATGTTTATTTATTTTTGAGAGAAGAGAGACAGAGACAGAGTGCAAGGGGGGGAGGGGCAGAGAGAGAGACAGAGAGAGAGAGAGGGATAATCTATCCAAAGCAGGCTCCAGGCTCTGAGCTGTCATCATAGAGCCCAATGTGGGGCTAAAACTCACAGACTGAGATCATGACCTGAGCCCAAGTCAGAGCTCAACCAACTGAGCTCTATATAACTATATATAACTAAAATTTTAATCTTCTGTCTTAGTGATGGAAATTTTAGTTGTTTTTCCACATTTTTTACAAATGCAAACTTTTTCATTGACACACACACACATGTATATAGAACTAGAGGTGATTACTCCAACATAGCTGTAAATTGTGAGTCAAATAAACAATATGAAGGTACATAAAAAATAAAAGACGAAGTATTTGGAGAAGGTACAATTTTGAAATCTTAGTAGTAACATCATGAACGTAAGTATACACAGGTACATCCTAAGATTTCTGAAACTTTAACAAACAACAAATCTAGAACCCTTTTTTTTTGGCTTGTAATAATATTTCCTTTGCTTTGGGGAACATCACTTTTTGGGGAAAAATTCTAAATAAGGTCATTATTTTCACAGAAGTAAATATCCCTTTTTGGTTTGAAAATGATCAATGAAGATTTAGACGAAGAACCTCAATTTCAGTTCGATGGTGCTGTTAATTTTTTACTTGAGAAGTAGCTGCATCTCTGGGAAAAAAGGGAACAAAGTAATGGGAAAGAAAAGGTGTTTTTCTTCCTGTGCATGTGGTCTTTCCTACAGCTGTAAATAATTCTGCATGTCTGTGGACGCATATGCTTTCTCATGTGAACAGCTCTTGCTAGGAGTGAGTTGAAATAGAAGACTGTAGGATGAACCTCTAGGTACCATCATAATCTCAGCTCAACCTGGACAGATTAGATGTACATTCTCCTTGGACTGGCATCTCACTGACCTATAAGTGGCATAATTTGGAGTACTTCTGAACTCTATATTGTGAGATACTTGACCTGTTTTAAGCCATGAGAAAATATTCTAACCTTGTCATTAGAAGATTCACGTCTTCATGAATTATCTTCAGAGAAATCCATTTTGAGGAAGGAAATAAGGATGGAAATAAAGATTTAATGTAGGGTAAATATTATTCTCTTTAAAACAGTTAAACTTAAACATCCCAGGAAAAAGATGTGCTTGGGGGACTTTTGTTGTAAGAGAATAGGTTGACCCTGACTAGTAAGGTCAGTTTGAAGAAGTTAAGAAGGACCCTGAGGGGCAACACAAGAAAATGTAAATAGAGAATCTAACAAAACAAGAACATCTAAATAGAGTGATGTGGATAATTTCTTGTATTTACCATTGGCTTTGAACTTTTTATAATTTCTTGTTAAGAACTAGAGGTTGGTCTTTGTTATTCAATGCTTGGGGTCAGGACATTTTGGCAGTTTGATTGAAAGTTAACAAGAAGGTTATGAGAAAAAAAATACCTAAATATGCAAGGCACTCAAAGAAACATCTCAGGGAAACTGTGTAAGTAGACATAGCTATATTATTGTAAGTATAATAAAACACCAAGGTTTTTATTTAAAACTAAGTAAGTTACTTATATGTTTATTTTATGGTCACAAAATATAGCACTTCCATGACAATTTTCATACTAAATAACATGGGGAGCACTCACAGTAGAAATGTGAATTTAAATAATTAAATACATTTAAAATATTATGGGAAGTCTTTTTCTTCTTTAGTCATTTAGCAGATTATAATACTCCCTGAGCTACTTACATATTTTTAGGCTTCACTTTCAGGTATGCTTGCGATACAAAACATAGATCTTCTATACACTCTTAGTCCTATCTCACTGTTGAAACTTCTTCCTCCAATTCAAAATTACACACACACACACATACCATAGTCCATCAAATGCTCCTCTTAATTGACATTTATAGGCCTTTTAGTCACAAATATTGTAAAGATTAAGAAATGAATGAAGTTGCATTTCTTTTTTGAGTCCTAAAATATATTCAAAGTCTGTTCAAATTTTCCAGAATTTCTGAGTTTGGCCACTAAGTGTAGTTTAACTTTTTCATTCTTTACCTCTTCCATTAGAGTCAGTAGTTTTTATGGTTTTATAAATTCATCATACTTCACTTTTCCACCAAAGAATAGTACCAGAAAGTAGACTTCCACCACCCAAAACTAATAATTTTGTAGAGGTCTCTGTTTGTAGCACACTATGTAGCACATTTTAGGGGAAAAATCCAAAGTTTCAATTTAGCTTAGACCATGCTTCTAATTTTAATTTTAATATTTTAACTAATAATGCCTACAATTGTACTAGCCTTTTTTTTTTTTTTACCATTCCCAAGGACCAATTTCCAATACCCATAAAATTCATTTTCTGATATGCCAGCTTCATTTTTATAGCTGTCACTTAAATAATTTATCTATAAGCCCATGTATTCCCTAAAGTAGTTTGCCAAAGGAATTATTGCAGCCTTCAGATATGAATAACTAAGTTAGGGAGAATAGTTCATCCAAATACTGAGTGAAACTTTGTTTTTAAAGACATCACATCCAGGAGTGCCTGCGTGGCTCCTTGGTTAAGCTTCCAACTCTTGATCTTGGCTGAAGTATTGATCTCAAGGTTGGTGGCTATAGTTGGTGGGTTCAAGCCCCACATCAGGCTCTGTTCTAAGAGCATAGAGCCGCTTCACAGAGCCTTCTTTGAATCTCCTGCCTCCCTCTCTGTCGAGAGAGAGGGACAGAGAGAAGAAAGAAAGAGATCATGACCTGAGCCAAGATCAAGAGTCAGATGCTTAAATGACTGAAAACATCGCTGAAAAAAAAATCTTAAAAAAAAGACATCACACCAAAAAAATGTTTACCAAGAAATGTTTGTTCCATGTAGAATTTAGCTGATATGCATATGCGTTTTGAAACCCATTACATAAACCCAACTTTCTTTCTAATTATAAACCCTTAATGAATTTATTGATACTGTAGTTTTTCCATACTTTTGTATGCACTTTATGTACTTTTTTTATATCATACTCAATTTGCCCATCTACCTCCTTATCAGTTGATATTGCTTTCTCAAATCCTTTTGACAATCAATGGCTGATTTTCCTACTTTCTTCACTGTGTACGATGCATTAAAAATAAGAGAACACAGGGGGCACCTGGGTGGCTCAGTCAGTTGGTCATCTTACTTTGGCTCAGGTCATGATCTCACCATTTGTGAGTTCAAGTCCCGCTTTGGGCTCTGCCGGCAACTGGGAGCCTGAGGCCTGCTTCAGATTCAGTGTCTCTCTCTGCCTCTCCCCAACTCGCATTCTGTTTCTCTCTCAAAAAAAATATAAATAAACATTAAAAATTTTAATAAAAGTATGAGAATATAAATGATCATTACATTAAACTAAGTAAGTCATCACCTTTGTCTTCCTTTACTCTCGGTTTTATATTGTGGACACAATATATGATGTGAGGAGAAAGGGAACAGATGGCAGCAACTGTAGGTTTAAAGAAGGATGTCTGTTTAAGTAGGCTTCAGAGAGAATGTAGTACCTAAGGAAAACTTAGGAGAAGTATGGGAAGCAAAACACAGTGGTGACAGTAGCTAGAGGGGGGTAGATGGAGATGAGCTTTGACAAGCAAATAGAGAGAGATCCCAAAGGGCCCTGAGAACTGTTTTAAGAACACTTAATTTTACTCTGAGTGAAATCGGGAAATTTTGAAGAGTCATGAGCAAAACAGTGATTTAATGTAACTTCAGGTTTTCTGAATTACCCTAGTCTCTCACTAACATAATCAAGGCTTGGAAAAGGTAAAGGATTAACAGGTCCCAGTCACAAGGATGACCAGTGGCAGAGTGATAAACACAATACAGTCCATAACCTGTTGTGTTCAAGTCAGTAAGATGGCAAAGTTTGTGGGTGACAAAACCACATGGTCATGTCTCTTAGATGTAATATATTAAAGGTCTCCGGGACTTATTGAGAATCTATAAATCAGCTCTCATTCCTCTCCTATCAGTTAATTAAAAGGAAAGATAAGTCAGTTAAAGGAAATGGTCTGTGTTCTTCAAAGAATCATCAAAGATATTTAATATTATCTAAACCATGTGGAAGACAAATCAGCCCATGTTTGACAAAACTAAATCTTTGAATATAGTTCATATGAGGAACTGCAGTGTGTAATCCATCCTATTCCATTTTAAAATGTGGTAAATACAATTAATGCAATGAGATAACTTACACAAACAAACACAGAAAAAGCATTTTAACCAAAAAGAAAACCTCTCTGAATTCTTCCACTGTGTAGTAGACTTTTGATTTCTATATAACTTCCGTTTCCACTGGTTCTTAATAAGATTAGCTGAAGGATTTACTAGTAAAGGGTAAATCCTGTTCAATAATGCTCAACTGTTCACAGTGAATGTGAAATGGGCCCAGATTGAAATATCTATTCTCACTTTTTACAGACAGTTCTTCAATACAACAATGTTTATTCTTGTAGCTTTTAGAAAGATGGTACTGAATTAAAGTAGTGTAAGTTCTTTGGACCGTCCCTTCTATATCTTTCCTCTACATTGATTTCTCTTAGAAAGTTCCATGGTATTGAAAATAAAAAATAAAAAAATGATACTTTTTAATAAGTATGGTTTCCTGACAGGTTTTTTCATTTTCTTTAAGGGACTGTGGGTAAAGTTAGGTTCATGAAGAAAGTAATTCAAGGAGAAAATTAAAGACTGGAAAATTTTCTAATCTGTTCTTCAGAACTATGTAAATGTTCAGCATGGAGAGTCCTGTTTGTTGAAATCATATTTTAATATCAATGTGCTGTACCACTAGTAATGACTTTTTAAAAGCCTAGATTTAAATATTCCTACTCTCATAGAATAAATAAAAACATATGTAAATTTTGCCCTCAGGCCACTCATTCATTTGGTGATTTCCATACTAGAGAATCTACAATAGTTCAAAAGTTTTAAGTAAGGCATATTTTTAAAAGTAAAAGTAAAAGTAAGCTTTAAGTAAGCATTATTTCAAAAATAAAGTCATTATATTAAGTAATAATAATTATAATAAGTATAGCTTGACAATTTAAAAGCACCTGTGATACATCTCTGGATCATGGGGTACACAAAAAGGAGGATTATAGCAGCAACTGGGGAAAATTTGAATATGGATTTAAGAAAGAAAAGACAATGTTATTTTATCAGTGTAAATTCCTTGTGCAGATGATAGTGTTATGATTTGTTAAAATGATGTTCTTGTTCATTGCAGATGTATGCCTAAAGTACATATGAAAAGAAAAGGTGGGGAGAGAGAAAGAAAGCAAACATGGCAAATATTACTAATTGGTGAATCTAGTAAAAGGGTACTTTAAATTTCAATGCTCTCAAAAGCTTCACAAAAATAGTATTAGCTATTTGCCTCAACTAATTCTCATTATCAATTATCATTGAGTCAGACATTTACTAGACACTGGGGAATATGGAGGGAAATGAAAATGACTTTTGCCTCTGATAACATATACTCTACTAGGTAAGACAAACATTAAACAAACACAAAGAACTAATTATGGAAATCACAATGAGTAGGGAGAGACATTAACCTAGTTACCAGAGAATAGAAGGACTTCCTTCAGAGAATGACATAAAAGATGTAATATGTAGAATGGACAGGATTTGGGGCTGGTGGCTGGTGAAGTGGGCTTAGGTAAAACTGTTTTAGAATGAAAGGAGGAATCATTCAAAGAAGTCAGTGAGTGTTCTTATTTATGTACAATGGCTGACTGTCAGTGTAGGAACCTGACAAGAAAGCTTTGGCCCAAATAATTTTCCTAAACATAGGAAATTCCTTCAGGACAAAAAGCACAAATCTATCTTGCTGAGTTAAACATTCCCAATAATGCCTCATGCAGTCCCGAACAGAGTAAATAGTCAATAAATAATGTCGAATTGAATAAAATGCCAATTTTTTATTTTACTCATAAAGAATATAATAATCAAATTTTTCAACAGCTGAAATACCTATTGAACATACTGTATCAAGTACCATTCAATTGAGTAACCTTGTATTGAGCACCAGCAATGTAAAATATATCCACTGTTTACCAGATATCAAGAACTGATTAATATGACTTATTATGTGATTAATGTGACTTAAGGTCATGTAGGTATACTGGTAACTGAAAGATAAAAAGAAACGTTTATTTTATAATTCTTTTCATTCTACTACATATTACCTATGAAATAGTAGCTATGTCCTAGTTGAAGCAAAGTAAGATAAAAAAGATACATTATGGAAATTAAGTTTTTAAATATACATCTGAGTGAAAAAAATTAAATAATATCAAGTAACAGTTTTAGTAATTGCCCACTACATATTTACTACAACTCTACTTCAAAACTAAAACAAATTAAAAGGTTTTTAAAAATTTAAAAATAAACCCGTCTGGTTGACCCTGTTATATATACTGAGAAGTAAGAGTCAATATCCTTATCACTCCAGGCCTTAAAATCTGTCAAGAATAAAAATAACATAAATTACAAGTACATAAAACTATCAATTTAATAAAATAAACATTCTAAGGCCAGAAATTATTAAAATTAATTATTGTTGCTGCATATGATTTTTTTAATTTTTCAAAATATTTTCATGTACTTCTTGCCTATTGTTTTTCTTCCTTTAGTTCTGTTGGTCTGGCAAATGAGGTTCCATTTTTCCTCCTCTTGTAGAGCTGCTCAAATCTTTGTCTCCAAACCTTTTGACTTTTTTCTTTCCTGGTAAGAAGGGAAGGGGTTGTAAACTAAATTAGAGTTTTATCCCTACCAAGTGAAATATTTCCATCTTTCCTCCAATAACACCACAAAAATGACTAACTCTTATTTGACAAATAGGAATCTTTGAACTGGAACTAAAAATTAGAAATTGGGGGTGCCTGGATGGCTCAGCCAGTAGAGTATGTGACTCTTGGTCTCAGGGTAATGAGCTGCCTCTTAAATTGCCACAGTCTTTTGGCATCAAGGAATGCTAGTGACCGCCCCCCCTCCCCCAATTACCGCAATGTTACTTAGATGAGGTGATCAAAGGTTGTCATCTGGGCATCAACCACAAAAACTAGTACACCAGACATAAGACTCAGGGCACCAAACATATGTAAATCTCCCCTCCAGGAGACACTAGTGCTCTAGAACATGTCAGAGGGTGAGCGTGATGATAGCACATGCCCTCTAAGCTCTCTGGAAAGGATTACACTCTGCCTCAAGCTGTGTGTTTAATTAGAAGTCTGTCCCTCAGGATGCAGCTATGATGATTAGCTAACAGAAGTCTTTTACAGAAGGACTGAGCTCCTGGGTCTATTGACTGTTTCTGGATCCTGAGTGTATTCTGTTTAAGACCCTTTCTCCCTCATTACAGACCTGTGGGACCAACAAGTGTTAAGTCTTACTGGCTATCAGAGTCAAGCAACGTAGAGGTGTCCTCTGGCAGTGGTATCAAAACTTAGGTGGCCATATACGAATATGGGCTCTTTTCTGGGTGACACCAATTATGACAGTCTCCTGGGACCAGAAATACAAGTCCCTTGCCCTTCAAGCCAGGTGATCAGGAGGCATTCCCTAGGAGGCACCTGCAAAAATTGGGGCACCATAATATGGGAGATACTGGTGCTGTAGAGCACAGCAAAAGGGAGAGCATGGCAGTCACCAGTTTCTGTCCCTGGAGAATGTTCCAGTAGTCTCTTAGATGTGTGGGTTAGGTTAGATGTCTGTCCTTCAGGCCAGTGCTTCAATATATGCAGGTAAGCCTCCTTCATTTCCGACCTGGGCACAATTGGCTGCCTCTGAAATAGGCCCTGGGGTGGGTGAGTCGAAGCGTGAGACCATTTAAAAGCAGTTTCTCAGAATATCATAGTCTTATGGGTCTCAGGACACTAGCTCCCTCGGTTTTCAAAGTTAAATATTTTGGGTGCTCATCTCTCAAGCATAGGTCTCAAAAGTTGAGATGCCCAATGTGGAATTCAAACCTTTCACTCCTCAGGGAGGAGTCTGGATTTCGAGTTCCTTTCCAGTTTTGGGACGCCATGCCGGGGGTGGGGTGTATGGCAAGACTGTGTCCTGGCCTCTCTTATCTGCTTCTGTGTGGGTTTCTTCTCATTTGCCTGATGTGGGGTCCTCTCTCATCATTCTTTAAGTTTTTTTAAAAAAGAAATTGTTCCATATGCAGCAGTAGACTCAGTGTGTCTGTAGGAAAAGATGAGTTCAGAATCTTCATATATCACCATCTTTAACTAGAACTCCATTGTTATATTTAATATTTTAAATTAAAACTAAGGATCAAGGCAATAAATTTTTATAGTTAAGAAAGCATACTAATAGGGAAACACTGACTTAATGGTAGCATTTATAATACAACCCAAATACTATAAAAAAACCAAATGCCAATGTGATTTCTCAGGATATACAGTAAAAGAGAAATATTATTATTAAACACTAAGTGGGTGGAGATTCAAGCCATCCAGAAAGACCAACTTCAAATCCCTACAGAACCTAAGCATTTTCATCTAATTTCCATGTTGACACTATCGCTCTCAATTTGTTAAGGGAAATGACCCTGGTTTTCAATCCAAAGTTATACTGGGAAGATGTCTTGCAAAACAGATTAAAGCACAAGCATGTGTTTCTTCCCTAAATGCTCTGTTCCTTGGCCACACGAAACCATGCTCTGTCTCAGGTTAGCCGGTCAATTGGTGATGTAAAAGATCTGTCTGAAGTTCAGCCAAAAGCTAAACTCACTAACCTCTCCTGGCTTGCTAGAAACTGAAAGACCTCTTACGGCATGTTCATGCAGCACACAAAGGCTGATACTTTTAGACATGAGGGCCTTGCAATTCAGCTGAAACCATAATATCTACCCAAATGAAGAAATTGTTAGAGTTGCCAAGAGTCAGTTACTGTAAGTCTTTGTCACCTCACCATCAGAATACTGACTTCTGGCCTCTTGTCTTTTCTCCTCTCTGACTGACACATACCAGACCCTCAACAGATAATACAATTCTTGGCAAAGCGATGTGGTGAAGTCACATGAGGGTGAGATATCCTTCTAACGCATTTCTGCTGTCTTCATATCTCTTCATTGAAAAGTAAATCTAGCGTTCAAGTGGCTAGTCATGGCGATTGTTATTTTTGTTTTAAGCAAACCCCAAAAAAGAGAACTTATTTTTACTAAGAAAGGTAGAGGATCAATGATTTAGTAGCTTAGAAAAGATACAGAGAAAAATGGTGGCCTATTTTTCTGTAACAGCATTGTTTCCGGCACACAGAAGTACTTTATACAATTTTGTTTAATTCCTTTCACTGAGTGATACATAGAAAAATTTAACCCGAAAGAATTGCATTAAAAAAACAATTTACTTAATAAGGTTCAAGAGATCTTACTGGTCTCTCTGTCTCTAACACAGACAGACGTAAATCACTTCCTGGACCAACAGCTAGAGTCATCCTATTAAATCAGATTTTACTATCACTGCCCTACTCCACCATGCTTTCCACATGACTCAGAGCCAGACATTCTCTATGAAGCACATGGCTACCTGTGATATGGCTTCCTATCATCTCTCTGACTTCCCCAGCCCTGCCACCTCATTGATATACTCATCTTCTCACTATTCCTGTCAGACCCACCATGATCCTACCTCAGGCCCTTTGTAAGAGCTCTTCCTTCTACCTACTCCATATCCACATAGCTTGCAACCTCTCCTTTTTCAGGTCTTTACTCAAGTGCCACTTTCATAGAAAGGTTTTATATACTCTCCCACTCCTAACTCCCTATCTCCTTTCTCCATTTTATTCCTTTTTGTTCATAACATTCTCTAGCACAATTTATAGGTTATTAGCACTTATTTACCTGGTTTATTATCTATCTATACTAGGGGTGAAAAACTGTGGCTGACAGACCCAATCCGCCTCTCCCCTTGTTTTTGTAAATACAATTTTATTGGAACAGGAGACATACTCAGGCATGTATGACCTCTGGCTGCCTTTGCATTCTAATGGCAGAGATGAGTAACTGTGACAGTGGCCACATAGCCTGCAAAATCTAAAATATTTCTACAGAAACAACTTATTTTCTACAGAAAAGCTTGCCAGTGCTTGGTCTAACTAATGAAGAAAAAAACCCATAAGAGCAGGGATTCTCGCTGTAACTTTAACTATATTCCTATTGTCTACCATAGCTCTAGGACACAGTAATTGTCCAATTATTTTATGCAATAGCCTTAGCACTGTAACAGCTCAATATATATTTGTTGACTAAATAAACAAGTTCTTTTGCCTTCATCTTTAAGTTTAGAATGTCAACTGCACCACTTACTAGCCTTTGACCTTGAACAAATTACGTCCATGTTTTTACCTTCATCTGTGACATGGAATAACAAAGTAACTATATTTCATCAATGAATTAAATAAGTTTATATACCTAAAGTGCTTAGATTAAGTTTATCTGTGTTAGTAGGGAAATTTATTGCACACTGTAAGGAAGTAGAGAGGAAGGAATATTATGTTCTTGCATTACTGATTCAAAAAAGTACTATTTGGAAGATGAAGACCTTTACCATCTACCTCGTTTTTCCCTTGCAGCTGGCTAACAACTAAGACTTGCTTTGTTTTTAATATATTTTCCATGGTGTAAATAAAACAATAACATAGAACAGATAAACAGGAAAAAAAAACAAAGAATAATGAAAAAGGCCAGAAAAGCAAATGGAGTTAGTACCTAAATAAGTGGTAAAGGAACTGATTGGAAATAATTATAATTTACATTTATTGGGTCAGTCAGAATACTCAGATACTAATATTATATTTATATCTATATAAACTTATAAAAAATATATTTATATAAAAGTTTTCATGTGGCTGCCGTAACACATTCCCGCAAATTGGGTGGTTTAAGACAACAAAAATTATTATTTAAAATATTTTTTAATGTTTATTCATTTTTGAGAGACAGAGTATGAATGGGGGAGGGCCAGAGGGAGAGGGAGACATATAATCTGAAGCAGACTCCAGGCTCCGAGCTGTCAGCACAGAGCCCTACGCGGGGCTTGAACTCACCGACCAGGAGATCATGACCTGAGGCTGAAGTAGGATGCTCAGCCAACTGAGCCACCCAGGCGCCCCAGAAATTATTATTTTATAGTTGTGGAGGTTAGAAATCCACACTCAGTATCACTGAAATGAAACCAAGTTATAGGCAGGGCCACACCGCCTCCTGGAGATTCTGGAGGAGTGAGAGAATCTATCCCTTTTTCCTTCCAACTTCTGGTAGCTGCCAGCTACATCACTCTGATCTCTGCCTTCAAAGTCACATCGCCCTCTCTTTAGTCTGTAAATCTCCCTCTGCCTCTGTTCTATAAGGACACTTGTAAATGCATTTAGTTCACACCTGAATAATCCCGAATAATTTCATCTCAAGATCCTTAACTTTATCATATCCTAAAAGAAAGCTTATTTTCATAAAATAACATTTTCAGGTTCCAGGGAATAGAACTTGATACTTTTGCATCTTTAGAAGGCTATTATTCATATATATATATAATACATATTCTACATATAAAATACACATACATGTATATATGTATATGCCATTATTCATCTAATATGTATTATATATTATACATATATATGTATATGTACCTATATGTATCTAGATGTTTTTAGTTTTTTTAAACAATCTTTCAAAGTTGTTAAGATTCCCTCCCATCCACGTTTCATGTGTGTAACCTAAGCATTAAAAATGAAGTCACACAGCCAGTTGATGGTACATACAGGATGGGGGTATATGTCTGTTTTATCTATTTCGAAAAAATTTATGCTCGAACCTTGTAGTATCACCTCTTCTAGGATAAAATTTTGATTTAGTTACATGGTTCTAAACACAGAAAAGGACTCAAGCAACAGAAGCGTTGCATGTACTCTTTCAAACAAGTAAACTGCCCAGAGGTTGGTTGATTTAAAATATTGCATTTTTTTAACTCAATTGAATTTAAGAATTTTTATGTAGAATGTGGACCAAATATGATAGAAAAGTATGTGATCTTGTTTCTCACTTTCCTAAAAATTGAAAAAAGATTTCTCATATCTATGGACATTTTAAAACAAATATGATGAGAACAGCAACATAAAAACCACAGGCACGCGTGTGCACACACACACACACACACACACACACACACCCATTTTAGACATTAAGAGTTTTACATATTACTATAGATACACCCAACCCTGCCCTCTAGGTATTTGTAACCCAGTGACATATAATTGGTCTTTCAATTATTTAAGTAATTGTCACAATGATTCCTATGTAAAGGCTATCTTCACCTGCTTTGGTAAATCAAACAATGATCAATCAAGCAATGTCATACAAATGTATCTTCTCTTAAGAGAGATGGTGAATTGCTGGTAAATTCTATAATAGGGTCTATAATTCCCATGGGAATATAAGGTAGTTTTTAAAAAAAGAAAATTTCCACCCATTATTCTTATGCCGATTCAGGAAGAAAATGTATTTTAAAAGTTGTTTGCATCGCAATTACGGTTTCTCAACAGTAATCTCATATTCTCTTACTGCTCTCTAATTACTGCTCAGAAAGCAGATTATGTTCCATTGTGTTCTAAAGTAGCTTTAACTTGCTGGATTGCTTATCAATATAACCAGCTGTTCAATGGTAGATCCAGTGATGACGGTGCTTTTAATTGCTTTTTTCATTTGGCTAAGTAAGTTCAGATGGTCACTAATTAGTTCTGTCATGCAGAGAGAGTTTTGTTATGAACAATGCAATCAATGTTTCATTGAAAAGACAACTGTCCTAAGATCAACACTGCTTAATTATCCCTATGAATTCATCCTCAGTTTCTTTATGTGTTATAGCTGTCATGAGTAAGGTGACAGGAATTAAACAAAACTGCAGCTTAAAAGTGTGCTTCCACCAGTGCATATAATGATTTCTCATTTTTGCCTGCTTAGAAGCATTCAATTGAAACGAGCCATAAAGACTTTTTCTTTATTAAGGTTTATGCAGTGCTTTGGGGCACCAAAAATTATACTAAATTATATGATATTGAAGTTAAAGTGTGTTGAGTTTACATCACGCTGTAGGTTTTATACGCACCTGTATGCAAACTCCTTCAAGATAATCTACTTTGGAAAGTAGAGATGCTTCCTAAATTAGTAAAATAAGATCCTTTTAAACCTAGCCAGATAACAGAAAAGAATGAGACAATGGCACAAAAATGAATCCGAAGATATATTTATAATATATTTATATAATGTTTTTTAGTTCTCACTTCATAATTATTTTTTAAATAGAATGCCCTTTCTTGTGGCATAAAGAATAGAAGAAAATTCAGAAAAACAAAGACAAATGTCAATATACTGTTAGTTTCAGGACACATTTGTACCCCTTATTCTCTTTTCACTCTTTTCACTCTTCAAGTGAGGATTCCTTCTCTTACGGGGGTAAAATAAGTCTGTACAGGCAAATTTCACTTTATATATTTTTAATACTTTTTAAGTTTATTTATTTATTTTGAGAGAGTGAAAAAGAGGGAGTATGATTGGGGGAGGGACAGAGAAAGAGGGAGAGAGAGAAAATCCTAAGCAGGTTCCACACTACTGGTGCAGAACCAGACATGGGGCTTGAACCCATGAAACTGATATCATGACCTGAGCTGAAACCAAGAGTCAGAGTCCAGTGCTTAACAGACTGAGCCACCCAGGCACCCCTCACTTTGTATACTTTAAACTGGAGAATGTATGATATATGCCTTTCTGAGAGTGAGATATATACCTAAGCTTCCTACCTGATGTTTTATTATATTTAACATTTCTTCCCTTTGCCTTGTCACAGGGCGACTTCAAGAACTTTTCAAAAACCAATGACCCACTTTTAATTATAAGGATTCTCATGAGATTAGTCTTAGCTTAGAGTTAGTAATTAGTATCAAGAGATATAAGTTTTAGATCAAAAGAAGTAATCTTATCATAAATATTCTGAAAACAAAATCAAAGACTGTATTTATTCCAATATTAAAACTATTGCTTTGGATTAAAATGTGTTCTTGAAATAACATGATTACGATGCTTTTAATTTAATTACCGTTAGTAATTTTTTATTTTGAACATCAGTGAATACACACTCCATTATTTTTCCTCAACTTCATACACCTTTTACATCTAGTATGTTCTCAAAAATTTCTATATTATTGCCTGAAATTAAAATAATTTTTTATTATTGCAGACATTATGGTATTCCTCTTTTAGCATCTTTTACAAATGTAATTCATCATTTTATGAAATGTACATAACTTTCAGTCTCCCTCCAGCACAATGGCAAAAAAGAAAGAAAAATCATGTTCTAGGAAATCTTGAGTTTTTATGTCACATAGAGGTTTTTCTCAGAGGTTGGCCAATTCCTAAGTTTGGAACAAACAGGGCAAGAATCCAGGAAGCACCGCAGAGCACAGCTGCCTGGGGCCTGTTAGATGAACAGAAGTTTCAGAGATCATGCAATGCTCAGATATTGAATCTTAGCCAGAAAGAAAGGAGGCTTGCAGTGAAAGTGCTGGTTTTTTGTCTTAATTTGATAATTCAGAAAAGCCTTGTACTTGCAGTATGAACTAGACCCAGAATAGAGGTCTATTGTAGGAATAATGGAAAACTGTGATTGATCAAGCTCAATGAAGCCAAAGTCAAGTTGGTTCTTTATAAGAACAAAACACTTAGATTTCATTCCAGAACAGGACAACACTTCACAGAGAAAATTGATACCATCTGGTTAACACAATGTAGTACTACTTGAAGTGTCTTTCAGGATGTTCATCAAACATCATATCATACTTTATTACACATGGGAAGAAGCAGGTAAATGTGATCTACAATCAGAAGAATAAAAGTAGCCACTAGAAGCAAATACAAGAGTAACAATACAGATGTTAATGTTAGCAGTCCTAGGTTTTAATAGAATTATTCTGTAAATGCCAAAGTGTTTAGAGGAAAATGTGGCAAAATGATGGAGGATTTCAGCATAAGAATAACTATAAAAACAAAGTACTAGAATTTAAGTTTCTGAAATTCTAGAATTTTCTTATGTAAGAGAATAAGAAAAAAATTATTTTGAGTTTAACAGCAAACTGAAACTACAGAAGTATTAATAAATGTGATTACAGACCAGCAGAAATAATACAAACCAATGCACAGAAGAAAAGAAACAAATAAGTAAAGCACTGTAGATATTATAGAACACATGAAACTATAACATTTGCATAATTAAATGAAAGAAGGAAAGGAGGGGTAAAGAGCAAAAAAATACACATGAGAAGATGATGAATAAAAATTGTACTCAGCTGATATAAGTTTTCTAAGCACAGACACAAAAATCACAATAAGCCCCAAGAATGCTTACTACAAAAAGAAACACACACACACACACACACACACACACACACCTTCTAGGCATATTAGTGCCAGACTGAGAAAACTCAAGGTAAATAGAAACATTTATAATCAGATTTAGAAAAATGACATATTACATTTAGGGAAATCATAATAATAAAAATAGACTTTTCTTCAGAAACAAAACCCAGCAGGTTATGGAATTAAACCTGGAGGGTGGGGATTAAAAAAAGACAATCAAACAAAAGTCAGTCTGAATTCTATACCCAATGAAAATACCTTCAATTATGAAGGCAATATGAAAGCATTATCTAAGAAACAAGAGCTGAAACTCTGAAACATTGCCAGGAAACTTGTACCACAAAAAATAAAAGAAAGTTCTCACTGAACTAAAATAATATTGTATGTGTATGCAGGATGGAAAGTTACCATCACAAAGTTAAAACAAAACAAATAAAAAACTTGAGAAAATTGTGAACAAATGTATAAGATCACATTTATTTGAAGTCTAGTCCTACTGGGGCGCCTGGGTGGCTCAGTTGGTTAAGCGTCCGACTTCGGCTCAGGTCATGATCTCACGGTTCATGGGTTTGAACCCCGCGTCAGGCTCTGTGCTGACAGCTAGCTCAGAGCCTGGAGACTGTTTTTGGATTCTGTGTCTTCCTCTCTTTCTGACCCTCCCCTGCTCACTCTCTCTCTCTCTCTCTCTCAAAAAAAAAAAAATTAAAATATTAAAAAAAATTTAAAGTCTATTGCCTACTTAAAACAAATATAATTAAAATGTACTACTAGGTTTAAAAAATTGTAAAAGTAAAATAGATGACCACAATAGCACAAATAGTAGAAGGTATATAAATACAATCACACTTTTGCAAGATTCTTATATTGTTCATGAGCAGCTTCTATATTAACGTGAGATATGATATGTTAAGGGTGCATATTTTTTCATTTGTTTTTTTAGCATTTTTTATTTTCTTTTTTTATTATAGTTTATTGTCAAGTTGGTTTCTATATAACACCCAGTTCTCATCCCAACAAGTGCCCTTCTCCATGCCCATCACCCATTTTCCCTTCTCCCTCCAGCCCCCATCAACCCTCAGTTTGTTCTCAGGAAGAGTCTCTTAGGTTTGCCTCCCTCCCTCTTCTTAACTATTTTTTCATTTGTTTTTAAAGTTTTTTAAATGTATTTATTTTGAAAGAGAGAGGGTGTGCATAAGCACACACACGAGTAGGGGAGGAGCAGAGAAAGAGGTAGAGAGAGAATCCCAAGCAGGCTCCGTGCTTTCAGCACCTGGTGAGACGCAGGGCTTGATCTCGCAAACCCTGAGATCATGACCTGAGCCAAAATCAAAAGTCATCCAACTTAACTAGCTGGGCCACCCAAGCAGCCCATGAAGGGTGCACATTTTAATCTAAAATATCCACTAAAAATAATTTGACAATATGGCTAAAAAGTCAGTAGAAATGACAAAATAACACACAGTTATATTTTAATAATGCAGTAGATTGCAGAAAAGGAAGAGCAAACTGTAAAGAATTAATGAGAAGAACTAAATAAACTAAATAAACTGCCCAAACTAATATATATATATATATATATATATATATATATATATATCACTTCATCTAAATAAACACAAAAATTAAAAGATAGAGATGGTTACATTTCATAAGTAAGGCAGAAATCCTACTGTATATTATTTAAAAGAGACAGTTTAGATATAAGAGACTTAAAGTAAATATTTGAGAAAAAAGATATACTATGCAAACAATATTAATAAAATGTATTTATCAGAGTTGATTTTAAAGTGAATAATTGAATAATATTAAAGAGATAAAAAGAAACATTTTTCAAATAATAAAAATATTTTATTGAAATATGCTTCTAAATGTCTATGCAATTAATATAGTTGCAGAATACATAAATTAAACATTTATAGAAAAAGCTAAAGTGTACAAATCCCAATCATAGTTAAAGATGAAAATACATTTCTCTCAATAATTAACAGGACCTTTATACAAAACGCAGTAAGAATAGAGAAGACTGAATAAGACTACCAACTTTTTCAAAGTAGGACAAATACATAACATTAAAATCAACAATGCTAAAATCAACATTAAAATCAACAATGCTATCTTAATAAATGTTAAAGAATTGAAATCACAAAATATGTTTTTACCATTTGGAATTAAATTAGAAATAACAAATATATAACCAGAAAAACATATCTGGAAGTAAGTCAAAACCCTACGACATCTATAGGTCAAGTCAGAAAACAAAAACAAAACAAAATAAAACAAAATTCTTTTTTAAATTTAAATGATAGATAATGGGAAAACAGCACCATACAAATTTGTTTGATGCTGTTAAATCAGTGTTTGTAGCAAGGAATATATCAGAAACAGAAAAAGGGTAGAAAATTTAAGATGCAAGCTTTAAGTTCAAGAAGATTGGAAAAGGAGAGCAAATCAATTCAAAGAAAAGTGAAAGGAAATGATTCATGTATAGGCAGAAATCAATGAAATAGAAAACAAAAAATATGAAAGAAATCTGGATCTTTTTAAAGATTAATAAAGTTGAGAAGCTCATAGTTAAATAAACACAGAGAAAAACATAAAATATCAATATCAGGAATTTTTAATGCATATATTAAAATATTAAGAAAAATGATAATATATTATGATTAATTTTATAATACATTTTGGTAATTTAGAAGAGATTGACAAAAATATGACTTCCAAAACAAACACAGGAAGAAATAGAAAATATGAAAAATACTATATCCATTAGAATAAATTTGTAATTAAAAATTTCTCACCAAATGATCCAGAATCAGATGACTTCAATGGGGAATTATACCAAACATTTAAGACAGAAATAATACAAACTTCCGTACATACTTATGAAAATTATTTTTGAGAAGAGAAGAAGAAAGATGTTTCTCAACTTGTTTTATGAGGCAAACATACTTTTGACACCAGAGGTTGATGAGGTGAAAACATGAAATGAATATTAGTATCACAATACCTCATAAAAACAAATGCAAAGTTATAGAAAATTATATCCAGGAACATATAAAAAAGAATATTGCATCATGATGAAGTGGGCTTTATCCCAGTTAATTCAAGGTTGATTTAACATGTAAAAACCAATCACTGCAATTCACCAGGATAAAGGGAAAAAATAAAACATCTCAATAGAGGTAGAAAATATGTTATAAGATCAATATTTGTGAATGATAAAAACTCTTAAAATAGGTATAAAAAGAAACTTATTTTTAAGACATCATTTTTTATATAGTTTATTGTCAAGTCGGTTTCCATATAACACCCAGTGCTCATCCCCACAAGTACCCTCCTCCATGCCAATCAACCCCCTTCCCTCTCCCACCCCCCATCAGCCCTCAGTTTTTTCTCAGTATTCAAGAGTCTCTCATGGTTTTCTTAAGACTTTAGTTTTTAAATGTTTATTTTTGAGAGAGAAAGAAGTGCGTGCTCGAGCAGGGAAGGAGTCAGAAGTTTAGCATCTGAGCCACCCAGGCGCCCAGAAAATAACTTCTTTAATATATAAAGGGCAAAAACCTAAAGCAACTTTTATTGTTAAAGATAAATAAATGAATGTTTTACCAAAAATTAGGAAAAAGACAAAGATGTCCACCCTCTTGATTTTGCTGAAACACTGTGTTGGAGTTTCTAACCAACTCATATTTTAACATAACAAAATAAAAGAACAGTTACATAAAATTGTCATTGTTTTTAAAAGGCACAATTATATATATATAATTTCCAAGGAAATCTACATGTAAACTATGGAAATAAGTGATTTCAACAAGGTTGTGAGATTTAACTATTTCTATATATTGATAACAAATAGATGGAAATGAAAACTTAGAAAGTAAAATTTAGAGTGAAATCAAACACTTCACATATTAAAAATAAATAAAATGAAAGATAAACAGTATCTCTGCCCTGAAAATGTTTAAAATGCTGGGAAAAGTTAAATTCTAAAGAAATTAAAAAATATATTTATGTTAAGATATCATTTCCCCTTTAATAGAGAATTTTTGTAAATGATGATCTAATCATAAAATGTATTAGGGAACACAAAGAATACAAAATATCTTGAACAAATTTTAATAAGAGAAGAAAATTTAAAAACTTACATTATCTGGTTTTAGCACTTACTAAAATGTTACAACTGCAAAGCTACATTGATTAAAGTATTTGTAGAAGGAAAGTGTATCAATAGGCTGCAACAGATATTCCACAAATAGACCTATACTCATATTATGACATAATTTTAAACAAAGTTTCAAGCACAATTTTATTGGAAAAGGAAATACTGCCTAATAAATGGTTATGGAACAAATGGATATTTGTATGGTAAAAATAACCTTGAACCCTACTTCACACCATATACAAAAATTAATTTGAGTTGGACTATAGACCTAAATATCAAAGTTGAAACTGTAAATCTTCCAGGAGAAACATGAGACAATATCCACATAACCTGGGTTAGGAAAGATTTCTTAGACAACTTTATAGACCTCGGAAAATGTTATTATATTTCATCAAATTAAAATCTGTAGTATTGTCTTTTGTTTTCTTTATTCAAATCATTATGTAGAGGCAGCTCCTCTAGTTCAAATTTGCATTTCTTTATGACTAACAACTTTTTCTTATGGCTATTCCTCTAATTCCTAGTGTGTAATGACTGTAATGATTTACCCATTTGAAATAATATCTTTAATAGCTTGTGTAATGGGTTGAATGGTGGTCCCCCAAAAGATACATTTACATTCTAATCCCTGGAACCTCTGAATGTAACTTTAGCTGAAAAAGACATTTTGCAGATGTAATTAAGTTAAAGATCTTGAGGGGTGCCTGGGTGGCTCAGTCGGTTAAGCGTCAGACTTCAGCTCAGGTCATGATCTCACAGTTAGTGGGTTCAAGCTCCGCATCGGGGTCTGTGCTGATAGCTCAGAGCCTGGAGCCTGTTTCAGATTCTGTGTCTCCCTCTCTCTCTGCCCCTCCCTTGCTCATACTCTGTCTCTCTCTGTGTGTCTTGCAAAAATAAATAAAATGTTAAAAAAATATAAAAAAAGATCTTGAGATGAAGGCCCTAAATCCAATGACCAATGTCCTTATAAGAGTGAGATGGGGAGATTTGACACATTCAAAAAAGGAAGAGGTAATGTGACCTCAGACACAGAGATAGGAGTGTGGTGGGTAAAGCCAACAGCTGCCCAAAACTTGGAAAATGTAAAGAATGAAGTCTCTGAACCTTCAGAACTGTGAGAGCATGAATTTGTTTCTTTAAACCACCCAGTTTGTGGTAATTTGTTACTGTAGCTCTAGGAAACTAATATATCTGGGCTAGGCAAATTTTCAGACAGTTTAGAAAATAAGAAGCATCTGGATAAATTAAATTTCATGAAATTATATATTTGTACACATTAAAAAATACCATTTAGACAAGAAAAAGGCAAGCCACACAATAGAGAAATACTTGCAGTACATATATCTTACAAAAGACTCATACCCAGAAATTATAACTCCTATAAATCAATAATAGCAAGTAAAATAACCTTTAAAAATGGCAAAGTGTTGTGTGCAGATACCTGAGGTGGTACTCAAGCAGAGTGAGGAGGGAATCTGTGTGGAAAAGCCGCAGGTGTGAGGTGTTGGATCCAAAGCTGGGTAAAAGTGGTGTCTCCATGAGAGCGAGATCTGGAGTATGACTTGGGAGTCTGGACAATGTGAGGACATTAAGCATGCAGGGATGGCTCAGTGTGAGGTACTGATGCCTAACGTAGGTGAGTAAAGACCTTCCAAATGAGACAGCCTGATGGAGGATGTCCTCAGAGAAGGATCGCCCGTTGAGGATCGTCAGAGCCTGGGGGAGGTAAGAATGCCATCCACACAGGGATGCTAGAAGCCAAGTACAAGGTGTCAGAGCCTGGATGGACTGAGGAAGGTACCCATGTTGAGGTTATACAGGACATAGCCTAACAAATGGTTTGGTAGTTTCAGAGGGCCCCCACAACATGAAGCTATCTTTAACTGAATTGAATCCAAAAGGATTAAGAGGGCTGCCAAAGAGGGGGAGAGACTCAGTGTAAGACTCAAGTCAAATGAGTAGGGAGGGCAGCCACTCTAATGAGCAATCCAGTGTAGAGTTTCAGAACTTGAGCAGGATGAGAAGACTGACTGTGTGTGTGTGTGTGTGTGTGTGTGTGTGTGTGTGTGTGTGTAGGGGACGGTGTGGGGGGGCAGCATGTTGCAGAATACTAAGTTTGAATGAGATGAGAAAGGCATCCATGTTAAAGGCTGTGGCAGTGGCTGGACATATTAAAGCCTAAGTAGGGTGAGGACAGCAATAGCCCAGGGGAGGGAGCAGTTGTGGTAATGGAAGATTAGTTCCCTGTAGGGAGAATGGTCATAAATAAGTAAAGAAAGGTATTAAGAATAATGGAAAACAGGGTTCTCGCTGATGAAGAAGGGAGTTATAAGTATGGAGAAGGATAGAACTATAATAATGTGGTGTTTGTATTTATACACATGTGCACACACAGATTCCTGAGTTTGGTGTGCTGAGAGGTCCTGAAAGCAGCATTGCCTTGATGGCAGTGAGTACAGCTAGGGTACCCATCTTGGTTTCTAAATGCTATGCTTCATCATAAGGAACCAGAGTTCCTTGCAAATGGCCAATCCCAGATATAGAATATCTTGTAATACCAGAGGTTAAGAACATACCAAGCAGAAGAAGAAAAAAGGAGCCCATCTTAAAACCCCAACTACTGGACAAACCTGGAAGATTTTGGCATCAAAATAAATAATTCAGTAAGTTTTAAGTCACTCAATAAAGTAGGAAATAATTATTTTTGTATTTGAATAAATAGACTAGAAGTTTGTTGAAGAAAGGCATGCTTTTATAATTCAAAAAGATCTCTGACAAAATAATTGTTAAATAAAAAGGGAAAATGTGTACACTTTCAATGGCAAAGCTGGTGAGCATCACCTTCATCACTGATGAAGTGCATATATATATATATATATGAAAGGATTCGGTGTCTGTCAGATGCACGAGAAAATTCAGTGGAAAGAGAATTCAGTGTCTGTCAGGATGCCTCAGAAAATTCAGTGGAAAGAGAATTCAGTGTCTGTCAGGATGCCTCACAAAATTCAGTGGAAAGAAAAAGCACAACTTCCATGATATTCCTTCCTAAAATGTCTAACCTGAAATGAGTCATGAGGAAACATAAGATAGATTCAAATGGAAGGACATTCTACAGAATAATTCACTTGTAATGTTCAAAAATATCAAGATCATGAAAGTCAAAGACTGAGAAACTGTTTCTGATTGAAGGAGACTAAAGAGATTTGCCAACTAAATGAAATGCTTGAATCTGAAATGCATTATTTTGTTTTTAGGGATATTATTGACTAGACAATAATGATAAAATCTGAATGGACTATGAAAGCTTGATGTTAGTTATAGCTTGGACAAAATTGTGCCCCCCCCCCAAATTCACCATGTTGAAGCTTTAACTACCAATATTACAGTATTTGGAGATGGGGCCTTTTGGAGATAATTAGGTTTAGATGAAGTCATGAGAGCCCCTCATTATGGGATTAATGTTTTCATAAGAAGAGGCACCAGAGACATCTCTCCCTCTATGAATCTCTCTTTTTCTCCCCACTTTGTGAGGACATAATGAGAAGGTGGCCCTCTGCAATCCAGAAAGAGAGGTCTCATTAAATTCTGACCATGCTGGCACCCTACCTTGGTCTTCCAGACTCTAGAACTATGAGAAAATCAATTTCTGTTGTTTAAGCACTCAGTATTTGGTATTTGTTAAGGTATTAAGTTCCATATTTGAATGTTTATGTTGCACAGAGAATGTTCATATTTATATAATAATACACTAATGTATTTGGGGGTACTAGGATTTCACACTGGCAACTTAGATGGCCCAGGAAAAAAAACCCTCCCTATAGTACAGTTACCTTTCTATAATTTTGAAATAGTTTTAAATTAAAAAGATAACAAAAATATCCTTGCATTTTAGTGCATGCAATTGGTACAATATTTAAAGAACTGTAAAAGAAAACAAAGTAAGTCCAGAGTGAAGATCTTTTACTACTTTGGTTAAGTTTATTCCTAGGTGTCTGATCGTTTTTGGTGCAATTGTAAATGGGGCGGATTCCTTGATTTCTCTTTCTGCTGCTTCATTATTGACTAATAGATACATGGAAAGATGCTTAACATCACTTATTATCAGGGAAATACAAATCAAAACTACCATGAGATATCGCCTCACACCAATCAGAATGGCTAAAATTAGCAACACAGGAAATAAGAGGTATAGGCAAGGATAAGGGAACCCCCCCTTACACTGTTGGTGGGACTGCAAACTGGTGCAGCCACTGTGGAAAAGAGTATAGAGAGGTTCCTCGAAGAGTTAAAATAGAACCTCCCTAGGACCCAGCAATTGCACTACTAGGTATTTACTCAAAGGATACAAAAATACTAATTTGAAGGGATACATACACACTGATGTTTAAAGCAGCATTATCAACAAAAAACAAATTATGGAAAAAGCCCAAATGTCCATTGACTGATGAATGGATAAAGAAGTGGTGTGTATTATATGCACACTGCTGGAAGCCATTTCTGAAGTAAGGTGGGTTTGCAAGGCGGGGGGCCTCTGGCTGTCAGATGGCAACCGATGTCTACCCCCAGGGCACATTGCCGACTGGCATCAAGAGTGACTTGTCATCTAATGTTAAAAATATGCGAATTGTACCTTGTGAAAAAGCTTATTATAGTGATTATGGGACTTCTTTTGTGATTATAGGAGCAAATATTACATTTCCTGAGAAACCTGTTTTCCGTCCCCTCAAGAAAACAGGCTATTGACCCCTGCTCACAAAGAACTGACTCTTGCCTTTGCTACACTGAGAACATTGCCTTGTATTTGAATGCTAAAGATACCTTCCTTCCCCATATGATAAGCATCTAAGTCACCTACATCAATCACTATTGATAAAGATTATGCATGAGTCTTCTACCAATCTATGTTCTGGGAAATTTTTACATACCCAAAGAATTTGTCATCAGAAATCATTGTTTAAGGCAATTGCGACTTCTGTTTTGTACCCCATACATTTTTTCAATAAATAAAGCTGACTCTCTGGTCAGTGCAGAGATGCCTGCCTGATCAGAAAGAAGCTGAGGCTTTCTCACTCTCTCTTTTGCCGACACCGTCCATCCTTCAGGGAGCCCTGGACCTGCTGGAGCTGGACTCCGGCAGCAATGGTATATTACACAGTCATAAAAAAGAATGAAATCTTGCCATTTGCAATGATGTGGAAGGAGCTAGAGAGTATTAGGGTAAGTGAAATAAGTCAGCCAGAGAAAGACAATACCATATAATTTCACTCATATGTGGAATTTAAGAAACAAAACAAATGAACACATGGGGCAGGGAGAGAGAGGCAAACCAAGAAACAGACTCTTAACTATACAGAACAAACTGAGGGTTACTGGAGGGGAAGTGGGTGGGGGATGGGTTAAATGGGTCATGGGGATTAAGGAGGGCACTTGTTGTGATGAACACCTAGTGTTGTACATAAGTGATGAATCATTAAGTTCTACACCTGAAACTAATAGTATGCTGTATGTGAATTAACTGGAATTTAAATAAAAACCAGAAAAGAACAAGAAAAAGAAGAGTGAGTCCAAACTACGAATACTTAAATGCAAAAGATTTATCACCGGTAAGTCTTATTAGAAACAAATTATTGATTTGAGTGCTCTCATGCCTCACATTTTTACTACCCCACCTAGATTACTTGCTGATATTATGAATTGCAAAAGGATCTCAAAGCAAGCTTCTGGTCTTTCCATGAGGCCAGGCCAAAATAGATTGTATCCTCAGAAAATGAACCTCTATTACCATAGCATGTTTTTACCTTTCAAGGGATGATGATGATGATTTGAAAAAGCAAGACACTTTGTACATGTAACTACATCATTACTGCCTACAATACTCGACTCGCTTCAACTGGAGTTTCAATAGGTGAGCAGCAGTCACATGCTTTCCAGAGCATGACAGCATTAAGTTAATCCCCTTGTACATGACTCAGAACTGTTTTCCTTTCATAATATAATCCCTGCCTCCTTCAAAAAGAACTCGTGAATTTCTCCCCCAAATCTTCTGATGTGCTCTTTTTCAAGTAGTTCTCAAACTTGCTGCAATCTGGGATCACTGGAGAAGTAATTTTTAAATTACACTGAAGTTGTGGCTCTCATCCCTACAGAGTCTGACCTAATTTGTCTACAGTGTGGTCAGGGTAACATCTATTGCTCCAATTACCATGTACTTCATGCACCTGTGCTTGTTCTTATTACAACTTTTTATAGGTTGGAAGGAGGTCTTCTTGCTGAAGGAAGTGAGAGTGAGGCATGCACAGTTTTACTTCTGCCTGGATCATGTTCCCAAACTCTCCTTAATTTTGTAGTTCTAAGAATGCAATCTCTTTCACTTCTTTGCCTATGGGTTCTCCGTGTGTGTGTGTGTGTGTGTGTGTGTGTGTGTGTGTGTGTGTGATTCTCCAAAATGTCTGATAGAATTGTCGGTCTTTTGGATGCACTCACTTGACTTCTTGAAAACTCCCCACATCTAGTCAATAATAGTCACTGGAGAAAAACCCAGCAAATTGAAAAATTAATATAAATAAAAAGTGGAATATTATAAAAATTTGTAAGCTTAAGTATAACCAAGAAATAATAAGACTGTATACAAATTTCACAATTTTTGTGAACTTATATTATTTAGAAATTATATAGAAAAATTTCTAACAATATGTAAAACAATGGCTTAAAACTATTGCAAGGGGTGGAAAGAGTACAAATGTGTTAAAAAATCTCATTTTTTAAGAAATTGATGAGGTCAGATTTTTATCAATATACAAGCTAATATAAAAGCACATTGTATTTTATTTAAAAATATATTATTTGTAAATTAAAAGAAACTATAAGAAGTAATAGATTATGTAACTTTTAATCATCTACGGGGAACAAAGAGGATATCTGATAAACCAAAATTAATCCTCTTTGAGACGGTAATTGGAAAATAAGAAAATCACAACAAATATTAAAAATAAAACAGAAAGACAAACATAAGAATAAATATTTAAGTTGTCACCATAGGGTAGCTGGGCTAAATGTCCTAATGTAAGATACATATGCCTAGATATTTTGAGGGAGGGTAGGTCCAGGGATTCAAATTATATAGTGTTTTTAAGAAACCCACGTAAAAGGTGATTATCTCAAAGTGAGGACTTGACAAAATATAGGAGGTGAGTAAAATGGCTATTAAGTATAGATATAGTCCAATCAGACAAAACATAATATGACAAATGTCATTCAATTAAGTATGTATTTTATATTTTTTATTAGCTTGAATAATGATGGCCGATAATTCATAGTTGGCAAGAATCTTCATCCTAGATAATCTGATATCTTAGTATATAAGAAAAAAATTGTAGGAATATAAACTTAAAATTCAAAGTAGTAGAAGATTTAAAAAAATCTTACATATTTTTTTCAAACTCGATCAAATGAACAATTGCAAACTACAATTAAAGACAGAAACTACATGGCCAACAATGAACAAACTTGCTTTGTGTATTTTAATATATAATATATTATATATTTAATGTATATAATATATTATTATATATTACTAATATATAATAACCCACCATGAACTTTGACCACCAAAAATAAATGTATATATGCCAAATCATAGAGTTCTTATGTTCCTATTTTTTTTAAACCAATATGAATAGTTTAACAAATGTGGCCAACTTCCTCAATGTATATGTATGTTGTATGTGTATGTGTATATTGACTTAGACGATAGGCTTTATAGTAGCCATGTACCCCGGCTTTGGAACAGGACTGTCTGAATATGTCTAACTGTTGGGTGTGGTTATCTTATGGAAAAGAATGGGTTTAACAGATAGAGGATTGTTATCAGCTGAACCATGTCCCCCCAAAACTCCTAACCCATAGTAACTCAGAATGTGAGTAATACAACAATGGCTATGATTTCTTACTCAGTGTAATTTGCTTTTTGGAAGTTTTACAAAGAAGAATAATTATTCATTAGTTGTGCAGCTGTTAAAAACAATAAAGAGAAAAGCTAGATTCAGTATCAATGTCTCACATGTTTGAAGTTCTCTGCACAGATCATGAACAAGCATCTCTTCTGCTCCACTAGCCAATGAATACCATGGATTATGAGGGTGATGATTATTATCGAGGTAAGTGTGTTGATAAAAACAAACTAAATGATTTACCCTCTAAATTATGGTTATAATTGGTTAACAACTGAGCCCATTAATGTCTGATTTCAGTTAACCTCAGTTTTCAATGGAATCACCCTCAACTGAGGCTGACAAAATATATTAAAACATAAGATAGTACAGCATAGCATGGAGTTAGGTAAACCTGGCTTTGAATTCCTGTTCTATCTTACATGCACTTGGTAAGTTGGTTGCTTCAACTTCTTAAGACTACACTTCCATATCTCTGGAATCACAACAATAAATAATGTTATCATATAAATTGATACAGTTTAGGAAGGCAGAAAGCTCACTTATGAAGACTCAGGACTTGGATTCTTACTAATTGGGTTCTAAACCAAAGAATAAACTAGGTAAAGATATGTAATAGGTGTATTATAGAGAACTACATTTTAGGAAGATATAATGAGGTGAACTGACCACAACCACAATAACAACAATAAAATTTAGTTTGTTCTCAAGAGCATAAATATTCTTTCAATTTCTACTGAACAGCATGCATCAATGTAAATATATATATCAAATACATTTAATTAATTTAAAAAGTGCTTATTAGATGGCCAGTGATCATGAAAAGAAAAAAGTAATATGCAAAAACAATCTATTTGAATAGCAAGTTAAATACCAAAAAAAATGGGTATATGATTATGTGATTATGTCACTCTACATGATGCAGACAAGAAAAATCAAAAGCATTCAAAGCCAGTTATTGCACTAAAGATGGAAGCTGGAGTAAAACTAAAAGGTTTGTGAAATTCTCTGAATTATACATGAAATTGAAGTGATAGGTGGGTGTTAGTAGATTCTAGATCCTCCTAAATTATTACTAATAAGAAAAAAATGAAAAACAAACAAATGGAAAAATGTTCAATTTAACCAATAACGAAAGGCAATGACAATTTAAAATATTATACAATTTTTCGCCTAGCAAATGTGAGTATCTTAAAGAAATGTTAATAATGAATGAAGGAATCAGGCATACTCAACAGCTATTAGTGAAAGCATAAATGGTTACAAACTTTATCCAGAGAAATGTGAAACTATTTAGCAATATTTTCTTTACATTTTTACCTGGCATCCAGTTTCTGAAATTCTACATTAGACAAATACTGTGAGGAATATATAGGGGCATCTGGGTGGCGAAGTTGGTTAAGAGTCTGACTCTTGATTTCAGCCCAGGTCATGCACAGTTCGTGGATTTGAGCCTGCACTGGACTCTGTGCTGACAATGCAGAGCCTGCTTGGGATTCTCTCTTTCCCTCTCTCTCTCTGCTCTCTCAATAAATAAAGAAGCAAACAAACAAACTTAAATTTTAAAAGAAATCTATAGATATTTTGCTATGCAGTTATAATACTGATGTGTTTAATTGGAATAATAAGAAAAAGAAACAATCTAATCATGTTTCTATACAGGCATATGTCAAAGATATTTTGAGTTTCCTTTCAGACCACTACAATAAAGCGAGTATCACAAGGAAGCAAGTCAAATGAAATTTTTAGTTTCCCAGTGCATATAAAAGTTATGTTTAAACTATACTGTAGCCTATTAACTGTACAATAGAATTATGTCTAAGAAAATATATGTACCTTAATAAAAACTACCTTATTGCTAAAAAACACCTAACCATCATTGGAGCTTTCAGCAAGTCATAATCGCCAATCAAAGATTACCATAGCAAATATAATTTAATTTAAAAAAGCGTGAAATATTGTGAGAATTATCAAAATGTGACACAGGGGCATGAAGTGAGCAAGTGCTGTTGACAAAATGGCACTGATAGACATGTTCGATGCAAGTTTGCCACAAATCTCAAATTTGTGAAAATCACTATGTCTGCGGACTATAATACAATGAGGCTTGCCTATAACAGCAGAATGAGAATGAATTATTCTTTAATGGGGTAACTGCCTTTTGGCTTGCTCTAACCTTGAGGGGGTTACCTGGAACTTAATTTGACATCAGAAAGGTAAGGACTCCAATAGTGGTATGGACTCACTGCAGAAATTCAAAGGAAACTACTGAAGCTTTTGAAGTACCGGAAATCACTTAAACCATTTCCATGCATTCTCTGCTTGGGCCATTGAGTATGACTACCTGAATTAGAATTGCACATTTATTATCTATTAGCAAAATGATCCTGTCCAAGTCAGCAAGTCTCTCTATGCTCAGTTTCCATATCTGTAAAATGGTGACAGTAACACTTCATGCAGCGGCTCTAAAGATTAAATAAGATGCAAAATGCCTAAGCACAGTGTCTGGAACACAACACTTCCATAAATATTAGTTATTCACATTGCAATTAATTGAATTACTCTTCCACTTTCCTCAAGTTATGCCACCAGAGGATTGCAGTGGAGTTTGGAGTTTAAGTACCTGCTAGCAATAACATTTTCATTTCATTAAATGGATTCTTTACATATTAATTTTTCCCACTATCTAAAGAGATGTCAGGAGACTGAATGAGAATGAGATTTGTGTTTGTGAGCTTTGGGAATGAACTAAATACCAGTAGCTCCAACAATGCTTTGTGTGGTATGCAATACATTAGTCAACCATCTACACAGAAGGAGACAAGGCCTCATTTTTCTTAATCCACAGATAGACCTTGTGACAGTGCAAATTGAGTTAACGGAGTCAATTTTTTTGTTCTAATGTGATTAGGAGTCTGAATTGCATGACTCCAGTATGCAAGTATTAAAAGACTTATAGCTTAATACTAGAACATTATGAGGGGGTGGACATGTGTTACTTGTGATATATATGTTATAATTTTGTTAGGTTTTTCAAAAGATATATATTTATAATAACTGAAATGAAAAATAAAATATTTTAATTTTGAACTAAGAATATACTTTCTAGGAAACCTAGCTATTATATCACCCTTAAGTAATAAAAGAAAATAATCAGTGCCTACGCCCCATCTGAAGAGGCACTGCATGAATTATATAACACAACCATGTCAAACTGTGGAAGAAAGCAATAGAGATTTTCAGTGGACAAAGGTTTATTACGATGAAACTATTGGGAATTTGCAATATTGTAAAAGCTTCCCTTCAGCTTTCTGCTGATCTGTTGGAATGGAAAGATAAATGTCTCTATGATTTATAATACTAGACCCAGAAATTGAATAACATCTCAAGACACTGGAGCCGAATAAAACCTCCAGGTTTCATTTGGTGACTTTTTTTTCCTCCTCTGAGAACAGGAAAACTTACATTTTTTTTTTTACTTCAAACTATGAATTTCCTGATCAGCATAGCAGAAATTAAGAATTTTTGGATGACTTTGCTGTGAGGTATTTTTCAGAGGTTACAGAAAACATAGAGTCAAGCCAATTCCCATGTCTTCTGTATGGAAGAAATGCCAACATACCAATAAATAAAGTAGAAAGACAAGGTCAAAGCATGAAAACAAAGAACCATCATCCTAGGAATTTGGACTGTGAGCCTGGGTCTTGTAGTGAACCCAGCAGAGAGAAAATAGCAAGGGGGGGAACAGTCTATCAGAAGGCCAGAGAACATTGGTACCCTTGTCAGCATTTAAAGGTGCTTTGACCATCAATAATGCATAAAATGCTATAAAGAACAATGAGACCTAGTTCATGCCCACTTGACACTCAATTAGATACATCAGAGAGTTTTCTTCAGAGTACTCAATGAAAACTCTATATTTAGAGCATTTTCAGAAGAGGCTTGGCTGTTAAAATACTTTCCGAAGTACACAAAAGTGGAACTGTAAATGAACAATCCAGTACTTTAGTACAAACTAATTTTTATATTATATATGTAATTATATAATGTATTTTATAAAAATATATAAAATAGAATTATGAAACATAATATATAATACAATGATTACATAGCTCTTTATATAGGATCTAATATACTGGAAAAAGTAAAGATTGAAGACATTATAAAGTGATTTAAATCAGAGAGATATGGTATTCTTTATCTATGGAATCTAAAAAAGGTGAACTCAAGAAAACAGAATAGCATAGTGGTTACCTAAGACTGGAGGTAGGGGATTTAGAGAGATGTTGGTTAAGGGTACAAACTTAGAGCTAGTAGATAAATAAGCCCAGAAGATTTAATGCACAACATAGTGATTACAGAGAATACAGTATTAAAAACGTCAAAGTGCTGAGAAACTACATCTTAATTGTTCCTACCATAAAAAGAAAACAATAATTATGTGAGGTGACAGAGTGTTAACTAATGCTATGGTGATAATCACATTGCAGTACATAAATGTATCAAGTCAATACATTGTATATCTTACACTTACACAATGTTACATGTCAATTATATCTCAATAAAAATAAACTTTGTAAAAGAGTATGAAGCACTGAATATGGAAGAACATAGGACTTATCACAATGTGGGCACCTCCCTACAGTCCTACCTAGAAACCCAGGACACTTGAAAACTAACCTCAGAATGGTTTGGGATTGTTAATCATAACTATACGGGGTCTTTTTTCTATAATTTAAATTCATTCAGATATATCGGCTTCATTCAGATATATCGGCCAAATACACCCATAGACATCACTAAGAAGCATCTATTTTTAAGGGAATAAATCATTAACACATGCACAAATAAATGAGTACTTACTACATGTGAATCCCGTGGTCAAAGTAAAATTAGTATGCTTAGGGAATTTATAATTTTCTCTAGAAAACAATCTATTGTTATAAGAAGTTAAAAAAGAAAAATAGTTCAGGACAGTACATTGACAGCTATATTAGTAGCAAACAAAATCTAAAAATTTCTTTATTCTTTGCCTCAAGCTGGGCTCATTTTTATGTCTCTAAGACTGTTAACAGTTGACCTGCCTGGCCACCAGCTAGTAGTAGTTTCATAAGTACTTTGGCAGCAATGGAGAACATTTCAGTGTCCCTATGACTCAGAATCCCAGTATTATAGAGAAAACTTCTTGATATCACCCAGGCATTTATGTCATCATGGAATTTTGAATGCCTCTTACCCTCTAGTGAAATTATTGAATGATTGGAAAATGTTCTGACAAGATTCTGTCCTTAATTTCTCAACATATTATTATTTGCTCTTTTTGCCAAGACCATTTATTTCTTCAACTTCTACCCTCTTACTGTATTATTTCTTCAAAATATTTCTATGTAAACATAAATAGAATTCCAAATGCAAATGAAGCAGGAGTTAATCAGATTCAGTACTGTTTGTAGCAAATTCCCATAATGTGTGCTCTGTGAGTATTTCAGAAGGACACTGTACAATGGATGAACTACTTGGGATAACTTACCTCTGGAGCCGTGAGTACTGTGAGTGGTGGTGAAGAGTGTGGACTCTTGGATTAAGCTGATAGGTTTGAACACCGGCGTAACAATTTTACAGACTGTGCACAGACTTGACTTAACTGAAATGTTTTTTGAAAGCAGGATTCTAACTCTTTAGTGACGCTGTTCAAAATACAAATAACTTGCTATCCTTTCAATAAATATACTGGCCTGGAAAAATGTGTTCATGTATGATACTACTAAACCATTTTTATAACATTTTTTATAACATTAAAGCTAGTGTTCCTATTAGGTTCTAAGAAAATATTTTCCACATCCTGCACCCAAGAAATTTGGCCTTTGAGAATTAAGATCTTTCATCATGATTACTCAGAATATGAAAATTTAAATGCCCGCGTCTTGAGGAGCTCATGATTTGATTTGCTCACATGATGCTGTAATCAGTCTGTGAAAAGATGGTACTTCTCTTAATTGGCTGTTTAATTTTATCAGTGCCACACAACTGGTGAGTTTTTCTTTCAAAAGAATTGCTTGGAGACTTAAAGACACAGCTTTTATGCAGGATGTATGATGTTCAAGGAGGAATTTTTATTCACTACATTGTCATGTTCTCATTTTAGAAGTTATAATAGGAATACAATATCTCTGAAGCTAGTGCCAGGTGGGAAATGTTTGTCCTAAAGTTACACTCCCAAAGAGGTACTACTTTCATATTGTTTATTTGCATGTTTGATTTAAATATTTTTTTAATTTTAGAGGCAAAAAATAGGAAAATGTTTGATGAGATCAAATCATAGTGACGATGATAGAGAATCCTTGATAAAAATTTCTGTGAATGAAATATCCATATCTAATATGAATATTAAAGTCAGATTTTTTGGAATGAATATATTTGTATATTAGAAGTATTTTATTTATATTTAATGTTAAGTTATTAAAATAAGCGTTATATCACTTAGCATAAGCTAAAACTAGACTCATGGTCTATAGCGTTAGTAACTAGTTTCTTGTGTCTCCCTTTAGTAGTGGAGTTTATGCCTACCTCTTTTTATGTTCAAACACATGGTACATAAGACATTGTCAAGGACACACTGGTCCTTACAAGGTTTGCACCAAATTAAAGCAAATCAAGGCAATCTAGAATAGGTGAATTTTAAACACCGACTTACAGAAATTATTCTGGGCCTAGTAACTCTCTGCTCAATGCTGTAGAAAGTATATATATATTAAATGTGAATACAAATTTTCAGCTCTAAGATGAATAAAGTCTAAGGATCTAATGTGTAACATGGTGACTATAGTTGATAACATTGTGTTGTATATTTAAAATTTGCTAGGAGAATATAACTTAAATGTTCTTACCAAAAATAAAAAAGATAAATATATGAGATAATGGATATATTAATTAATTAGTTGGAAGAAATCCTTTCACAATGTATGCATATACCAAATCATCACTATGTGCACTTTATTTTATTATTTTATTTTTTAAGAGACAGAGAGAGAGAGAGAGGGAGAAAGCATGCCCACAAGTGGGGGAGGGGCAGAGAGAGACAGAGAGCATCTTAAGCAGGATACACTTTCAGTGCGGAGTCTGATGTGGGTCTTGATCCCATGACCCTGGGATGGGATCGTGACGTGAGCTGAAATCAAGAGTTAGATGCTTAACCGACTAAGCCACCCAGGCACCCTACTATATACAATTTAAATATCCTGTAATTTTGTCAATTATACTTCAATAAAACTGAAAAGATCTTTCTCCATATTGGGGTATTTTAGAAATAAAAATGAACTTTTTATTTTGAGTTGTAAACAAACACAACCTTATAGGTTGAACTGAATAGAAGCTAACTTCTAATATCTCAAAATTTCCCCTTAAATTAATATTGTTAGTTCTCTGGACAATACTTAGAAAGAATTCATGTACTCCTTTGAATTTCTCCATGATTTCTACCCCAGTGAATTTGGGGAACATTTTTGTTATCACTTTTTCACAGAGGAACAATTTATAAAGCAGGAGAAGCCCAAATGATTTTTTTTCTTAACTTAGACAAGAATGCATTGTTTTGTAGGAAATGTTGCTGATGTATCTCTAAAATGATTGCCTTTTTGTCATACACACCTAAGATACTGTCTTTTCTCTTACGCTTCTGTTAAAGTTATAAAGAATGTGTCAGTAAGTGGAAGCTATATGTTCCTGACACATGGATGTCAATGGCTGTCGGATTTGAATGATGGTGATCATAATCAGATGACACTCCGCAGACTGTCAAAAATTCTACACTTTCATCAAACAAGAGGAGTAATGTTTTACCATAAATAGTGTTAATATGATTAATAGCATTTCTCTAGTAGTTAGGCTTTAGGTAGTAAAAATATTTGTTAAACACTAATGATTTTTTATAGCAGGGTCCTGACTAGGCAAATAGATTGTTTTCTTTTCATATATAATTGCAATTATGAGTGTATATAACTGCATCTACAGTTTTCCTCACTGTTTAATGTTAAAATTTGAATGTCAACCTATTTTTAAAGTAAAACATATGCACTTTAATTTTACTAAAGTCCTAACAAATTAAAAAAATTTTCCTTCAGTGCTACAATGTATAAGATAGTATGGGACCCAGAGAGAAAAGCATACAAAGCTGAGGATGTGTGATCATCATACTCAAAGCATGTAGGGTTTAGTCTATCAAGAAGGGGATCTTATACTCTTCACCGTAAGAGTAGAAGTTGAAAGGAATTTTTATCACTTACCAGAAAAAAAAAATAATGGTTAGACATTTTTATCTTCTGGCAATTAAGGTCAATAAAATGTTGCATTAGAATTTACTTAGGGCTTCATGAATTTACAATAGAGACTTCACATACCTTAAAAACCATTTGAGGTAGCTAATTGCAAAAATGAAATATGGAGAAGAGCTGGTTTACAGTTCACACAAAACAAGGTCCGGGAAATTTAATAATATTCAAATCGATGACTCAGAATTGCTGGGATCCCTACAAGATGTCTTTCTCTGGCAACAGGGAATGGATTCTTCGAAACCAAATAAATAGTAAGATTTGTAACTGTTAAGAAAGGAAAGCAGAATCCCTCAAATTGTAAAATGTTAAAGAGAAAGCTTAATAATTGTGAACTATATATGATATTTGCACATTAACTGTTCATAGCTCTGGCTGGAGGATGGCTGAGGCCAATAACAATTATTCCAAATCTAGATTTTTCCCTAGAAAATATCTCTGTGATGGCAGAGATTATGAATATGATGCATATGACATATACCATATAATCTATACATATTTATATATTATATATAAAATAGAATATATTATTCTACGTAATTTATATCTTATAGTCATATTATATCTATAATCTATAGAATGTTATATCCTACATATTATGTTACATATTGACATATTCTATATTATATATATTACAGATACCTGTGTCTTTCTTCCCCTTTTCTCAATTATCACCATTTATAGGACTATATTTCTAAAATTCGATTCAGTTCCATCATCAGTATTATTCAGGGAGGGTCTCCTGGATATAGACATAATACGTTGGTCCTTAACACACACACACAGTTACCACTATTGTTAACATCTTACATTAGTGTGGTACAATTATAACAATTAAAGAAGCAATACTGATAATTATTATTAACTGAACTCTACAGTTTACCTTAGAGTTCATTCTTTGTGTCCTGCATTCAATAGATTTTTACAAATGTGTAATGGCATGTGTCTACCATTATAGTGTCATACAGAATAGTTTCACCACCCAGAAAATCCCCTGTGCCCCAGCTAGCCTTCTGCCTTCTCCACATCGCTGAGCCCCTGGAAACCACAGATCTTTTGACTATCTTCAGTTTTTCCTTTTTAAAATTATTGTACAGGGGCAACTGTGGCTCAGTTGGTTAAGCGGCTGACTTCGGCTCAGGTCATGATCTCACAGTTTGCAGGTTCTAGCCCCGCATCAGACTCTGTGCTGACAGCTCAGAGCCTGGAGCCTGCTTCAGGTTCTGTGTCTCCCTTTCTGTCTGCCCCTCCCTCATTCCTGCTTTCTCTCTCTCTCTCTCTCTCTCTCTCTCTCTCAAGATTAAATTTTAAACATACAAAAAAAATAAAATAAATAAAATTATTATACAGTTGAAATCATACAGTATGTTATCTTTTCAGATTGGCTTCTTACAATTAGCAACATGAATTTAAGTTTCCTTCTCAGAGCTTGATGGTTTGTTTCTTTTTTCTTTTGTTCTGAATAGCACTCTGCTGTATGCACATACCACAGTTTAAGCATTCACTTTTTTGAGGACATCTTTTCCTTCTGATTTTTGTCAATTATAAATAAAGCTGCAATAAACATTTGTGTGCAGGTTTTGGGGTTGACACCAGCAATGAATGAGAGTTCCTATTTGCTCGCATTTAGTATTGCCAGTGTCTGGGATTTTAGCTACTCTTATAAGTGCATAATGGGATCTCATTGCTTTTTTATTCTGCAGTCCCCCCAAGGACATATGATGCAGAGCATCTCTTTATAAGCTTTTTTGCCATCTGTATGTCTTCCTTGGTGACTTTGTTTTTTGCTCATTATTTAACTGTGTTGTTTGTTTTCTTTTGTTGTATTTTAAGAGATGCTTCATTCACTTTGGATAGTCATAAATCTTATTACTTTATCACAAGCTTAAATCATCCATTTAACAATTAAACTAATACTAGAAGAACTTCAGAAGCAACCTCTTCATGTGGTTTCTAAAAAAAAATGTATCTTAGCTAACATGCTGGGCATAAATCTTCCTACTTACTAATTGCTTTCAAGTTAAGAGTACCAAGTTACAGGTTATAACAAAATTAAAATGTTCATTTCTATTTGTATACACTTAAAAACCACTTATTTATTAATTTGCGAATTCAATTATGAATTAATTGGTTGGGAAGGCTAATTCTGACTCAGCATGTAATTGCTTCTTTAAATACCTTAGAGCCAGTTCTAGATACTGCTGCCATTTTCTGAGCCAGAGGCTGAGTGTGAGAATGAGAATCAAGAGAGCTATGCCCTTTGAACCCATTCAACAAATGTTAATTAATGGCCTTGTAGGTGTTTGCCATTGGATTACATACTAAAGACCCAAAGTTGAAGAAGCAATGGTCACTCTCTAAGTAGAATAATAAAAACCACAAGCAATTAAGAAAATATTTTAAAATAATAAATTGATGAATTTTTAAGAACTTCACTCAAATTTGAACTACCCCATGAAATCGTCATAGAACTTAACATAGAACATCTCTTTTAATAACTTGTTTTTAGTTGGTCACAGCCATCCAAAAAATGCCTTGTTACTATTGTCCTGTTCTAAAAATCATTCTTGAGTTATCCAGGAAACCTAGACTCACATTTATACCAAAACTTGTGGGAGCATGGGAAGTCTGTCTTCTAGAGGAGAAATATGTCCCAGCAAGAGGGATAGGAGTCCTCTTCCATGGACTGTGAATGTGTTCTGCTCTTGAACAGTTTTAGGGGCTCTCAACAACATACCAAGTTCAGTTCAACGTACTGCTACCTCCGAGTAGTGTGACACACTCAGGCTCCAAAGTTATTAGACTATTAAACCCCACCATATCACACTGTAAAATGATGTCTGGGCCCTAACGACACTCCACAGATTAGCAGTAAACTCTGATGGTATCAGCTCTAACCAAGAACCTTCATGCCTTACTTATCTGAAACCATGTAATCAACACACAACTCTCCTCCTCTTGGAGTCATTTTCTTTTCTCTCCCTGCCATCATATTTAGGATAGAGCAACATCCAACCCTGCCATCCTGTCTCCTTGACTTGTAACTCAGATAACACTTAGGGTATCAAGTATTTTTCTTTCTGAAAGAATCTTAGACTCTTTACACAATAGTTCTCACTACTTACTAGCCTTGTATCTTAAGGGTATTGGAAATTTGTGTTGAAGCAAGTAATGAAATCATAATTCCAGGTCCAATATATGCTTCCTTCATTTACGATTGCATAGAACAAAGGAAGGAGACAGGAGGGGATGGGAGCAGGGGAAGAAAGGAGAGGAGAAGAGAGGAGAGGAGAGGAGAGGAGAGGAAGGAAGGAAAAGAAGAAAATGGAAAGGAAGGAAGGAAAGAGGGGAGGAAGGAAGGAAGGAAGGAAGGAAGGAAGGAAGGAAGGAAGGAAGGAAAGAAGGAAGGAAGGAAGGAAGGAAGGACAGGAAGAAGGAAGGTAGGAATAGAGAGAGGCAATGCACTGACTCTCCTGGGGGAGAATTGAATTTCATGCACAGAAGGAGAATAAGTAGATAGTCTAAATTATGCACTAATACTATCCCCATGATTGATGGCTATCTGTGGTCTCAATCTGGACAGCTACATTATTATACTTATAAAGAATAAAATGAAATCTTCACAAGTTACAAAACCAATTCTCATTTCCATATTACAGGAAATATTTAGTCAAGATGTGAGTTTGGGCTCTGAAACTAGAGGTCAGACCTCTCTGTTAGGCCTTCTTCCCTCATCATCAGTGATGAAGGAAGGGATGTGCAGTATGAACACTGGTCCCCAGAAGTCTCATCTCTCCCAAAAGTCAGAGTGAAGCAGCACACTTGGCCTAAAAATATGCCTCCTAAACTTTGTAATCTGATCATCAAGGATGAAGAGAAAGAATCAGAAGCCTGCCACTGCTTGCTATTCAACAAAACCTCACCTCCTTACTTGTCTTGAATTCACTACAATTAATTTCATTAAGTCCTTTATTCCTCTTGATACTGGTCCACATAAGAACCCTCCAGATCAATTGCCACATCCTTCATTTTTTAATGCATGTCTCTATAATTCCCCCATTCTAATTCTTCAAAATCTTTCATGAGACTCTTGAAATTTATAAAACATTATCAGAATAATCTCTAATATCCTGCTTTTTTCCTCTGAACTTTCCCTTCACATTTATGTTCTAATGAAATTCTGGCTTCCTTCCACAAACTCTACTTCCCACATAGCCTTCTCAATGAAGGTAATTTTTTTTTTTTCTTGTCCCACAGTTCTACTATAGAACTTGGATACAGGGCATGTGGATGCCTTGCTACTGTTGCCACTTTTAGACCTTTCACCTTTTCTTATCCTCAACACTCCAGGCTTTGTATCAAATATCATCTGTTCCTCAATGCTATTGTCTGACAACTGACTAGTCACACACTACAATTTCTAGTTGTTTTTAGCTTGTGGCTCATGGCTACTCTCTCTAGTATTATGTCTGTCTCAAGTTCTTATTTTTTCAATTTACATATGCAGAAGAATACATGGATGATTCTTCTAATACTTTGCATTCTCAATTATTTGGACTTATTTCCTCTTATTAGCTTATTTTCAACTTACTTTAGCACTCATTCAAAATTTATACCCTAGATACTGCTGTGATAAATATATGTAATATATGTGATATGTCAGTAAACCAAATCTGGGGGTAAAAAAAAAAGGTTGAGTTTGTAGAGATTTTATTTTTACCATGCAGGCCCTCCAACCATGGATGGTTAGGTTCTGGTGGTTTTTGTATCCAGCTTTCACAACTCTAAAAAATTTAACATAATTTAACATTTGGCTATTACAAGCAAGTCTTAGATTATATAACACATTACTGTAGCCATCTCTAATGTTGAATTCATCTATTCTACTTCCTAATCAGTTCCCCCTACCTTTTTACCTCAGTCTTTTAGGTCCTCCAAACCCAACAACCTGTTGGGATCGTCAATTTATTTTTGTCACCATTATTTCACTGCTCTCTACCTCTCAATGTATGTCTCTTTAATGTGTAAATTATTAGCCTTTATCTCATTTAACTAGTCAGTATTTGACATTATCAGTTGATCATTCACTCTCTTGTTTTATAAACTTCCTGAGTTTCCAAGACAATACAATCTTATGGTATTTCATTTTTCCTTCTGCTATTCTGGTTCTTCCTCTCCTCAGTCTATTTTACATTTATCTCCTCTTCTCAATTTTGGAATGCAACAGAGATTAGTCCTTGGTTCTCTTTCTGTATTTTCACTTCCTTGTTGATATCAACCATTTTCAAAGATTTAAATACTCTGTATAGGTCAAACTCTCACACATTTCTCTCTGCAGACTACTTATTTCTTTACAAGTCTAGACTTTAATTTCCACTGCCTACTTAACATAGTGTACAAAATATCTGAAATATATCTCAAACTTAATATGTTAAAAACTAAATTCCTGACTTCATTTGAAGACTACTATATCTTTTGACATCTAATATATCATAATCCTTGATGTCATCCATGACTCCTTTCATTTACATCACATATCCAATCCATCAGGAAAGTACATCTGCTCTATCTTCAAAACATATCCCTACTCATCCTTCTTTTCACTCCCCACATTACTTCCTCCCAGATCTGATGTAACCTCATCACTTAATTGCCTAGGGATATATTCATCCTTTTATCTTCATGCTTTTACAGTGCCTAATATAAATAGTATATATTCACTGAATGAATAAACAAATGAATAAAAAGGTGACTATACAATTATTCTTGTCCACTTGACTGAAAAGACTCATAACATTTTATTCTTTGACAGAAACCTCCTCTGAAAATTCTTGAACCTAATATACTCCACTTTCTCTAGAAAATGGACAACTATTTTCTTGCCATTGTTTTCATCTTGCCATTGTTTTCTTTCCCTCAAGTAAACCAAAGAACATCCTTTGTGTCCTTATTGTGAGAGGGAAAATAATTTCTCAATTTCTTTCCATCACCTTACACCACTTACTTGGGAATTTTTTAAATTTCCACTTCATTTCAAAACTCTTATTACTTTATATAAGTCTTATTTTTCCTGAGTCTGTACCCTCCTTGTTAAGATTTTCATTATTTTTTAACTTTTTTAAATATTTATTTATTTTTGAGAGAGAGAGAGAAACAGTGCAAGCAGGGGCGGGTCAGAGAGAGGGAGACAGAATCTGAAGCAGACTCTGGGCTCTGAGCTGTCAGCACAGAGCCCGATACGGGGCTGGAACCCACGAACTTTGAGATGGTGACTTGAGCCGAAGTAGACGCTTAACCGACTGAGCTACCCAGGTGCCCCAGATTTTCATTATTTGTCTCTTTTTTTTCCCTTGTCAATATCCGTGAATGTTCTATTCCCCACTGTCCCCATATAAAGTTCCATCATGCAATCCTGTCATGTGTTATCTATCTCTCTTTCCTATATTTACTTTCTTCCATTTTGCAACATCACATTGTCATTTTCTCCATCCCAGAATTGGCTTATAAAACTTTAATAGTTACTGATACTTTATGGTATTTTATAGTCATTTAGAACATGAGATTATAAAGAGTCAAAAACCAACATGTGAAAGAAAAGAATGCATATATCAACCCCCCCCCCAAAAAAAAAAGGAGGAAAAGCAGGGGATTGGAACAGGAAACAGAAACAAAAATTATTTTGACCTGACTTAGAAAACAATAAAAGCACTTGTATAAGATCCACTACCACCACATAATTCTCATCTCTAAGGACTAAGAAGTGATGCGAAGTAATTTAACAACTCCGTTAAGCATGGTAAAAGAAGTTAAATAGTACTTTATACCAGGAAAGATTTATGAAGGCCATGGGTTTTCAGCAGGACCAAATGGTTTGAATGACACTCTCAGGGATCAGATACCTACAGATGGAACATAAGTCATTTTCATTGCATTTTTTCCTCTACGATATTACTACATCATCTCCTCTATTTCCCTCTATACTTTAATGGGTATTTGTCAGAATAAGACAAACTCTTCCGCAGAAAATACAAGGCTTACTTATAATAAAAATGTGGAACAGTACAAACAAAACTCCTTTCCATCCTAGAAAGAAAAATGATTCAATCATTCTTTGAATCATTCACCAAGGGCTCAGTTGTCCTATTTTTGCCTTCAGCATTATTCCTTTGTGTCAGTGTTTTAGTGCAAAACACACTACAGAGTATGCACTAGGGAATGTCTCAAAAGTTACTGTAGCACCCAGAGGTGTGTGGAAAATGAATTATTGACAGAGCCCTACTGGAGAGGCACCATATCTATCATTTGTTTCTGAATATTTTTTTGAGGACAGTGTGACAGTTGTTTTTCTTCTTTATTCATTGGCATAGAGGAAGAAGAAAATTTAGATTGCTATTAATTTCCATAATAGGAACCATCTTTTAGGAGAAGAACAAACATAACCATTTAAAATCCCATAGACACTGTCATATTAGTACTAATACTAACATTCATCAATATTGTAAGACTGTGTAAACTATTTTATAGTGACTTGTGTTTGTTTTTCTAAGTGTGCTTTCCTATACAACAATGGTGGCATCTGGTTCCCTACCACTCGATTTTTCTCTTGCCATAATATACCTTTTGTGTTTTTCTTTGCCTCATCATCTTTAATCCTTTTAAAACTCTGCCTCTTCATTCATATATAGCACAAAAAGTGCTTATTAGCTGATTTATGAAAATCTTTTTGTTCTACTTTGAAAGAGAGCACAAGTGAGCAAGGGACAGAAAGAGAGGAAGAATGGAAGAATCCATGCAGACTCTGCATTATCAGCCCAGAATTCGAAGAGGGCTTGTGCTCATCTGAAACTGGGCTTGAGCTCATGAACTGTGAGATCATGACCTGAGCCAAAGTCAGATGCTTAACCGACTGAGCCACCCAGGCATCCCTGAAAATCTTTTTAAAATGAAACTATCACTGTCCATATCTCATTTTCCCTAGATTTTTTAAAAATTTTTTTAATGTTTTATTTATTTTTGAGGAGGGGAGAGAGAGAGAGAGAGAGAGAGAGAGACAGCGTGAGCAGGGGAAGGCCAGAGAGAGGGAGGCACAGAATCTGAAGACAGGCTCCAGGCTCTGAGCTAGCTGTCAGCACAAAGCCCGATGCCAGGCTCGAACCCACGAACTGTGAGATCATGTCCTGAGCTGAAGTTGGACGCTCAATCGACTGAGCCACCAGGCATCCCTGAAAATCTTTTTAAAATGAAATCATCACTGTCCATATCTCATTTTCCCTAGATTTTCTTTCAAATACGTAGTTAGAAACCACACATTGTCTTATTTCCTCATATCTTTTTACAAAATTATGCTGTCTTTTTAGAGGTTCCTTTATATATAACAAATAATATATATTTTCCTGCATTTGACTATAATTTTCCCTATTAGGTATTATGTTCAATTTTATTTTCAATATCCTAATAAAATACTTATACTATTAAAAATTTGATTGGCATTTGCCAATTATTCAGCAAATATTTATTGAATATCTAATATAGTAGACAAGCAATTTGCAGACTCTTGTGATACAGAAGTGAACAAAATTGATTCAGTTCTTACCTTTAAGGAGCTGAGATTCTAGGGGTGGGTCATCAGTGGTGAAAATGATAAACAAGCACAAAATCAAATGCATAGATATTTCTGGTAAAGTTTATAAAGAAATTAGAGCATTGTAATAGCATAGAGACTGACTGTGGAGGAAACTATGGCCTCTTCAAAGAATGGGGCCAAGAAAAACTGATGCATATTACATAAAATTAGTCGAGTTTTTAGGTGAATTGTTAAGAAAAAAATAAATTCCTAGGTGTCATAAGAGCATAGAAAGTTTATGGAAAATTTAAACATTATTTTATCTTTCTCAAGAAGTTTCCCAATTTGCCTGACTGAAAACTTGAACCCAGTGGAAGTGACAGGCATCAGAACCAGCAAGTATAAATTCCAAAGTTAGAATATGCTTGGAATTCACAAACTAGTAAGGAGGTTAAATGTTTGCACAACAGTGAACAAGTGGATAGTGGAAATAAATGAGGTTGAAGACATTGTCAGAAACTGAATCAGAAGAAGGTTAGGTGTTTATTTAAGTGTGACTGAAAGATTGAAATTGGAGTGCTTAGAATGTGGGAAACACATAATATAATTTATGTAAAAAAGAATCTGATTGATTGTGTGGCAATGGGCCGTGGGGAGGTGAGAGATGGTATTGTTGTACCCCTTATGAGCTATGTTAGTTACCTGGACACAAGTTTTGGAAGTAAAGGTGGAGTTTTAAAAGTTAGTTAAATACAGAATGTGGTTAAGGGTAGAGTGAGTAAGATTTACAAGTAGATTGGTTGCTAGATGTGGAAGGAGATGTAATCTTTAATGACTCCTACAGTAGGTTTGTACAGTTCTGCTAACATTGGTACCATTTGGAGATATGGGAAAATATGTAGGATTGATAGGTTTAGGAGGATATACCAAAAAATATGTTTTTGTTATGATAAGTTTAGTTATGAAATGCCTTTTAAGTACAAAAGATCAAATAAGAAAGTGAATATAACAGTATTGAACACTAGGATTTGCTAACAATTAGAAATTGAAATTTAGGAGGACTGATCATATTGTTTTTAAAGTTATAGAATCAAATAAAGTCTGATAAGGCAGAGATAATACAAAAGAAAATGTTATCCTGGGAGTGTCTTGGTACTTAGAGATCTGTAAGAAAGAAAAGGACCAAAAAGAAATTGGTAACAAAAAGGCAACTGGATAGGAAGAAAATTAGGACAATGTGGTTAAAATTAGGAACATAAAATGGTTCAAGAAAAAGGTTATTGTATAAAAATAGCATAAAATAAAGTTAACTATATGTTGTTGGTGATTTTGATTAAGGTTACTTCATACAAAGTTTAAAGATCAAAGATTATATGTATTGTATTATAGGAAAACCAGAAGATGAGAACAAAACAAGGAGAATGGATGGATGCTGCCACTTTAAGATGAAGATAATTAATTCCCGTTAAGATGGGAATGATCTGGCAGAGCAGGTATTGGAAGGCTGTGGCCCATGGGCCAAATCAAGACTACCACCAGCATTTTGTAAATAAAAGGTATTATTGTCATGTCCATTCATTTACATATTACATATGGCTGCTTTTGTGTTGTAATAGCAGAACTAAATAGTCGTAACAGAGACCATAAGACTGTAAAGACTAAAATATGTAATATCTGGCCCTTTACAGAAAAAAGTTTTTCACCTTTTCAATAGGGGACAAAATTCATAATATAGAAGAAAAAGAGGATAGTTGCAGAGTTAAAAAGAATTGAATTAAATAAAACATTTCATTTCATATATTTTCTACTCATATATTTTTTCCACTGCCATGTAAAGAAACTAAGTGTGTAGGTGTAGAATAAGAAAGTATGGTGTATTTGGTGTATTTGGTGGTCTAAGCACCAAATAGGCCAACCTGGAGACTTTCATTTCTGGTCAAGATGAAACGGCAAGGATTTGATTGATTCTTCTGCCTGAAACAACCAAAAAAACCAGGCAAACAATAAAATAAAAAGGTTTTCAAGATAGTGAGCTGCTAGTATCAGACAACAAAGGATAGTGATCCTAGTGAGATGAAAAACAAATGAAAAACAAATTAAGTGAGCCTTGCAATTGCTACAGCTGTCTTCTTTGAGAGGGCTTCCAGAGCCTGGCTTAGGAAGGGGAAAGCCTGGTAGAGTCCAGAGGATATGAACCCAAGAGTCTGGGAAGACCAGGACTTTGCAGGACAGAGTACTACAAAAAAAAAAAGAGTTGCAGAAAGAGTAACCTCTGGAGATCTTGAATGAGTGTCTTTCAAGTGGTCAGTGAATAATGACCAGTGTGTACATGTGAACAAAGTACTCAAGACAGAGAAAAGAATTATCAAAAAGAATCAAGGTACCACTGCTCAGTACTCACACAGAGGTGAAAATTGTGACTGTTCCTACCAGCCAGAATGGAAATGATTCATAAAACAACACCTGAAAGGATCAAACTGTTTCCAAATAACTTAACTATATTCTAAACACAAAGTTCAAAATTTTTATAGGAGTTTAAAGTACTTATCACTCAACAAAATAAAATTTACATGTCTAGTATCCAAAAACAAATTAATCAAACTAGCAAAAAAGCAAGAAAATAGGATACATAAGAAGAGATGAATCAATCAGAAACAACCCAGAACTGATATAGATGTCAGAATTAGCACACAGGGACATAAAAACAAAGACAAAAACAAAAACAAAAACAAAACCACTTACAACTGTATTCCATTGAGCAAGACAAACAGAATTATTTAAATTAGTCTCTTAGAGATGAAAACCACAATGACTGAGATTAAAGAAAGAGAACAAGAAACATGCGCTAGATAGGATTAACAGATTAGACATGGCAGAACACGAAGAAAACATCCAAAACAAAATGACAGAAGAAAATCACAGACAAAAAACAATTGTAAAAAATACAGAGCATCAGTGAACTGTGGAAATACTTCAAGCAGCCTAACCTGTATAAGAGTCCCCAAAGGATAAGAGAAAGCAGTGAAGAAAAAAACAATGAAGAAACAGTGACCAAATACTTTCTAAGCTGTCTTAACATTTGAAAAAAAAAAAACAGTATAATTTATTATATTAACAAGATAAGTACTAAAAATGTGAGATAATCTTAGTAGAGAAAAAAAACATTTCATAAAATCCAGTATCCATTACATATTAAAAAATAAAAATTTTCAGAGAACTAGGAATCAAAGCAAACATCCTAGACATAATACAGTGCGTCTGTGAAAAATCTATGGGTATCATCACAGTTAATTTTAAAAGAATGAATGTTGGACTCCTCCTGTTAAAAACAAAACAAGTTTGTCCATTCTTCAACTTCTATTTAACAATGTCCTAGATGTCTAAGGCAGTTAGATAAGGCAAGAAAATGAAATAAACTTTACAAAATTTGATAGAAAAAAGTAAATATGACTGTTTAAAGACAACATGATTTTCTATGTAGAAAATTTCTATGTAGAAATTTATTGTGGATAAAATGTATTTAAAAAATTATAAGAACTGTACTCTGAAAACTATAAAACACTGAAGAAATTGAAGATGACACAAAGAAATGGAAAAACATCCCATGTTCATGGGTTAGAAGAAATATTGTTTAAATGTCTATATTACCCAAAAAAATCTACACATTTATTGCAATCCCTATCAGAATACCAACAGGATTTTTCACAGTGCTTGAACCCACAATCCTGAATTTGTATGGAACCACAAAAGATCCCAGATAGAGCAATCTTGAAAAAGAAAAGTAAAGCTGGAGGCATCACAATTCCAGACTTCAAATTATATTGCAAAGCTGTAGTCATCAAGACAGTACAGTAATGGCGCAATAATAGACACATAAATCAATGGAATAGAATAGAAAACCAAGAAAAAACCCACAACTGTATGGTCAATTAATCTTCAACACAGTTGATAAGAATTTCCAATGAGAAAAAAGATTGTGTGTTCAACAAATGGTGCTTGGAAAATTGGACAATGGCATGCAAAAGATTGAAACTGGACCACTTTCTTACACCATGCACAGAAATAAATTCAAAATGGGTGAAATACCTAAATGTGATACAGGAAACTACTTAAATCCTAGAGGACAATGCAGGCATCAACCTTTTTGGCCTCAGTCTAGCATCTTCTTACTAGTTATGTTTCCTAAGGCAAGGGAAACAAAAGTAAAAATAAACTATTAGGATTACATCAAAGTAAAAACTTCTGCATAGAAAAGGAAACAATCAACAAAACGAAATGGCAACATATGGAATGGGAAAAGATACTTGCAAAAGACATATCTGATAAAGGGTTAGTATACAAAATAAATAAAAACTTACCAAATTCAATGCCCCCCAAAATAACTCAGTTAAAAATGGGCAGAAGACATGAATAGACATTTTTCCAAAGACACACATACGGCCAAGAGATACATGAAAACATGCTCAACATCACTCATTATCAGGGAAATACAAATCAAAACTACAATGAGATATTACCTCACGTCTATCAGAATGGCTAAAATTAACAACAATGGGTATTGGCAAGAATTTGGAGAAAGGGGAACCCTCTTATAATGGTGGTGGGAATGAAAACTGGTGCAGCCACTCTGGAAAAAAGTATGGAGTTTCCTCAAAAAAGTTAAAAATAGAACTATCCTACAACCTAGCAATTGCAGTATTATATATTTACCCAAAGGATACAAAAATACTAATTTGAAGGGATATATGCACCCTGACATTTATAGCAACATTAGCACCAATAACCAAGTTATAGGAAGAGCCTAAATGTCCAACAACTGATGAATGGATAAAGAAGAAGTGGTGTATATATATACAATGGAATATTACTCAGCCATAATAAAGAATGAAATCTTGCCATTTACAACAATATAGATGGAGCTAGAGAGTATTATGCTAAGTGAAATAAGTCATTCAAAGAAGGACAAATACTATATGATATCACTCATACGTGGAATTTAAGAAACAAAGCAAATGAACATCGGAGGAGAAAAAGAGAGTGAAACCAAGATACAGACTCTTAAGTACAAAGAACAAACTGAGGGTTACCAGAAGTGAGATGAGTGGAGGGATAGGTTAGATAGATGATGAGGATTAAGGGGCACACTTGTGATGAGCACCAGGTGTTGTATGTGAATGTTGAATCACTAAATTCTACACCTGAAATTTATATTACACTGTATCATCAATAACTAGAATTTAAAAAATTGGAAAAATAAAAAATAAGTAAAATGTTACTAGAACTAGAAAATGAGTTTAACAGATCAGTAGAATGTAAAATCAATATACCCAAATCAACTGCATCTCTATATACTAGCAACAATCAAGTTAAAATTGAAATTAACATAACAATACCACTTAAAGTAGCATCAAAATTATTAAACACTTTGAGATAAACCTGATACAATATGAAAGAACCATATACCGAAAACTAAAAAATATTGCTGAGAGAAATTAAAGAAGACCAAAATAAGGAGAGACTTATACTGTAGGAATGGGTGCAACAAGGTATGACATAAAATGACCTCAATTTATAGAAGATCAAGATCAGAAAGTGAAAGCATTATACGTAAGCCGGGGGGTAAAGCTTGTATTGGTAATGACAGAATATGGCCTACATCTCTGTGTATAAGTGGGTGGAAGGGAGAGGAAGAAATTACCTCCAAATGTGGCACAGTCAAGAATGTAAGAAGACTGAGTGTTGGCAGGATCATCTACTGTACCTTGACTTTAACAAGAACGATAATAGGTAGAGTGAAGATGACAGTGATTTAATTTTTTTTAACTTTATAGTTTATTGTTGGGTTGGTTTCCAAATGATCTAATTTTTAAAATGATCAAAGAATCAAGGAGCACATTTGGATCTTTAGATGACATTAAGAGAAAGATAAAAGAGTATGAAACCTGATCTTACAGATTTCAAAAATGCTGGAGATTTTAAAAGAGGAGAAAGAAGACATTAGATGGAAAGGGCAGTAGGGAACCAAGATTCTTACTCATTTACACATACTAGAGATATATAAGGTGTGGAAAAGAGAATGGCCTTCATTTGCAAAAAATGCAGGGATAACTAAGGCCCTAGTTGTATTTACAGCAAGAAAGCCATGGAAAAATAAATAATATCCAATGAAGTTTATGATTTGGATTCTCTTTATATTTTATGTCTATAAATCTTAATCTAACATTGCTCACTGTATGAAATGAAAAGATATAAAAATGCAAGTACTGACTAAGACAAAGAAAATACTAAGTTTCCTCTCTACTCCCAACTTAGTTCTTTATTATTTATTTAATTCTACATTTCTTCTCTTTCCAGTTCATTTTCTCTGGGAAAAAAACCTCATAAATCATTAGTGATATTAACTATCTATCTTCCCAAAATTTTAGTTATGGTATTGTTGCCAAACAGTTACAATCCAATTACAAAATCTTAGTGTCACTTTCGTTTTTTCAAGATATGTCTCTGATCAAATTCAAACTTACCAAATTCTACTACACCAAAATGATGACTCCATAATGCTGTTTTATTGCTTTCATCATTAATTCACAGCACTGTTTAATTATATTCATATAAGCTAATCTCCTAGAATATTGATGGCTGAAACTTCTAGCATCGTTTCATTTCAAACACTGAACTGTCACTTTGAGAAATCAGCATTTGCCATAGTTACTATAATCTGACTTACATCCTTTACATGAAGTAGTTATTCTTATTTCTTAAAGTTTGGGTGGTAACTTACGCATATTTTAACATGTGTGTATGAAGAATGACAGATGTTTAACCTCAGTTATATTTTTAGTAGCATTATGAATAGCATAGCAAAATGGTGGTCTCTTTCATTTACTTGTATAATTTTATAAAATGGAAACAAAGTTACAATAAAACTAAACCTTTAAATTGAAAGTCTAATTCAAATTCTGCCAAATTACACTGAATACACTATTTTTTTAAACAATGAAAAAAATAACCTTTACTTTGTAGCATTGTTGAGAAATGTAAATGACATGAAATATGTTATTCAAACATAGAATTAGGCATTCAATAGTCCTTTTTATTTTCAAAATAAAGAATTTCTAAAAATCTGGGTCTGTGACCTATGTGAGATGTAATGGTAATCCTGAAATATCTCACGTGCTAGTCTTGTTGAAAGAAATAAGGCATACATATACAAAAACTGTTCACAAATGATGGTATGTCTCTTTGTATGAACGAAAGTTTTTGAAGCAATGTTTTTTAAAATATACTGAATGTAAGCAGATTAGAGAAAATCTTTCAATATGAAATAAAGCAGTGTTATACCATTAACTCTAATATTATCAGGTGGAATTGCCCGGGAAAACATCAAACCATCTTTATGAATTTCTGTGGACCGTTTTAACCCTAAGTAGTATACAGCTGACAGGGAGTATCATAAGCATCTGGAAATATAATCAGTGAAGATTACTTCTACTGTCAATCAACAAAATGTTGGCCATCTGATCCTTTGAGTTATACGTGCAGAATTTTTATAGATAGATATACAAAGAATACTTTTAAAATATATCTATACAGAAAAACTACTGGTCAGTCAAAAAAATATTTTCTGGTTTAGGTGACTTGAATGATTATGGTGATAATACCTCTGATAGAGAATATCAGAGAAAAAGATATTTATGGGGAAAGATGATGAATTTTGACATGTTGATTCTAAAGTCCCTTATAAGCATCAAAATAAATGTCTAGGAGAAGTTATTGCGACCTTTGTTGTGGGTGTAAACATGTTTAAGTATTAGACCACCCCTCACACCCCCCACACACCAAAAAAGGCAATTGAATCTTTAGGACTATATTAATCCATCACTTTTTCAGGATATATGATTTTTACTTAATATAAGCCTCATTTTTAAGCCTCATTTTTTTCTTAAGTAAAATATATTTCTGGTTTTACAATTCCAGTCTATTGATCAAGTTACCTTTTACTGATTATCATATTGCTTGTACTCTTTTAATTTAAAATTTGTAATATGAGGTAGGGCTCTATTCCTCTAATTACACTCCTGAACTTCCTTTTATACTCTGTTTTTTTCTTCTTAAAAATAAACTTTTGAATGTTTTTGATAAGTTCAGAAACAAATCTGTTAGAATATTGACTTTGTATGTATTAGAGCTATAAATTTTATTATGGAAAACTTTTAGTTTTCTCTTCCAGAAACATATCTCTTTTTTTTAACTAAACTTAAAATTTCCTCTCAGTAAAAATACATTTTTTATGAAGCAGGCACTATTAATTTTATTACTATATACACACACATTTTTTTTTTCTATTGGGGGGACTTGAAAAATTATATATTATATTTTCTTAAGATATGTTAGATGACTATTAATATTTTGAATATATATTATATATATATTATTTTCTAGGCACTTCATAGTCTCATAAATACTCATAGCCCTTAGCAAAATCCTTAGACATTGCTGTATTCTAAAAGCATATTTTGCAAAAAAAAAAACAAACAAACAAAAAAAAAAAAAACCTTGACACTTCCTGTGATGTTAGAAATAGGGTGTCGGAAAAAGTATGGAAGTTAGAATGAGCAAAGTTTAGAAAAAGTAGAAAAACCTGGAGTGATGAAAAAATATTTTTGAGGAGGAGACATTGGAAAGAATAACAAAATTTAATTTTTCATTAAAAGGAGCCACTGTAGAGGGAAGAGCAAGATCCGATAATTAATCAGATAATGGATAATCAGGCAAGTGCTGGAGAAGGCAGACAGGATCAGGCAGAAGGAAAGGGTACGGCCTTCCAGAACAAACAGGGAAAGGAATAGAAGCAATAAAAAGATAGCAATGTTTACAAATAAATTCATAGGTGCTGTTGCAGAAATATGGAAAAAAGTTTTTGACTGATGGCTGCTTTTTTCTTCATGCAAGAGGAGATGTAGTTGTTATTTTTCTTACTAAATCAACATTTCTGTTCTCTCTTAGAACAGAGATTTTTATAAGGTTGGATTTATATTAGACTTTAACTTGGTAACTTTATAGAACTACACAATGCAATATTGTGTTTTCAAAATTCTTTTTTTAAATGGGCTTTAAAAGTCTCGTACAAGTACTAGCATTAAAATGATTTGAGCAGTTTGATTTTTAAAGTACCTAAACGTCTATGGAATTGGAAAGTTTGTCAGTCCCATTTATATTCCATCTACTCTTGGACAATTCGTCAATGTCAGAATTTGCGCACTGTATTCACAGTTGTCTCTGTGCCATTATGCTTTTAAAGATTACATTATGTTACAGTGTATTCAATTCCCTCAAGCAAGAAATAGGATGGCTTCCTATAGGTAAAAATATTTATTTTTACATTCAAACTGATCATTTCTGTCTTCTATCCTTGCCTTTTACTGGTTTTCAATTGTAGATGTGGTGTTAAGGAATGAATTGCAACTTGAGGCTTGTATATAAAATAAAATGTGGGTGCAAATAGACTTTGCAGAAACTTCATTGTTAATTGAGTGCTGACATTTGATAGAATTTTACTACTTTTACACTGATTGGCAATGGCCATGAGAGTAGTTTATCCTCAAAAAAAAAATAGCAGAGCATTTCTCAGGCAAAAACAAAAAAGGAAAAAAAAATCTTTTTTTCAGGTACATTTGTACAATATAGGTACCATAACGCAGAGAAAGAGACAAATAAAAGGATCTTTATTATAGGAAACAGAATCTCAGACAGGAAAAACTGATTCATAGTCTCAAAAATATGAAGCCAGTCTCACATAATGTCTTTACTTTCTAGTCTTTCATAATGCTTAGCTAGGAAGAGGTAATCCAGGTATGGAACTGTTCCACATTAATAATATTCTGGAGTTTAGAAACATTAATATTGAGAGAAAAACAGTCACAGTTTTCTATCCACTTCTATATTCATCTGTATCCCTCTCAATAATAATGAGTAACCCTAGTGACCAGGTTGGGATCCTTAAAAGTCTTTCAGTCTAAAAGTAACCAGGGCTCCTTAGACTGATGCCAAGTAAGGATCAAGACATTTACAAGATTGGATATTACGTGTACATTAAGAAAACATCTTTAAAATTATAATCAATATCCCTGACATACATACCTATTACTGGAGACTTATCCCAAGAGCATTGGCTTAAAATCTAAAAACTGGGAAAAATGCATCAAATTCTGTGAGTTAGTGTTAAGATAGACCTGACAACACAAAAGTTAAATGAATGAATGAATGAATGAATGAATGAATGAATAAAAATGTTCTACATAACCTAAAAGATTGCAGGGATTTGATGGAAAACTCTGATGAGAGCAAATTGGCAATTATAGTCTCTTCCATCTCTTCCTTGGGCACAGGAGGGCACTAAAATTAAAAAAATAAAATAAAATAAAAAAAGTTCATATTCCCTTCATGGGGTCTGTGAAACAGGCTTATGCAAACAGTTTATCAAATAGAGGTAAGCAGCATCCCTCCTATTTTACATTCTTTCTTATTTTATTGCCCAAAAGAAAAAAAAAAAACTATTGAATAGAACTTCCCAGTACCAGATGCCTGCCTGCAGGTAAGGCCATTCTCAGTTCTTTTGCTTTCTAACAAGCTATGGGTTCCCCGCTGTTCTTCACATGTTTCTTTCCTTATTTCCCAAATATGGTCTGGACATTTTCATCTCCATATCTTTGGATGCCTTCCTTTTCTTCTCTGCATCCTCTTGTGGCTCCAGTGCTTTGCAGCATTCAGATCCTGCGTGTTCAATCTCGTCTCTTTATTTTCTTCCTCCTTTCTCTTTTCTCTTGTAACTATTCTCTCCTTTCTTTTTTGTGTTGTCTTCTTTCTCTTTTCTTTTCTTCTTTCTCTTTTCTTCTCTATTACTCTACTTATGAGGCAAGAGGACAAGCAAACGCAGACCTAAATCCTTCAGTTCAATGTTTGTATAAGAGACCACAGTCTCTGTGGCTCTTAGGTCAATTTAAATAATAATAATAAAGAATAATTTAACTGTTGCAACTTTTCTACCTGACCCAGACCATGAAATAATTGTCAAACCACTAAGTTAGATATCAATCTCTGGCCCATTATTCAATGGCCTTGCAGCAGAACATCATTATGCATATATTAATGATGATATAATACAATGGGTGCAGCTGTCTGCTTACATAGGGTGAGAGCTGAGGCCAATGATGATACATGTACACAAAGGTCTATTGGTACGTGCTTTCATTAGGCATGCACAATTTGTACCGTTTTCAGTATATATCTTAAGTGTATTTTCATAGTTTCCCCTTTGTCTTTAAGTTTACAAACTTTGAATTAAACTAATTTAAGCATGTCAGTGTATCAAATGTGTTTATTTATTGCTTTGATCCAAAACAGATATAGCAGCACCGTTACATGTATTTCCTTTAGAGTTCTACATTTGCTATTATGCATGAAAAATGTTTCCCTTTTCTGAAATCAGAAAAGATATTCAACTTTATTTTCTACTCATTTTATCAGTTCATCTCTTTCACTTAAATTATTAATCAATCTATAATGTATTTTAGGATCTGCAATGAAATTAGCTACTTTTTTGCATATCAAAAAATGCTTAGAAGTTCTAATGCCATTTATTCAATAAATATTCTTTATGATCTAGCTAATATGTACATTGCTTATAAATTAAGTTTGGAAATATAAAATTGAGCCTGTTTCTGGGATATCTAATCACAGCCATCAATCTATCAACTGACTCAGGTGGAACAGGAAAAAAATCTACTCTTGAACATTTATGGTATATTTAATACCAATTTGGGCAAGTTCCTTCTTATGTTAGTTTTCTATTCCTATGTCCCAAGTTACCACAAATTTAGCAGCTTAACTAATAATCTTATGGTTCTGTGGGGCATGTGTTTTGGCATGGCTTACACGGGTCCTCTGCTGAGGGTTCCACAAGGCTGAAACCAAGCTTTCATCTAGGCTGAATTCCCATCCGGGGCCTGGACTAGGGAAGAATTCATTTTCAAGCTTGTTTATATTATTGGCAAGAACTCAGTTCCGTGAATTTATGGGACTCAAGTCCCCATTGTTTTCATTGCTGAAGGTCAAGTGGTTTCAAGTCTTAGAGGTTACTCTCAGGTCCGAACCATATGGCCCATTCTACAATGTGACAGTTTATCTTTTTCAAATTAGCAGGAGAATCTCTGGCTTCAGAACTCTCTCTTGAGGAAGGGCTCAGAAGATGCTTTTTTAAGAGCACACGTAATTAGTTCAAGCCCATCCAAGGTAATCTCCCTTTTGGATAACTCCAAGTCAGCTGATAAATAATCTAATCTTGGGAGTGAAATCATATCATATCCATGACCCACCTACACTCAAGCAGAAGGAATTACACAGGATGTGTATATCAGGGGCTACAAGTCTTGGGTGTCATCTTAGAATTTTGTCTATCTCATTTCTTATTTTTTATTCACTCCAAAGTTATTTATAGAATGTTATGTGGAAGATATTGTGGTAAAACATAATCCCTATCCTTAGAGCTATTTTGTAGTCTAATATTATTCAAGATGTTTGGAGCTAGTCTTTCCATTTTTACTCCCAGATGAATCTTAAAGTCTTTGTAGTTCTTGATGAAATTTTGATTTTCATTTCAATTGAACCTATTCATTCCAATCGAACTTAGAGAAAGTTTATGGCTTGCGGTTCTTGTCACACAGAAATACGGTTTTGCTTTACACTGTAACAGGAACAATAGGGTACAATAGGAAATTGTAACTATTTTTTTCCTATATCTATTTAATAATAACTTTGAGGAAGGACAAATCCAAAGTCTACATATATGGGGTATTTACTAGTTTTCTGTAGCTGCTGTTACAAAAAACGACAAATTTGTTGGTAAACAATAGAAATATATTCTCTCCACAGTTCTTGAGACTAGAAGTCCAAAATCTGTTTCATCAGGCTAAAATCAAGGTGTTGGTAGGACCACACCACTAACAAAGGCTCTAAAAGAGATTA